>CM042256.1:12013549-12526049 GCA_023566225.1 Romanogobio albipinnatus
CTAGGCCTATTGTTAAAATTCAGTGACCAGATTGCAAAACAGAATGAAAAAGTGCTATCTGACCATTATTTCCTTTCTAGGCTAAACAAAGCTTTGTGCTTCACTCCTGTGGTAATATTCACGTGAAACAGCATTCACATAGCCTACAAAACACTGAGTTAGTAAAATAATGAAAAAAAAATGTTTAAAGTAGAAAATAATATTCATGTAAAGAGATCTATTAAAATAAAAAGAGCTCAACTCTTAAGTGGAAGGAAGCTATTTTTCCCCCCTCACGTGCAACCTAGCGGATGAGTCATTATTTGGGTTAGTAAAAATAACGAAATGATAGTTTTAAGTAGAAAATAGTATTTATGTAAAGAGATATAGTAAATTATCTGGGATAATTACCCCCCCCCCCTCCCCCCCCAATAACGACTATATAATCTACCATGACACTGTTTTACTGTATACATCGTCAACTGCCAATTTAGGGGACCTCGCCCAACCCTAAATCACAGTGCTTAAAAACGCATGCAAACAATATGCTTTCGTGACCGCGCAGCACGGCAACGTCACATGAGCGTAACCGCGATATAGACGATAGTCCAAAATCTCTAACAGTTGACAAATTTCTACCAGTTAATCGTGTTTACCGGTATATCGCCCACCTGTATATGCAGTATTCTTCCTGTTCCTGTGAGTTTCTGAAAGCAACATTTTCTCAACAGGCGAAAGGACAACTGCAGAAATGTATTGATAGTTACGTAAACGAGAAGATCATTTTGGCTTCTGAAGCCATTTCTAAGTATGCTATTGAGAAGATAAGTAATGGAGATGTCATTCTTGTTTATGGCTGGTAAGATTTTTCAATGAATAGCTACCATCCTGTAATAGTTTGGATTAATGCATTCAGAAGTGTTTCAGAAGTGCCTTTCTCGTCTTATTCCAGCTCTTCACTTGTCAATCACATTCTGTGCGAAGCTTTTGAAAAGCAGAGGAAGTTCAGAGTCATAGTCGTGGATAGTCGGCCCAGGCTGGAGGGCCGAGAGGCGCTGAGGCGTCTGGTGAAGAAAGGCATCCGATGTACTTATGTGCTCATATCAGCCTTGTCCTACATTCTGCCTGAAGTGAGTCATTCTTTTCAGTAAAGCTTGTTACTTGCTGGGATTTTTGCAAGCACATTTTATTTTTAGCTTATTGCGCGATAATGTGCTTTCTTTCCAAAGTGCTTGTACCTTCAAAGGATTGATTATGTGTGCGACATCAGCAGTAGCTAAAAATACAACTTGATTATGGTTTGGTACTTTTGTTCTTAAAGGAATACGCCAACTTTTTGTGACTTTATCTTATTCCCCGTATCCCCCAGAGTTAGATAAGTCCATACACACCATTCTCATCTCTGTGCGTACCATAACTCTGTCTGACGCACCCACCGCTAGCCTAGCTTAGCACAAAGACTGGAGGTAAATGGCTCCTGCTAGCCTACTGCTCAATAAGTGACAAAATAACGCCAACATTTTCCTAATTACATGTTGTGATGTGTATAGTCACAGCGTGTACTAAGACCGACAGAAAATAGCTGTGATTTTCTAAGCCGATATGGCTAGGAACTATACTCTCATTCCTGCGTAATAATCAAGGAACTTTGAGCCGTACAGTGCAGCGGCGCAATGATATTACACAGCGCCTGAAAATAGTCCCCAGCACGCTCTCTGTGCTAGAAGGTTGTCACGTTGGTCATGTGGATGGAAGTTAGCCTATTTTCAGGCGCTGTGTAATATCATTGCGCCGCTGCACTCATGGTACGGCTCAAAGTTCCTTGATTATTACGCAGGAATGAGAGTATAGTTCCTAGCCATATCGGCTTAGAAAATCACAACTTTTCATTTTCCGTCGGTCTTAGTACATGTAACTACAGAAGAGTCATGTTTTAAATAGGAACATGCTGTGACTACACGCATCACAACAGCGTTATTTTGTCTCTTATTGAGCAGTAGGCTAGTTGGAGCCATTTACCGCCAGTCTTTGTGCTAAGCTAGGCTAGCGGTGGGTGCGTCAGACAGAGTTATGGCACACGCGGAGATGAGAATGGTATGAATGGAATTATCTAACTCTGGGGGATACGGTGAATAAGCTAAAGTCCCCAAAAGTTGGCGTGTTCCTTTAAAGATGTACAGTAGCAACTGCAGTGGTGCTAGTAAAGCAGACCGTTGACAAATAACTTTTCGGTTTTATAGTTCTTTTGAGATGCAAGTAATTTATGATGTTGGAAAAAAGAGCCACAATGGCTTCCTCAACTGCAGCAATTTCCCAGGAAGTGACAATTTTGTTCTCTTGAACACGAGATGGAAACACTGTTTAATTATGTTTTAACATTTATTTGAAATAGAAATGTTCTTACAGACCACTAACTTGAATAGTGTACTTGCACCTACAGTTTAACTGGCCTTTATGTATGCTGAATCAGTACTTCAGGGTTCCTACGCAGTTTGGAAAAGTATGGAATTTGATTTGAGTAATTTCCAGGTCTGGAAAAGTATGGGGAAAAGAAAGCAGAATATGGAAAAATATTTGTATTTTCAGACTATTGCCCTATTTAGTTTTCTATAATAGAAAATTAAGAATCGAACGTAAATAAATGTATCATACAAGAAGTGTGTTTTCATGGCAGCTGTTAAGTGATTCTTTAGTGATTGTAAAAACAAGCACTTTATCATTATGCAAAAATGCAGGTTATTAGTGTTTCAGGTTTCTTCTCACGATATTGTTAGCACTGTATTACAGAGCCTCTAAAAGTACTTTTGCAAAAAATATATATACAGACCTTTGTGTGCACACGAGAAACCATTAAACTTAGCATATAGGACAATGCAGTTTCGCACACTGAGCCACCTATTGCACCATCAGCCCATTTCGTGTGGTGGTTTCTCCGCCACCATAGAGGATGCGTTAAATTGGACATTAGGCCTTGATATTAGATCTCAATTAAGAGATCTTGTTTTCTACAATTGTTTTCTTCAATTGTAATGCGCAAGCATGCAAAAATTTCCAGTACGAGTGTGAATAGTTTCTTAAAGGCACGAAAATGTTTCTTGTATATGTTTCTTTGTAAGTGGGCAAACCTGCAAAATCGGCAGTGCATCAAATACTTGTTCTCCCTACACATATATGTTGTCACTTCGAGAAAATCAATTAAAAAAACTTTTATTTACAGACAAATATTAACCCTAATATTTGCAGATGACTGAAAATAATGCTGTAGGAACCATTTATGTTAAATGCGTGAAAATCTACAGAAAGGTTTGAAAATTTGAGTCGGAAAATGTGTAGGAACCCTGGTACTTGAACTCTGCACTCTTATTTCCAGGTATCCAAGGTATTTCTTGGTGCCCATGCACTTCTTGCCAATGGATATGTGATGTCACGTGTGGGAACTTCCCAAATTGCCCTGGTTGCAAAGGCCTACAATGTACCAGTGCTGGTCTGCTGTGAGACCTACAAGTTCTGTGAACGAGTGCAGACGGACTCTTTTGTATCCAATGAATTAGGTAACTTTAGCATGTGTAGCATGTTTGGCAAATTACCATTTACAAAAAAAATACAAAATAATAATGGATCCATAATGGATTTTTTATTTATTTTTTACAGATGACCCTGATGACCTGATTGTGACCAGAAATGGGAAGACCCATCTAGAGAATTGGCAGTGTGTAAACTCACTGGGGCTTCTGAACTTGGTGTATGACGTGACGCCACCAGATTTTGTGGACCTTGTGATTACTGACTTGGGCATGATCCCCTGCACCTCCGTGCCTGTGGTACTGCGAGTCAAGAACGTGGATCAGTGAAGAGCAGATGAACACTCTTCTCTTTTGCATCTGCACATAAAACAGTATGTGCACACAGGGCTTCTGGTATGAAATAAACATATCTATGAAATGGAACAAGCTTTTCAAATAAAGCTGTTTATGTCCTCACTGATGGATCCTTTAAAATGTTTCATTTTTAATTGTATAACTGGTCCAACTCCAGTTTCTAAAAAAAGGCACAGTCCATTTCAATCCACTGAATGGAAAAATTCTCAAAGCACCACCAAGACTTGTACACAAGATCAAGAATGCCAGTTTCTTGTTCTTGTGTCAGAGCCATGAAATTTCAAGCATGTTTGCTTTCAGTTTTGGCCCATCATGACGGTCAGTGCATAGACATAAACATAAGAAATATCCATCATCCTTTTTGGAGAGTTGCTGAAAACATTTCATAGATGTGAAAAAGGGGAAACGAATGTGGTGCAAACGTAAGACCAAGCAAAAGCCGAATGTGTTACATAAGGGGTTTTGTTTGTATTAACAAAACCTTGGAAAGGCTACAGAAAAATAAATAATTTAAATCAAATAAACTGTTGTTTGCAGATTCTTTATTTTAGGTAGTGTTACCGAGGTACATGCTGAATTCCTCACCACAATACTACATTGACAAAAATGATTTGCATAATGTAGCTTATGTTTGTCAGTATTATACTAATAGTGTGTCCCTCTATTAATCTCATACTAGCAGATTAAACCGATTCCCTTTACTCTGCCAAAAAGGAAAAACAGTTTTAGAGGTCGAATGGTCATTGGTTAGTATCTAACGTGTGACATCTGTAAACACTAAACATGTGGCAGTAACAATATACAATTTTGTTACATTTTTGTTACTATGACATCCATTCCCCACTCCTAAAATGTAAACACTTCAAATATCTCTTAAATGAAGATAATTTTGTCTTAAAGCAACGCAAAATATTTGTCATAACCAAGTATGACATAATCATCTCAGTGCGTCACTTTGATATGATTAGAGTCAAAACATCTCTCAGAAATGTGGCTGCCCTCCAAAGACAATCCGTAAGGTCAGTCTATAGTCAGTTTTCCCTTTACAGACCAGTTTTTTCAAGGCTGTGAAAAAATGTCAGTATTCACTGAAAGATTCGATAAAATTTATAAATCAAAAGGTTTAAGGACCTTGAGGGTAAATAAAGTGAAAGTTTAAAAAACTAAAATGTGCATAAAATGAATGGCATGCAAACCTTCTTTAAAAAAAACAGAAACTAAAATGTTAATCCGATGGTTACCCTTCCAGTGTATGCAACTGTTCTCTCTTCTCTTGCATCAGTTTCAGTAAGCTCGATGCATGTGCTCCATTGTCACTCCAACAATCGCTTCTCTTTAAAATTCAAGTGGTCTCGACCTTTCGTCTTTGTGTGAACCAGAGTAAAGATGAAACCACAACTGTTGATCCGGTTAGTATCCCAAGCACCTTAGCTATGGGAAACTCCCCCTGCAATTGAGAACAAATAATTAACGTGTGCAATAAAGGAGTGATGGCCAACCTGTTAAAGGGATAGTTCACCCAAAAATTTTAATTATCCCATATTTACTCACCCTCAAGCCATCCTAAGTGTATATGACAATCTTCTTTCAGATGAACAGAGTTATATAAAAAAAATGTCCTGGATCTTCCAAGCTTTGTAATGGGAGTGAATGGCGGTCCTGATTTTGAAGTCCAAAAAAGTGCATCCATCCATCCTAAAAGTACTCCATAGGACTCCAGGGGGTTAATAAAGGCCTTCTGAAGCGAAGCGATGGGTTTTTGTAAGAAAAATATACATATTTAAACTTTATAAACTAAAAAGTCGACTTGCGCCAAAAGAGTAACCCCTTACGCAATATAGGAGTAGTGTAAGCTTTGACGCCTCTCGCGGTTAAAACAAGCTCAAGCTATTCTCTTAAATTCTTGTTTTAAGCCCCATTTCCACCGAAATTACCCGGAACAATTTGTACCAGGAACTTTTTTCCCCCAGACCTGCTACTGTCTGCATTTACATTGCGGTCTAAAGTACCGTGAAGATTAGGCAAATTAGTCCGGTGATGTAGGACTGTGCACGACTGCTCCTCCCAGTCAGCGACAGACATTAATCACTTTTGCGCGACACACTGTCTGCAACAATAACAAGTGGAGGAGATGGTTATGTATTGGTTTACTAAAGAGGTAATTAACAAAACGGCGGAAAAGAGACGAGCACTGATACTAAAGCGTATTTTGAAAGCTCGTAAAGCTAGATTTAAAATAAGACAACGTATGTTATTATCAGCTATTACGGACATTGACCGTGAGATGGCTGAGACGAACGCGCGCCATCGGACAGAAAGAGCAAGACTGATGAACTGGACGAACCTCGCAAAAGACTTAAAAATGCCGGTTGAAACACTGCAAAAAATACTTTTCTTACTTAGTATTTTTTTCTTGTTTTCAGTCCAAATATCAAAAAAATCTTACATTAAGAAGCATTTACTAGACAAGCAAAAGTTTTTGACTTGTTTTGGGGAAAAATAACTCAAAATTAAGGGAGTTTTTGCTTAAAATAAGCAAAATAATCTGCCAATGGGGTAAAAAAAATAATCTGCCAATGGGGTAAGAAAAATAATCTGCCAATGGGGTAAGAAAAATAATCTTGTTTTCTGTTTGAATTAAGATTATTTTGCTTACCTCATGGGCAGATTATTTTGCTTATTTTAAGCAAAAACTCCCTTAATTTTGAGTTATTTTCTCCCAAAACAAGACAGAAACTTTTGCTTGTCTAGTAAATGCTTCTTAATGTAAGATGTTTTAGATATTTGGACTGAAAACAAGACAAAAATACTAATTAAGAAAAGCATTTTTTGCAGTGAATAAAATGCTGCGTGAACTCAACCAATCAGCATGTTCAGCGCCCAAGTCCCACCCCCGAAAGTTCCTGAACTTTGAAAAAGTACTACCTCGCGAGCAGGGCCGTTCGGAGGGGGTTTATATTTAGACCCTGGTTCCTGTGGTCGAAACACACCGAGTACCACCCCAAAGTTCCTAGTTCCTGCGGTGGAAACGCGGCTTTAGACTTCTAATTCGTAACTGGTGTTTTGTTTTGCTCTATCCTCTGCGCTTCCTCTTTCCTTAAAACGTACATCCATCTGTCGGAAGCTAGTTATTTTAGTTTTTAAAGTTTTAAATATTGATTGTTTTCTTACACAAACTCTTCGCCTCACTTCAGAAGGCCTTTATTAACCCCCCGGAGCTATGTGGAGTACTTTAATGATGGATGGATGCACTTTTTTGGGCTTCAAAATCCTGTCCTCCATTCACTGCCATTATAAAGCTTGGAAGAGCCAGAGCAGTTTTTAATATAACTCCGACTGTATTCATCTGAAAGAATAAAGTCATATACGCCTAGGATGGCTTGAGGGTGAGTAAATCATGGAGTAATTTTAATATTTGGGTGAATTATCCCTTTAAGGATGATTTGTCTAGGGTCTCACCTCTCTCATGCACTTGTATCCATGGAAATTTTGGAGACAACCACACTCAAAGAACCCTGGTCCATATGGGCTGCAGAATGAGTTTTCAGGGCAATTCCAGGCTGAAGAAACAAACAATATTCAAGTAATGCATTGAAAGACATTTCTAAATATTGAGATCCCAGTTTATTGATAACTCACGCATCTGCGCCGTCTGATTGCAAACATTTTTCTGTCCTTCGCAGATTCTGGCATTGTTTTTCACTTCAACCGTCTCCCATGATGCATTGCCCCCCGGACACTCCAGTTTTGGGGGTAGTAAACTTAAGTAAAGATTTGTCAAGTCACCTTACAGTGTTTGCTTAAACAAGGGATTTTGAATCTTTTAGATGCCATGGAGCCCCAAATACCACCATCCTTGTGTAGGGGACCCCATTGTAAAATTTACATTTTCCTGTATAAAGACCCAATTTATAATGTAAAAATTTAATATAAATATATGTAATATATTATTTGGAAAATATTTAGATTTTATTAGTTACTTTCCCCCCCCCTACTGACTATACTAAAGCACTGTACTGTTATTTGTTTATCTAAATATTAATTTATTTTAATCAATTTATTTATTAATTTAATTATTTTATTTACTTTATTACATTTATTTTTATTATATTTGTCACACTCTTTTTCCTCTAGACATGTCCACTAACACCTAGCAATTTTGCTCCCCTGGGGGTCCCCGGACCTCAGTTTGAAAACCCATGGCTTAAATATTATGAACTTAATATACTATGCTCATGCATAACTCACAGTTGGGTAAGATGGCTGAAACCCTGAAATATGAAATCACTCAGATTGGAGATTGGGTTGTTGGAGAGATCTCTGTGTAAACAGTTTGATATCGTTTAGATATTGCATTTATATTACACATGCACAGATTACCGATAAAAACCTCCTGGTACATACATTATGACTGCTGTGAATGAATTATACAGGTGCTCTACATGGCTGATAGAGCAGTTTGACAGGTCCAACCTAAAACAGTATACAGATATACATTTAGAAATACGGAAACAATACATATAGCTATACTACATATATCACAATTAAAAAAAATAAAAAGTGGGATACTAGAACGTTTTCCTACCCTATAATGGTGTCCACATTGCTGGTATTATTTTCAAAACAGCAGCGTCCATTAATATGGCCCTTTTTTAGGCAGAAATCCCAGACCGGACTGTCTTGTCGTACAGTCCCTTCGCACATGTGACATAACTAACGAAAATAAAGGTGAAAGCTTTCAAAATATTATAGAACAATATGCGCTATTATACACAATATTTCTAATGAGTTTTACTTTACAACATCAATGACATCAACACATGTAGCATGTTTCATTATAATCCTTTTTCATTATAAAACTGTTTCAATCATTAGATAGTCGAACGTCTCACCTGTACATCAATATCCTGACTGTCGACATATACATCGAATAAAACAAATAAAACAATACATACATACACTGCAGATACCGTATATGTTGTGACGGTAGCTGTCATTTTTGCCAAAAACAAAGTCATGTGACTCGATGATCATGTGACGTCCAAGGACCGCTACACCATTCATGTTCATGACAACCAGGCGGCGTAAATATTTTGCATTTCTCATTGTGAAATTCCGATAGAGACGAAACACTTACAAAACAAAGGTGTTTTTACACAATTCGCTTTGTTGGATTGATATAGATCCTTTTCGCCATGCCTCCAATACTAGTCCAAGCTATATTTATTCAGTATATGGATATTGAAAGGCACATTTTCACGAATACGGATAGCTTATTTTTAAAACAGTACAGGCATACATCCACTTTTAATTATTTAATTTATGTGTCATTAACTATTATCTAACATAAAAATAACCTAGTAAAAATGTAAGTAGTTTTAAATAAGCAACAATAAATGTCTGTACGCCCCCTTAAATGGTGGCTTTGGACTGTCCCACCTCAGAGAAAATCCAATAATATCTGTCTCAATCACTCGATTTTAGACAAATTATTTAATTATTATAGTGTTATAGTGTTGTGTCTTGTCAAGCTTAACCATTCAACACTGCTATCAAAGTTACTGTAAGAAAAAATGATCAAATACATATTTTTATTTAATTTATGGGCATCCTTTACTACAAAACAACGTTTCCACACTACTATGCTACCATGTTGAGTTATAGGCTAATTTAGGTTAATAAATACATTTTATAACTTTATTTTATACAATGTTTATTGCTAAAACTGCAACAACAACAAAAAAATGCTTAAAAATGACTTGAGAGTGAAATGAAAACTGAAATGAGTTCAGACCCTATTTTCCATTTAGATGACCAAAATGTTTTTAACCAACTTATTTAGCCAACATTTAAATACACGTTTATTTCGTTTAACTGCACGCTATTGCTTATCACAGGTCCATTTTGAGCCTATTTAAATGTTAAACTTAATATTGAGTGTAAACACTTTCAACCAGAAATAAATATAACGTCGTTATGGAGAAACTGTTTACTACGCTAGTAGCAACATGTTCATGCCAAAGGATCTCGATTCTCGAATTTACGCAATAACACCCCCATCTGAAGAAGAATGGTTTGATCCAGACTGTTGCAACGCTTCGGGAGAGCGCAGATACATATTGAATACATTACAGCAGAGTGCTGGAAGCTTTCGCTACAATGTGGACTGATGTGTGTTCTTCTTAACGCCCTAACAAGAACGAACACTGTATCGGTATCTCGACATGTATCCTGCGACAAACAGTTTCTTAATTTGTTTCCTTTCCACACTCGTTCGTATGTACCAATGAAGGTACAAGCAGGGGCTGTAGACAACCGCGGAGCACCTTTACGTGGAGTAATCTGGAAAGTTAATTGGATTGTTGGCCTTGCGACGACACTTCGGTGTTTTGCAGACTCGCTTCCCGCATTCTTTTACAGTGCGCGAGGAAGTGAGAGGACAGATTTATCGATAAATTGCCGACAATGAACGTGGAATTACCTCCAGTCGCAACATGGCTGCTGCTTAGATGTTTATTGGAAAAGTTCAGCCCTGAACATTAAGAAAGTTTTTAAAATAATCCAACTTTTCTGGCATAATTCAACTCAGGATTGGACTGGTCTGTTCAGAGCGAGTGTAGCGCGTCGTCATTCAGTTTGGTCCCTGCATGACAGCAAACCAACGCCGTGCTTTCCGTGAACGGTCTCACTTTTAAAAGCATTTTCAACTTCGTCAAAGACGTGTAATCGTACAGTAGAAAATGCATTTCTCCATCCCCGAGACGGAGGTCCGCTCGGATGAAAACGGGTCTACATATGTGGTAAGTGTTCTGGAGGTCAAATGAGCGATGCGCCTAGCTTTTACATTTGGAGACGCCGTCGAATAGCGTTGCTTTGAATCGGTGTTTTGAATGAATCTTTTGAGCGAACGAATCTTCTATTGACTGACTTGGACGTGAGGGAACGTTCATTCAGGTCGTCATATGAGTCAGTGTCTTTTATAACAATTCCTGTTAAAACGACTGAAAGAACAAGAAGTAAAATTTATTTAGGTTATTGTTTATCTTTTTTTTCCTAGTCATTCTAAGTTGACAAAATACTTTGTTGTCATTGGAAGGGAAAGCGCATATGATGCTTAAACACATTTTGGACTGGACTCTCTTAGTATATATGTAGAAACACATTAAAAATAAAAAGGATAACGACTTCTTTCAGTTGTAAAAGACTGTGTTTATAAATGAATCGGTTGAGTAAGCGATTCAATTACTAGAAACATTGGCCACCACATACTTGCATAATAATAACCTGCAAAAAAGTGCAGGTTTTGTGAATCTTTATAGTGAACAGACAGATTAATAAAACTCTTCAAAATCTACACCACTCAAAACTTATAAGTAGATATGAATATTCATATGTCTGTTGTAGGAGACGTATGAATGAGACTTAAAGGAATGGTTCACCCATTTACTCAACCTCAAGTTGTTCCAAACTTGTGTGAATTTCTTTCTTTTACTGAACACAAAAGAATATATTTAGAAGAATACAGGGAACTAAACAGTTTTACTGTTGACTTCCATAGTATTTAGGTTACCGACATTCTTCAAAATATCTTATTTGGTGTTCCGCAGAACGAATATATTCATACAGGATTGGAACAACTTGAGGGTGAGTAAATGATGACAGAAGTTTCATTTTTGGGTGAACTATTCCTTTAAAACCGTGTCTATAAATTAACGAATAACAACAAGGGCACAAATACCAGGAATTAAGCTTTGAAGCTTAGTCACTTTCAGTATTTTATTTGAATGGTTGCTCAGACTCCAGCTAGCATCTTCTACAGTAGTTGTTGTTGGTGTGTGAATTGGATTCACAATGTCTCAGTTCTTCTGGCTTCTCTCCCTCAGCCATATGCAGTGCAAGATTGCCATTTCTTACTGTTATCCAGTATTACAGCTGGCTCACTGCAAGACATGACACTTCATTTATCTATGCAACACCGGCTACAGCCTCTTCGTAACAGACAGCTTCAGCTCCGAGGACAGGTTACATCTCTATTGCACTGAACTGGATTGATTATAAAGCATATTCTGTTTAAGGACAGACACTGCAGTCCAATCTTCTCGTAGGTGTCTGCAAATGTGCAGCCTGTGGTGTTGACTCTCTAGCTATCAAATTATTTGAATAAAGGCTTAGATTATTTATGACCTATCAGCACACATACCTCCGGTAGATCCACAATGTGCTGACGTGAAGATATTATGAATCATTCCTAACAGATTGACTGCAGGAGTTGTTTGTTTCCATCTGTGACAGTGATTCAAAGAGAGTTTCTCAACAGATGAGTCTTTCAAGGCCACTGACAGTTAAATTGGCCAAATGTATGATTCGTACTCCTTTTACTGTTCTTATATTTGTTTCACTTTCTTAATGACTAGATATTTGCCTTGTTGTTTTGTCTTTTAGACAGGATTTAGACAGGTCGCCCAGTGTTATTTTATATACTTAAATACTATCATAGTTTTTATAAATATTTTGAAATAGCTTTTATTTATATATTTTCATTGTTTAAATTTGACAAATTTTGTTATAATTAAAAAAAAAAAAAAAAATTATATATATATATATATATATATATATATATATATATATATATATATATATTTCTAAATGGGTTTTATTTTGCTTATTTATTACATGATTTATTTTATGGTTTATTTCAGTTAATAATTTTATTATATAACCTAATTTCAGTTAGTGTCCAAGGCAACATTTTTAATATTTTATTTCAGTATCAGTAAACAACAACAACAACTCCGACCTTGCTAAAATGTTCCAAAGTCAACTCAAACTGATTTAAAACTTGAGAACGAGTTTTTTCTCTGCATTCAGCTTTCACTCATGGATGGAGGTGGTTTTCCTCAGACATCTAAAGCGTAATGTTGTCTTGATCTGTATTAGGCTGGAAGTTATGTAGTATACCTTGGAGCTGTTTATGTCACGAAATATGCATACTTTGCAGAAGAGAACCAAAAACGAGTGGGCAGCGTTTTAAATGGCACACTTCCTGTTCAAACAAAAGAGCAGAAATGTATGATGGTTTGTACTTCCTGAAGACTTGCGTACTCAATCTTCAAAAGTTTGGAGACAAGTAAGGGCATGGCAGTTTCCTCCTACATCTGTCAGACTTGTTCTAGCTTTGATATATTTTGTGACTTGCATGTATGAGTTGTTTAGCCGAGGTTGCATTCTGTGCTGTCAATAATTGGGTCATAGCGTCTCGTCCGCATTTGCCGGGTGCTGATCTGAATGCATGTTTATTCTGTGAGGTCAGTTGAGACCTTTCTTGTAGTTTGCCACAATAAGATGCAGAACATTACACAGCAACATCCTGTCCTGAACAAACCAAAATGAAGTAAAATATTTTTGGGTCACAACTGCTCGGTATTGTATGTAACTTGCTTTGTTTGATTGCAGTTTCTAAAGGCCACAACCCACAAGAATGCCCCAAGAAATGTTTTGCTGTATTCACTCTACATAAAACTTAGTCTCTTTGAAACTGCACCCTTCATATTGTTTTCCATTCTAAAGTCAAAGTCTTTCTTTTGAAAGTACCCATGGCACCTAGACACATTTTGGTTTGTGGGTAGTTGATGCACTGCGTGTTTTCTGTAATTTAATTAATAGTCTTTTTTTACTCTGTAAAGAACAATGAATGGACCATTATCTCAACACCTAGAGATGCACTAAACCCTAACGCTCTAAATACTTAATTGGTTTGAGTAGGATAAACTTGTATTAAACAAATTAGTAAACAATAATGTGAGATGGTGGTCCAGTGGGTTAAACCATGGAACTGATATGCAGAAGGTTGCTGGTTCGATCCCAGCGGTCACCACCAGTGTGTCCTTGAGCAAGGCACTTTACTCCATGTTGCTCCAGGGGGAATGTCCCTGTAATAGGGCACTGTAAGTCGCTTTGGATAAAAGCGTCTGCCAAATGCATAAATGTAAATGTAAATGTAGTTCAGTTAAATGAACTGTTATGAGTATTTAGAACTTTATTTTTCTTTTGAGTTCACAGCACTGACACATTTCAAGTAAACGTAACTCTTGCATTGTTTTGAGTTGTATGAACTCATAATTTAGACTAAAGTTTAAAGATCCCGTTCTTCGTGATCCAATTGTTCAAACTTTAGTTAGTGTGTAATGTTGCTGTTAGAGCATAAATAACACCTGTAAAATTATAAAGCTCAAAGTTCAATGCCAAGCGAGATATTTTATTTAACAGAAGTTCCCTTTCAAAGCCTACAGCGAACGGCCGGCTTGGACTACATCCTGGTACTTCCTTCATTAATTACGTCAGTAGAACAGTAGAACAGACTAACCTCCGCCCACAAGAATACGCGAAAAAGGGGGTGTGGTCTTGTTGCTCTCCCACGTGGAGAAGAGGAAGTGTTGCGTTTGAGTGTGTTTGTCGCCATGTCGTCGAGACGCTGTTATTTTCATCCCGGAGTCAAATCACCTTTGTTTGGCTTTCACAGGGACGCTGTACTTAGAGATCATTGAGCGCATACATCTCCCCGTTAAGAGGCGTGACCTTTCCGTGCAACGTGCGCTAAGCTGCGGTCAAATCACAACACGGGAACCGCTGGCACAATCAGAACTCGTTACGTATTTCTGAAGGAGGGACTTCATAGAACAAGGAACTCGTCAGCCGTTTTTAGGACAGTGAAAACAGCGGTATACAGATTAGTAAAGTGTGTGAAAAATACTGTGTTTTTATACTGCAACATGTTATATTGCACACTGTAAACATCAAAGCTTCAAAAAAACACGAAGAACTGGACTTTAACTGAAACTGGGCTGGGATTTTTTATTTCCAAGCGAGAGTAAATGCTAAAATTAAGTGTTATATAAGGTTTTTCTGCAAGATTAATGGAAAGGGAGATTTAGTAGTGATTTATGGTTTATGCTAATTTAGAAGAGTTGGTGACAAGTGGCACATGCTGCTTGGTTTGAGAGCAGGTTAAGTTACATGTTTTAAGTTGCTGTACATATTAAGCAAGTGCTATACCATGCTATAGTTAACATGTTAGCAAATTAGCAAGTTGAAATTTTCTGAATTAGTTTGTTATAGCTAGCAAATTATATTTTTTTTTTACTCTGCGTCATCAAAAAAACCCTTTTATAAGTTCTGACAACTTATTACGGTTTACAGTGAATTAAATAACTCATTTGATTTGCAAGAACTCAAAATAAAGAAATTAATTAACTAAATATGTTATGTTGATTGCTATCAAAATGTATGAGCTAACTCTACTTCAAGTTAGGAGCAATTAACATGCATGAGTACGAACTCAAAACATGATATTTCTGCATACTTAAAATTGTGAACATCATAACTAAACAAAAAAAGATGTAAATGATTACCTCAAATTGTTTGTTAGCCCAACTTATTCAGGTTTACAGTGTGTGCAAAATGATGAGTAGTCAAAACAACAACAAATCAGGAAGTCAGACTATAGAACAAAAACGTGTCCCTCAATTTTATAAACAGCTGTTTCAGATGAGACCAAAACAGCAAGCTCACATTCCTTTAACAATAAATGGTGTTGAGAAGTCCATGCATATTAAAATATAATTATTGTAACTATTGGAGTGGATGCAATATCAGCAACAGCTGGAAAGCTTTTAGAGAGAAGAAGAAATGGTGAACTGAATGGCCTTGGTTTCCATGCTCAACAATCGCTTTAAATACTTTGTGTGTGTGTGTGTGTGTGTGTGTGTGTGGAATGGCTAAAAGAATACTAAGCCAACATTCAACTAGCTGTTTTGATATAACATTTTCTTTTTTACCAAGCGACTGTACATAATTAACACTTAGTTTATTTTATTTCCGTGTCAAATTGTTTCACTTTAGAATTTTTTTAATACTTCGATATTTCAGAGTGATAAAATAATTGTGTGAATTAATAAAAAAAAGTAACAATGCTCATGGTTATATCAGTCAGCTTGTGGTTATTGATGGGCCTTTCAGATTACTCATAAATACATATTAAGTGTTAATTTTTTTATAATGTACAGTACCATTCAAAAGTTTGGGGTCAGTAAGATACATTCTTCAGCTATGCCATCACAGGAATAAATTACATTTTATTTTATATATATATATATATATATATATATATAAAAATAACAGAACAATTTAAAATAAGTTTAATAATATTTCACAATATTTTACTGTATTTTCTTTGTATCTTACTGACTAACATTATAGCAACTTCCTGTAGTTATTTATGGGCCTTAAAGATAACTCATGAATATCTATTGAGTGTTTATTTTTATAATGTATATATACATATTAACGAACTGCTCTTCCTTCTTCAGGCTTACAATATCCATGTGAATGGTGTCTTGCATTGTCGAGTACGTTACAGCCAACTCCTGGGCCTCCATGAACAGGTGAACACACATACACACACACACATGCTTAGAATACTGGCAAAACACAATATTTAAACAACTGGTTACGATTCGCTGGCTGTAAAATCATCCAATTAATATGTCAGTGCTGTGAATGCTGTCTGAGATTGTGAAATGTATTCTGAAAATGTACCGCTACACTGAAATTGAAATGAAATGAAAACATAATTAGAAATTTGAAATGGAGCTATTATAGTATATTGGTTTAATTCAAATATATGTTTGTGTTAATTTAGATTAAATGTGAAAAATTAAATTAAAGTCACCTTGGAGCCTGGATGGAGAGCCAGTGAAATACTTTGTGGATATTTAAATCTGAACTAGAACCAGATCTAGACCACAGCTCGTATTCATTACACTTTTCATTATTGTATAAAGTGTGAATTTAAAGTAATTAAAGGCACAATATGTAAGATTTTTGGATTAAAACATCCAAAAGCCAATAGAACAGTGTTATATATTTTGTTGACTTGTGTACTTCGTTATCCCAGATGTTTCCCAGAATGTTTAAAGGAACACGCCGACTTTTTGGGACTTTAGTTTATTCACTGTATCCCCCAGAGTTAGATAAATCCATACATACCATTCTCATCTCCGTGCGTGCCATAACTCTGTCTGACGCACCCACTGCTAGCCTAGCTTGGCACAAAGACTGGAGGTAAATGGCTCCATCTAGCCTACTGCTCAATAAGTGACAAAATAACGAACTTTGTGCCATACCATGGGTGCAGCGGCGCAATGATATTACGCACAGCGTCTGAAATAGTCCCCAGCACACTCTCTGTGCAAGCAGGTTGTCACGTTGGTTATGTTGACGGAAGTTAGCTTGTTTTCAGGCGCTGCGTAATATCATTGCGTGGCTGCACTCATGGTAAGGCACAAAGTTCCTTTATTATTACGCAGGAATGAGAGTATAGTTCCTAGCCATATCGGCCTAGAAAATCCCAACTTTTCATTTTCCATTGGTCTTAGTACACAATATAAATATACACATAACAACATGTAAATAGGAAAATGTTGGCGTTATTTTGTCACTTATTGAGCAGTTGGCTAGCTGGAGCCATTTACCTCCAGTCTTTGTGCTAAGCTAGGCTAGCAGTGGGTGCGTCAGACAGAGTTATGGCACGCACGGAGATGAGAATGGCGTGTTCCTTTAAATCCAGAGAAATAAGCAATTATAACCAGGGCACAGACCGTGTCCGTGCGTCACCTATCAATGACATCATGCCTGCGTTACCCTCATTTATTTTGTAGAAACCATGGAAACACCACTTTAATATATTATATGTTTTATTAGACTATTGTTGGATACATTCATCAACAGAAAACTAATAATTGTAATCTAATCATAAATCTTATTTTCTTGAATTACCGCGAGTACCATGTTTTACCATACCTAATATTGATCTAGCTTACTGCAGTGCAAAGTGTCTCATACAAGTGTCTCATAGTAGCTGCTGAGCGAACGCACAGAGGTTAATGTTAGTACATCATTTTTAAACACTCAAATGTATGATAACAGCACTGCATTATCCACATTGTTTTGACCGGAAGAAGAGGAAGCCGTGTCTGTGGCATAATAAAAGGCCCTCTGCTCTCAAGCCGTGTGTCGCGCTCGTCTCATTAGCAATCACTCCAGCGGCCACGTTGCGCTCCCACAGCACTCGGCCTGCTCTGCTTCATACTACAGTAACGTTAATAATCTCATCCAGTCCTGCACAATTTCTTTTTGGCCGGCTGTGAGGTGAAGACAACATCTCCCATGAATCCACGCTCCATCTCGGCATCATCAAACTACGCCTTTGTTTTGAATAGGCAACCTCTAGCAAAAAACTACAGATTGTGCCTTTAAAGTCAAAGTGAAACTATTGCATATATAATGTTGCGCTTGATTGAAGAGGATCATTTTTGGTTATTATATATGTTTGAAAATGGATTGTTGTGATGTTAAATGAATAGTTTTCTGAATTGAATTAAATTAAGTCAGTTTTCTATGTGAGACGGGCAAATTACATCTACTTCAGCACTATTCAGACAGAATTATTTTAATGACAGTTATTAATATAGGATGTCTGTTAAAATGTGTACTGATTTGGACGTGTTCGGGTTCTCTGTAGTTCCCAGTAAGCCAAAAAAACATCAGTAATTTGCTTCATAATATTTACTGAGGTTGTGTGAGAAAAAGACAGGCATGTTTGTTTTGGATTGGATTAAAATCCCAAAGTACGCTTGTGAAACACAAATTTACTTCTCGTCCAAATAGTGAAGTGGTAAAGCTGTGCTCACCAGTATTGAATAGGTCAGACATATTCCAAATAATTTGGAAGTGAAGCATCATTCTCGTAAAAGGATCTGCCTATTACCTTTCTTACACCTACCAATTGCAAAAACTCTGCGTTTCCTCATGAATGAAAGAGAACTTCAGTGATCTCACCATTAAGGACATGTTGTGTTGTTTCAAAGCCGCTGTTGCTTGGTAACAGGGCATAGTCAGATCATACGTGGTCATATGATGCAATCCGTAGAGGCTGTCATGGTGTGAGGCTTGAAGTTAACCCTTAATATGGACCTCTAAATATTCTATAAAAAACATTTTTAAAAATAAAAAAATATTATTTACGTACTAAATATTATTTACTATTCTACTCAATTTCTGTTTAGCTTTCATTTATTTTCATTTTAGTTGTAGTGATTTTAGTACTTCAACAAAAATGATGTATTTTAGTTAGTTGCCAAGGTAATTGTTTTTCATCTAATATTTGAATTTTATGTAGTTCCTGCTATATTGCAAATAGTGAAAACGATTTTTAATATTTTTAGTTAACGATAGCAACATTAATATAGTTTATATTTGCCAGTGGCACAGGTGGAGCAACAGCAGGCATTATTTTAGTAGATGCTGTGAAGTGTAAACAGATTTATTAGCGTGGTGCCTGAGAGACCCACAGCCAGCATGCTCGAGTCGACAGCGGCCAAGGGCAGGCAGTGGTCAGTTTGATTGTGTACTCTCAGAAAAGCCAAATGTTCTCTCTGTGTTTTTACAGATAAAAAAAGAATATGGAAATAATGTGGTGCCGGCTTTTCCACCAAAGAAGATCTTCACTCTCACACCGGCTGAAGTCGACCAGCGGAGAGAACAGCTAGAGAAGTACATGCAAGCTGGTGAGAAACACCTTCTTTTACCTAAAAAAAGTTAATTTGTTTTAGCTTTGAGCTTGTCTATATGCTAGTAGTGTACACCTAAAAATGACAATTCACTTTAAACAGATACACTACCGTTCATTAGTTTAGGGTTGGTAAGATTTTGTTATATATATATCTTGTGTTCACCAAGGTTGCGTTTATTTGATCAAAAATACAGTTAAAACAGTAATATTGTGAAATGTTATTACAATTTAAAATAACTGTTTTCTCATTTAAAGGTGGGGTAAGTGCTTTCCGGTAACCAATGTTGATTTCAAATCACCAAAACAAACACGCCTCTATTTTGATAGCTCCGCCCCACACATATGTAACCCAGGCAACAACTATGGCATAAGCTGCTGTGCCAGCTGGCTGAGGGTATGATGTCATCAATAAGTGAAAGCAATGTGGGTTACTATGGTAATCCAGGGCGAATGTTCAGTGCAAAAGTCATCCCTTACATTCCAAAAACACAAACACAGTTCTCATGAACAACTCGATAGCACGAGCACGACAGACCAACTAACGAACATATTACAATTATGACAAGATTAGAGGGTTAAATCGATCACGAAAAGAGGAACCAAAGGAAACAAACATATATTAGGAGTATATTATCCTACTTCTCGCTGAAGTGAATGACAATACGATCGCAAATGGACAAGCAAGCAAACATGACACATGAGCATATTCAAGCAAAATCCAGCATATATTAGTTCTGTGAAACAAAACAAAATCAATGTTACTCGCCTGTCGAGAAGAAATAAAGCAACCTCGGCCTTCGCTCATTGAGTTCTCTCCAGCGCTGGAAAGCTGATACTTCTTGCCTGATCGTAAGCCTTCGTTTGTTCCACAGACATCTTCCACATTTGTTTTTTTTATCTGCCATCTCTCTCTTTCTGTCATCGCTCGGCTAATGTCCGTCCTGTGTCGTGTCTGTTGAATAATGACGTGCAGTGGGCGCTCTCTTCTCCCTGTCATTAGTAGACACACCCCTTACTGCTGATTGGCTATAAGTTTGTTTTGGTACTCGGCCCGAGACACTTTTATAAAGCAGTTTTGAAATACCACTTACCCCACCTTAAATATATAAAAAAAAATATTTGATAGCAAAAGTTAAAAACATGATATTTTTTTGTGGAAAACGTGATACATTTTAAGGATTCTTTGATAAGTAAAAAGTTCAAACTTAATTTATTTGAAATCCAAATCTTTTGTAACATTATACATTTCTTTTACAGTCACTTTTGATCACTTTAATGCTTCCTTGTTAACTCTTTCCCCGCCATTGACGGAAATATCCGTCATTTGGGAGAAAAACACTTCCCCACCATTGACAGAATTTTCTGTCTTTCCGTGTTTTCACTGTTATATGGTAGGGGACGCTATGACATCTTCTGAAAGAGTACAGAATCTCCTGAGTAAAATGCATGCGAAGAAGATGCAGAAACTATATCATATGTAATCATAAGCATATGTAAAATAACACGATCATCAACATTAAACATCATATAAGTGAAGCTTCGGAGGTGTTAATGGACTCGATCTACTCCATCTATGTTTTGATCATTGGTTTGAATCCGATGTGGATGTAGTATTTGACAAAAACGTGTTTTTCTCCGTTTTCTTGCTCAAAATGTTGCTTTTTTTATGTAAACTTGCCAACATTCATGTGTTGAGAAAAAGAGAATGCATGAAGCTCGAATAAAACGTGTTTTTTTTTGTTTCGTTTAATGGCAGAGGCTCAGTTCTTTCTTTTGATATGTTGCATGTTTAAATATTCATATATCAAAATATTCTGGGGACCATTACTTTTTTGTGAAAATGATAAAAATGCTGGCGGGGAAAGTGTTAAAAGTATTACTTCTAAAAACTTTTTAACAGTAGTATAGGCATTTAAAATTAAAATGCTCAAAAGAATGAGAGAGCCCCTCCCTCTTACACCACCTGTAACTGCAAGTAGCAAGACGTGGTTCATAGCTGTGATGTAAGCCTGTTGGCTATTTAAAAAAACACCCAAACTTCCTGTTTCAACAGGAAATGCATCAACACAGTATAGAAAACATCAGGCACACTACATGAAAGAGAGTTACCGATAGTGTACGGCGTTAAGAATTTTGCCATGCATGTCATTTAACAGGTTATGGGTGAGGGTTTTCAGCACACAAAAGGAAATCAGCAGTGCTGGCAGCACCAAGAGCCGTTTGCTCTAATCCATTCCAGCGCTGGCACTATCCATCGAACAAGCTAAGCCTTGTTGAGCTTATTTGCTCACAGTCTGGAGCTGCTCTTGGCTGGGGCTCCCCTCAGTTACATCACTGAGAAACATGGTTATGGAAAATTAACCGACACAAACACACAAGCTGTTCAGAGAGTGAATATTTCGTTAGTTTGTGCAAATGTCTTGCGGTTGTTTGCTCATGTGCTATATTGGAAGTAAAAGTAAACATTGTAGTTTATGTTGGTCAGTTTGCCTCCAGAACCTTTTTTTTCTGCAGCACTAAGGTTATTATCAGTCAGGGTGCCATGGTGGTATGTTTTTTTTTTAAAGTCTGCATCGTATTACAGATTAGTTTGAATTAACATGATTTTTGATTTATTAATTTTAAAACATTTACATTATAGTTAAGACAGAACACAATATTAAGAAAGTTGTTTTAAAATATTACCTCAAGGTACACTCAAATATTCTGACAAGCATTCTACAAACATTCCCAGAGGAAATTTGTGCCTTGAACTTTTTAAAGGACAGACCAACCACTTATCTAATACTTTGATTAAAACGATGCAAGATGCACTGGCCTTGCGCTCGAGTGGCATTGATGTGTTTGATTTAAGTGAATTGGTGGGGAGGTTAAAAACAGTAATATTGTGAAAAATGTTTGTGATTTTATAAAGTTGAATTTCCAGCATCATTACTTCAGTCTTCAGAATCACATGATCCTTCAGAAATCATTCTAATATGCTGAGCTGATGCTCAAGAAACATTTATTATTATTAAATTACTATTATCAATGTTGAAAACCGTTGTGCTGCCTAATATTTTTGTGGAAACTGTAATACTTTTTAAGGATTCTTTGATTTATAGAAAGTTGAAATGAGAGAAATTAAAGTTTAACAAATTAACAATGTAAAAGCATTTGCTGTCACTTGATCAATTTAATGCATCCTTTTGCTAAATAATAGTATTTTTTTTTTTTTTTTTATCTTACCGACCCCAATGCATATAAATGTTTAGTTGAATGTTTATTTTTATTCATTATGTATTGTATACGTTTATGTGTTTCCACAAATAGCATGCTATTCTGATATATGAGTATAGTAGATGATGTGATTTTCTTCCCACAGTGCGTCAGGACCCCATTCTGGGATCCAGCGAGGTGTTCAACAGCTTTTTGAGAAAAGCCCAACAGGTAGAATTTATATATTCTTTTTGTTTATTGAAAGTGTTTAATTATAATTATTTGGAAAAGTATGATAATTGTAAATCTAGTAGTTTAACTGCTGCTATTTGAAATATTGTAAACATACAACTGAAAGCTTTTTGTAAGTTTACTGATCCAGAAACCTGTAATGAATACAATTATTATATTGGTAGCTGTCGCATGATTATCCACTTATAAGTATTTAAGAGGTATCCCTTCAAAATATAACTGAATTAATTTCTGATGTCTTCAGAGTTTATAGCGTCTAAATACAGAAGTGACACTGTTGTCTATCATAAACCTTAAAGGGTTAGTTCAACCAAAAACTTAAAACTAATCTGTATGATTTGAGCGGTTTATTCCAAATTTCTGAAGAGACTGGATGGCTGTCTGGATGATGAACGGATTGAATTTAAGCTTTTATTCACATGAATAAACATTGAGAAGCGAAAATAAATAGAAGCACAACCAAACCTGATTGATGCACGAGAACAAAGCTCATTGGTTCTCACTGAAGCTCAATTGTCCTGTGTAACACTCAAGACTAAACCTCATTGGTTCTCACAGAAGCTCAAACGTCCTGCGTAACACATGAGAATGAACCTCATTGGTTCTCGCACGCCAAGCAAGCTTGAATGAGCTGCTGTTTACCACAAATGATGTGTGATTTGATGAATGTTTATATGTGAATAAAAGCCTAAATTCAATCTGTTCATCACATAAAGTGATCGTGTCTCTTCAGAAAATGTGGACTAAACTGCTCAACTCATATGGATTAGTTTTACAATCTCTTTATGGTCTTTTTGAAGCACAAAATTGGTAGAATTGAGTGGACTGTCAATGGAGGGACAGAAAGCTCTCAGATTTCATTCAAATATCTTCAATTGTGTTTGAAGATAAAAGTCATGCGTGTTTGGAACGACATGAAGGTGAATGAATGATGACAGAGTTTTCATTTCTGGGTGAACTATCCCTTTGATAACTTCCTCTACCTCGCCTATTTTATTTTAGGGGGGAAACAAGTTATTTTCCTAGTCATCCAGTTAAAGGGTTAAATATTGGTGGGTCTGATTTATCTCATTTCCTCCTCAAGATATCCTTGTGTGTGTGTTGAAGGAAGAACCGGTTCATGTTTCTCTCTGTTCACTTCCTTGCATTCTAGTACCATCCTGTACTACATTTCACCCCCCAGCCCACATAGATATTGGTAATTTTGCAGTCAGATCCCGTTCATCCCCCAGCTGCCCATTAGAGAGCAGTCTGCAGGAACAGAATAAGAGATTAGACTTGGCCTTGCGTTTTCATTTTCCAATCTCTGTAAAGATCAGCTGCTGCTCTGAGACCCTCTGGAGATGAAACATGCAGGAAGGAAAAAAAAAAAAAAAGATGAATTTGCACAAAAGTGAAAGATAGAACAGTGACGCTACTTTTTACCCATGAAAAGGATGTGCTGTAGTCAGCACTGTAGTGTTTTGACCCGTGTGGCTTTGTGTTTAATTCTATTATCTTATTACCACATCACCAGTGCTATCTAAACACCTATATCTTGCGATAAACCAGAATCCATACTGTAAATCACACAAATCAAAGCATTACATTTAATCTAAAATTAAAATGCCCCCATGACATGTAAACTGGAAAATACAGGAAATGAAACTGCTGTGTGAAAGGGTGTTATTAATATCACCAGCATTGCATGTTCAGAATATGAGATCAGCTGAACGGGAAGCTTCAGAAGTTGAATTAAGAGTTCAGCACAAAGGTATTTCCCCCAAAACCTTTAAAGGGGGTACTTGCTGGCAAAATGGGCTTTTAAATAAAAGTTGGCTGCCTAGTGCCTATACAATAAAAAGGCTTTTTTAGTATTTTTTTATCAACTTTAAATTTCTCGATTTTATCAATAAATAATATAGTTTAAGCACATTCTTTCAACTTAAATTCAAAATAACTCTCCAATACATGCAATAACCAGCTCAGATCAGCTCAAAATATCTCACATTGGGTCAATTTGGGTGTCTCTGCGAGCTATATAACATGATATTTCATGACTCCTATAGCTCTTTATGGAGCAAATGAGCTCTTCCGCTGGGTCCTAAAGTCAGTTCTTGAGTTTATCTCTTCAGAATGCATGCAGATACACATGTAGACATTATAAAGTCATTTTGGTAACGTTTTAGCCTTTTTTTATGTATACTGAAGCATTCCTTGCATTCCATTCATTCCTAAGGGGTCAAATTGACCCATGAGGGAAGGATTTGATACTACTTCTTTTTTATTACAACCACATAAACTCCTCAAATCAAGTCAATTTTTTTGTGTGTGTAATCGTGGTTCAAGTGTGACAAAAGTCCTGAGGTCTTGGACTACTCCGATGAACACTCAATTTTTTTTTAATAAAAAAAAGAAAGAAAAGAGACCTGAGGGAAGAATGAAGGCATAGTACAGTAACATTTTCAGTGATAAACCTTACAATAACGGTTCTGTTAATTACCCTGTCGATCTGACTGTCTGTGGGTGGGGAGGGGATACAAAAATGAGGAAGTATAATCTGTAGTTTTTACAAGTTGTCAACTCCGCCGGCGTCATCCAGCAGACTTTTGCTGATAAATAAATGTGAATTTCTTGGTCCAAGTAACATGGAGAACGAGTAAATATCGTCCATTTACATATACTACAGACATTTTAACAATACAAAGCTGGTTGAAATTGGTGAAGTTACACTTTAAAGAGGACCTATTATGTCCTTTTACAAAGTCTTGATTTTGTTTTGGGCTCTACTAGAATGTTTTCATGCTTGAATGTTCAAAAAAACACCTTCTTTTTCGCATATTTTACATTGTTGCAGCACGTCTCTTCCCACTGTGTCAGTTCCTGTCTCTATGAAGCCTCTCCTTTCAAAAAGCATAATGTGCTCTGATTGGTTTGCTGGTCCAGTGTGTTGTGATTGCTCAATTGATTCTTGCATGTTTCGGAAATGTCATGCCCCTTACCATAACTGCATTTGATCTGGGGTGGAAAAAACACTGTCTCTTGGACATTGCGACAACACACTACTAACACAACAAACCCAGGCCTTGTCCCTATTATTTTGTGTATGCCTTGGGTGGGAATTATTTATGAGGAATTCAGAAATTCCTAATTATTTTTAGGGAGTTCAGAAACCGTGCACACTGATGTAGAGAATAACTACCTTTGGAGTGGACTTTGCTTTGTAACTTTCAGACCTTTTTCATGCTCAAACAGCAAAATTACACACTAAAGAAAGTTGAAAATGTAAAAAAAAAAAAAGGTATAATAGGACTTTTTAAAGATCATCACTGTTTCACTCTGCCACAGGAGACCCAGCAGATCCCGACTGAGGAGGTGCAACTAGAAATCTACCTGTCCAATGGCCAGAAGGTCAAAGTCAACATCCTCACATCTGATCAGACCGAAGATGTTCTGGAGGTGAGAATGTTGTTTTGTAACTGTTTCCAAAGCACACATCAGCTTCATGTTCTCAAAGCCCATTATCACTGCGAGGTTAATGCCTTTTAATGTAATTTTGAATAGTAATATCTTTCCTGACACCTTTTATTGTAATAATGAGCTAACATGAAATATCCTGTACACTCATGTTCTTTCATGTCTTGTTACAATAAGTAAACTCAATGGTCACATACATAAAAACAGAACAGACACTTTTTCTGATTTAACATCCTTTCCAAATTTGCCCATTGGCCCCTGTCCATCATGGCCTCCTATTCATCCATATATATATATATATATATATATATATATATATATATATATATATATATATATATATATATATATATATATATATATATATATATATATATATATAATATATATAAATAATATGGTGGAGAGGAGACAGAGGGATGAAGCCAATCGTGTGTGTGTATTTTTTTATATATAATATATAATATATAAAACATATACACACACACACACACGATTGGCTTCATCACTCTGTCTCCTCTCCACCATAAGCTGGTGTGTGGTGGGCGTTCTGGCGCAATATGGCTGCCGTCACATCATCCAGGTGGATGCTGCACATTGGTGGTGTTTGAGGAGATTCCCCCCTTCTATATGTAAAGCGCTTTGAGTGCCTAGAAAAGCACTATATAAATGTAACAAATTATTATTAATTATTATTATTATTTAACAAGTAAAGGATTTATATTTGTAAGGACTGAATGCAATTAAATTTGTTTATTGCTCAACAATAGGTATAGTCTTATGATACAAACCAAACTAATAATGTTCAGTTTCCTGTATATTTTCCAGATATTATTGTGGATTTCTTTGAAAATGTAACATTTTATTGAAAAAATTTAGTTTCTGTGAAAAATGTATAATGATAAAAATATTTGAAATAATTTCAAAATGCATTATAATAAATTATTCTTTCAAATAATCTGTAAATTATGCTTTAAATTTTTTTTTTTTTAAATGTAAATAGACCATTTTTCATTTAAAGTGGGGCAAAAGTAGTTTTATTATTCAGTTATTGCAGATTTGCATTTCTGCAAATGAGACCAGAAAAGCACCAAAATCTGCCTCTGTCCAGTGTCTTTATACAAACCTCTGTTCAAAAAATCGGGGTCGGTAAGAAATTAATACTTTTATTCAGCAAGGATGCATTTAATTAATCAAAAGTGAAAGTAAAGACATTTATATATTATGTTATGTGTGTCAATTACATGACATGCTTATTTTTGTGTCCAAGTGCATTATTTCCTTTTAAAATAATTTGATAATTCATGACGCGTATCAATTTATTCAATAAAAAAACGTACTTTGTTTGAATTCATTTTTAGTACATTTAAATAATACATATTATGTTGTTATCTTAAACCCCCAAAATGTCAGGTGGTGCAACTGTCCAAACAAATGAACAGACTAAAAAACTATTTAAATGGTGTCTTAAGAAAAAATAAAAAACTATGTCATCATTTTATGTTTGAAACCTTTCATATAAACAAAATTAATAATCATCAGTAGTTTTAAAGCTGTTAATTTTCCTTGTCAGGTGGTACAACTACAGTATATATACATACAACTATTAGGTTACCGCCTGACATAAAAATAGTCAAAAAAATGATTTAAACACTTTGAAATGTTATTTAACAACTGAACTTGTTTAAACGCATTGTTCATGACTCAAAAATATGCATTACATCAGTTAAAAAAAAAAAAAAAGCTTTATCTATATATCTCATAATTGCCATAAAACAGTTTTCAGCAAGAAATGTTTGCGCACCAAATCATCATATTGGAATTATTTTTAAAAAACGGCTATTTTAAATTGTAATAATATTTCACAATATTACTATTTTACTCTAATTTTGATTAAATAAATGCAGCCTTGGTGAGCATAAGAGACATTTATATACTTACTACTGTATATTACATTCAAGGTACACATTTTTTTTGTATCAGTTCAGCATTCCCTTGGAATTGAAGCCATGACCTTTGACATTGCTAGAGCTATACTGTACTGTTTAAGCTATAGGAAAGCTTCTTTCAAAACATTAAAACATGTTTTTACTGACCCTAAACTTTTGGTAGTAAATGTATGCGCATATTAGTCCACTGTAAATGTAATCAACACAGACTAAACCCAGTAATTATTATGTATATTATTTCTTCTTTTCTTAAAGGGAATGAAATGCATGAACTAAAGGCAAAAAATGGTGTGATTTAATCATGATTAATCACTATTTAAATTGATTGGCAGTTCTAATATAGACTTTCTTTTGTTGTTCCTTTTCAATGCAATTGAATACAAATAATATTGTGCTGTACAAGTCTTAGTCTGTATAATAAAAGAACATCTTATATTTCTTCACTTAGACCTGCTCTCCAATCAGCATAACACCTATTAGAGCTTGAGTCTTAAGGGCTTTAAGAAGCTCTTTGTGGATCATAGCTTTCCCATGTGCACCACACAAAGCTCTCATTAAAATGCACCCTGCACCCATATGCAGCGCACACTGCTTTCTGCTGTGCTATTCAACCACAGTGATGGCCCAAAGTGCCCTTTAGCACCTGACGGAAATGAGAAAGTCAAGTGTTACGCATAAAACATGGGTTAAATGTAGTGAAGAGTAACTTGATCATGGGACCTCTTGGGTGTAATGTTTAACACTCCTGTAAAACAACACACTTCTGAAAGATTTGACACATGCTATTTTTTTAAACATTCAAGATTTTCTTATCATGTAAGGAATTGCAAAATTAAATATGATATGTCCAATAAAAGAATGGAAACATAGCAAGGGCGTTTTTGTGTCTATTCTAAATTCACATATACACACATCATTCATACAAATAAATAGTTAAAAAATCATATATTGTGATTTCTGGATTTTTTTTTTTTTTTTAGATTATGTCTCACAGTGGACATGCACCTACGATGACAATTTCAGACCCCTCCATGATTTCTAAGTGGGAGAACTTGCAAAATAGCAGGGTGTTCAAATACTTATTTTCCTCACTGTATGCATATCTTGTGAATTGGTTTACTCTCATCTCTTGTGGGTAATGATAAGCGCTGTGTAGATTAATGATGCTTTTTTGCCCTCATTAGGCTGTGGCCTCAAAGCTTGACCTTCCCGATGAGCTGGTGGGATATTTCAGCCTCTTCCTGGTTCAGGAGAGGGGGGATGGGGGCTGCACGTGTGAGTATAACATTTGACCCATTTCATTTTCAGACCTTTTTAATACAAATTTGCCATCATAAGATGTGGCCTGCTGGCTTCAGCTGGAAAGTGGCTTGGCTGTTAACCACTGGCTGTTGGCTGTTATTAAATGGTATCTAAAAGTCAACATATTTCCTCTGGACTGGATCTAAATGCAGTCCTGGCAGCTCAAAAGAGGGTCTGTGTTCTGTTGAGATGGCCGCCCACTCTTCTCAAAAGTAAACTGAGGTCAAGTAGATGAAACTTCGGTCAAGCTGTTGTTGGCATGGTACACGCAGCTCTGCTGTAGGCCTGTAATGCATGTTAGGCAAACATTATTTTTATTTCTTATACTTGCAGGAATTGAATTAAAGCCAAACTCTAAGTATTACACTTTTTGTGTTTTAGATCCGTACATGAATATGTCAAATAATATAACACATTCACAAGTTTATGGTTCTCTGTTGTCGGTTAATGGTCACATGACATACAGGTAAAACTATTTTTAATAAGCGTTTTATTTTGATACATCACATTGGAGGAACCCAATAACTTTCAGTAATATTAATTACTACATATTATTATATAAATATTTCATATTATTCTTATTAATGTTGTTAGCTCTAATTATAAAAAATAGTTGTACTGTACATTTAAAATATTTGATAATTATAATGAATTTATTTTACTTATTATTTTACTATTTTTAATAATATTTATGTCTTAAATTATTTACTGCCAAATGTTAAAACCTCAGTCTTTTATTTTGGCGAAAACTGCAGGGAGACCTCTTAGGGGATGTTTACACCGCACCATTTTCAGCTATAAACAGAAAACTGTTTGGTCGTTCATTCATGGGCGTTAGGGACAAGACCCACCCACTTTTTAAGACCAATGATATTGGACCCACTCATTTTTACCATCTCTAATTCAGCGCATGTCTATTCACCTTCCCCTAACCGATAAACACTTTATTATTAAACACAGTTTAGATGCTTTATTTCCACTTTTTGAATATTTAAAAAAAAATTTATTTAAAATAAATGCCTTTCTGATCTGATATGTGATGGGAAAAGGGATTAGAGCGAGTTCGGCAAAAGGCAGATTCGAACCTCGGTGCGATTTGCGTCAACTTTCTGCCATGTGTCTTACCCCTACACTATTGCTGCTGTAAATAATTCGTAATTTTGTCTGGCCCAACCAGACGTTTACTAAACAAGGTGGGCTGTTTTGCACTTAATGTAAATTGTGTCTACTCGTACTCAAGTTAAATTTTTCTGGGGAAGGACACACCCACATTTTTTTTTGCTTCCGACACTCATCATTTACGCGACAACGTTTTGGGGGGCCTGAAAACAAACTTTTGAAAACATCTTTCAAAGTTCAAGTTTTTGAAAACGATAGTTATTCTCTCCGCGCAAACTACAAAAACATGAATTTGTGAAGACGGTGACGTCATGCTCATACGTGCCATCGCCAACTACTGGCCTGGCAGCATAACACAGTGTTTTTAGTCGTTTTTGTGGATCGGTTTGAACCGGAAACGTTTTGACAGCGTACCCTAAACGTACCCTGATTCTGTGTTATGTTTGTATATGCTTCTCGTTACAAGTCTGGTAAAATGCTGAAAACGTATGTCTACAAAAATGTTGGAAGACATGCAAATGCAAATTAAATGAGCTTGGTGAACCTAAAATGATCCTGAAGTTCCCACGGGAACCCCAATTGAGAAACCGTGTTTTAAGCAATAAGACATTTGATTTTCACCTAGCCGACAATCAAACAGACAAAGTCCCATAGGGGCCAATAAGCAACTACCCAGAACACCTCAGCAACTGCATAGCAACGTACTGAAACCACTCAGAACGACTTAGCAACTGCATAGTAACTCCCTGTCAACCACCCACAACATCTTAGCATCATGATGATGAGTTTTGCACAGAAAAACTAGTTTGCACTAGTGTTACCTGCTAACCAATAATCATAATTTTTTCTGTAAACATTGACACATATGATTCATTTATCGGCTTTGAGCTAAAACAAGACAAAATACTGCATTACAGTTGCCTAGACGTTGAAAGACAACATAAAACACTGCTTCATTAGAAATGGATGTGCTTTCCTCATTAGTCTGTTATAAACAATGTTTGTTGAGACTTTATTTGCAGGAGTAAATGCATGAGCAGCAGTATTCAAATTGGTTGTCACTGTATTGATTGATTGTGTATGGCCTAAAATGCCCTGTGCAGAGAAATATTACTTGCTCCATCTGAAATTAAACCGATTATACACTCACTGCGAGCAGTTGTTTGCTCAAGATCATATTTAATAATATTCTGGCTTCAAGCACCTTTTCGAATGACCATGAGTTCATCTATAATTTTTCTATGAACACCCCCTAGAGACAAAATAAATGAATTTCCTAAGTCCAGATTCTTTCATTTCTTGTGCAATATCGTGACGGTTTAGTGCGCAGGGCAAATTAATTTGTAAAGAATAGGCTATTTTTTCCTTGACTGTTCTCTTTCCAATTCTGCCGTCATTGTGTTACAGAACTGAACATTTTTCAAAAGATGAATCCCTGGGAGAGCAGTAGAGTTATTGGAAGTGGAATTGTTATTTTCTTTAGACTTCACTGACTCCAGTTCTCTGATTTTATGCAGATGTCTGGCAGCCGCTCTCTTTGTCTGCATGTAACATTGTCGTTTTGTTTGTGGAACTTTCCACATCCACTTTTTTATGAGCTGTCATTGTTCGACTACTTTTAGCACGGAATCCTCACGCATCCATGAGGAATGACATGCTATGCGCCTCCCACTCGGTTGCCAGATCTTCACCTGAAACGGGCGTAATACTGTCAGATATGATGGAAAGCAGTCCCCATAAGAATCCTTTCCAAAAATGATTTTGGCATTCTGCCCATTCTTGGCAGAAATGTGCATTTGGGAAAAAAAGTGAGGAAAATAAATGCCTGCAAACAGAACCTGATTTTCAAGTTGACTGACGATGGAGCCAAGATCAAGAAATATGTGCCAAAGAATGTCTGTGCTAAAAACAGAAAACTTTTTTTGTTATTATTATTATAAATTCTGGAACAAAAATCTGAATTGAATTATTATAAAATATAGCTGCAAGCAGCCATTAACGGGGGCCAAGCGCAACAAAAGCAAACAAGGAAGCTAGCAGCAGACCAACTGAAAAAAATGAGTGAAGCAAAAATGTTAAAACCCACATTAAAACATTGAGTTGTATAGAGCAAATGTCATATTTTGTTTAATTATAGCGCCACCAAGAGGCACAATCCTAAAAAATTTTTTTATGTGTCTTCGGAGTGAGCCCATACATGTCTGTGTCAATTTTGGTGAAAATATCTCGTTTTGGAGTTATAGACATTTAAATGAAAAAACATGTAGTAAATGACTGACACCTGACTTTGATTGGATTTGACTACCCCTTACTATCAATATTTTGACATTTGGGCATCAGTACTTACCTATCGATCTATGTTTCCGATTTTCTGGTGCTGGTTTCGTCTCGATCGGACTAGCGGTTTCGAAGATATCAGCTAACGTTTTTAAAGCTACACTGTGTGATATTTTCCCCCATCTAGCGGTGAAAAGGTATATGACCATCCAGTAAATATTAGTTTCTGTTCCTCCCAATTCCGATTTCGTTTTAACTCCTACGGTGGCCGATTTAGTCCAAGATTAACATGGCTTCCAGTTCGACCTCGTCCATTAGTGTTGATTTGCCGTCTTAATTCTCTTTTTCGCTTCCTTGGCGACTCTGTGACATATCCTCGAGAATAAGAGTGATCCTCCATCAGCAACAGACTTTCAAAAAGGCTTTCAGGTTTTCATATAGCAGTCTCAAGCAATCCCCCTCTTCACATTCAACACTGTGCCATCGAGTTTTAAAACGCGAAAGGCGAAGCTTGAATTTACGGGTATGTCCCTCTTTGGCTAATGTACTTTCAAGATGGAGGGGAAACATGGCGACCCCCATTCGAACCCCTTACCCGTATGTATTTTCAATGGCATATTATAAACTTACGAGAATACTTTATTACTTGAAAGAAGTAAATATACATTAATGAGCACATATATTTTTGAAAGAACTAAGTGTTTTTAGCTAAGAATAAACTAAAAAAGTTACAGTGTAGCTTTAAAGCGCTAAATTACCGCGCTGCACAAACCATACGCCGAAACCTGGCAAGTCTGGTATCGCTGGACTCGGCAAGGATTCAGGAGACTAAAAAAGTTATTCCCATGAAAATACCCCACCCAAAGTTATAAGCGTTTGAAAAAACAAATTCTCCACTAGGTGGCGCTGTTTCGAAACTTCTCAGGCTACTTCAGGGCATCGTGCTGATGACCCATGTCGAGTTTCGTAACAATCCGTTCATGCGTTCATAAAATACAGCATTTTAGCACATAATTCAAAATGGCCGATATGGTAAAATTGGATATCAGACGACTCGGCATGCCGTCCTGAATCTAACAAGACCACTTTTATGATTTTTGGATTAACGGTTCAGAAGTTATAAGCAATAATAGCAATTTTTTGTATCTCTGGACCAGTAGGTGGCGCTGCGCCGAAACGCTGCATGTTGCCTCAAGTCGGGATGCATGTTGCCAAATGGCGGGACAGTTTTCATGGCGGAAATGACATCATAGGGTGCAATCAAATCGGCTTGAGCCAAGGAATCAGAGGAAAAAATGTTGAAAGAATTTTGTTTCTATGCCTTAGGGTTCAAAAGTTATTAGCATAAACATGAGTCAAATTTTGGACAGGTGGTGGCACTAGAGGGATTGAGTTAGAGACTCCAAAATTGGTGTGGTTACTATTGATAATGACTTCTATCAGTGTACCAAATTTCATAACTTTCCCCCAAACGGTTCTATGGGCTGCCATAGACTTCCATGGCGGAATAATAATAAGAAGAAGAAATCTAACGATTACAATAGGTGTCTCTGCACCTTCGGTGCTTGGCCCCTAATAAATACATACTGTTGTAATAATAATATGAATAATATTTATTTTACATAATTTGAGATCTTTACAGTGACAACTATATGCAATAACCATACAAAGCGATTAAAAACATGGTGATGATGTAGTACATATGTATTTATTAAGATATTCCCATCATATAATACCGTTCTTGTCTTAACATGCTGTCTAATGTCAGACTACTGAAAGGGTAAGCCAAAGAGTAGAATGAACAGTTGTGACGGCATGCACTATGCTATAGATCTAACTGTCGTCTCTTCTTCTTTTCACACTCCTGTTTTTAATGTTCCTAAAAGCTCAGTGCCCATTTCAGTTCAATCCCTGGCTTCCTCTCCCTCTTTCCCAACTCTAGAGAAAACATCTTTTCTAACAGCTGCAGTATTTATTCTCCAATCCCCCCCCCCCCCCCCTCCTTCTCTTTCCTCTGTTCTTCCTTCTCTCTTGCATAAAGTGATCAACATGTTATTGTGCCCTCTACGGCTTTAGCCAGATGGATTCTCCCCCATCTCACGTTGTTTGTTGTCATTGTTATTACTCTCCAAATGTCCTTGAGTCTGAAGGCACTCATACATTTCATCTGGTCTCTCATTCCCTCATCCAAACCTCTCCGACCTCCCACGGTGCCCCAGACGTGAGAAAACTGCAAGAATTCGAGCTGCCCTACGTGTCCATCACCAGCCTGCATAGTCCTGACTACCGTATCGTCCTCCGTAAAAGGTACAAAACTCATTTTGGAAGTGATTGCTGAGCATTATGTCCAATAGCAGAGTATGTATTAAAAGAGTATATATGTATGTAGCTCAGGGCTGAAGTGATTTGATGTTCTTAAATACTTCTATAACAGCCTGTTTAAAGGGATAGTTCACCAAAAGTATTTACTCACCCTAAACCTGTATGACTTTGTAACTTCTGCAGAACTTAATCTATTAGTGTTTTTAAGCTTTAAAAATATAATTTCAAGTCTACGGAAGCCATGTAATAGCCACACTGTGAAGAACAGATCAAAACCGAAACCATTCAGACCAGTTTTATGAACCGAATCATCATGAAATTGAAGTTTCATGAATGCATCAAGAAGATCTACAGTATGAAGATTTTCAGTGAATAATGACTATTTTCCTCACACAAAGTTATCTGATATTTTGTAATTATATCCCAAAAGTGGACTAGGTCCTTGATCATTTTATAGTGTGGTGATTATTTTTGAGCTTGACAGCTACAATGCTTATTCACTTATATTAAATGGATAATAATAATAATGTCCAAGATATTCTTTAGAAAAATCACCTTTTGTGTTCTACAGAATAAAGAAAGTCATACAGGTTTGTCATAACATGAGGTTGAGTAAAAGATGATAGAACTATCATTTATGGTTGAACTATCCCTTTAATAAAGTTAAAAGTGCCCCATTATGCTATTTTAAAGATTTAAAGCTTTGTTTGAGGTCTTCTACAACAGGTTTACATGCATCAAAGGTTAAAAAAAACCTTACATTTTATCATAATATGTATTGCACATCATTAAATCCCTCCTTTCCACAAGCTACTCTGATTGGCTAGATGGCCCAGTCTGTTGTGATTGGTTTACTGCTTACAGCTCGTGTCGAAAGCTCAGCTTACACACTGTAAAGACAGTAACAATGACCTTGATTTTACCATATCAATCCGAGCGCGAGTCCGATGATGAAACATTGGAAGAACTAGTTATTCAACCCAAACCTCCATCGCAAGGACGACTTGAGCAGGACGTTTACAGTGATACGCTACTCATTTTGAGGTACATTACGAGATGTTGCAACTGTAATTCCTCACCATCAGCATTAACAATTGTATGTCCATCAACATACCGATGTGTGTATTTCTAATTTATTGTGGTGCACATGCGGGAACTGTATCAATAACGGCGCATACGTTAGCCCAGCACTAACATGAATGTCTGATGTAACATTAAAGGTTGCAAAACAAATCTTGCTCCATCTTTTATCTTTACTCAAAGTAGTAAGAACAACAGACAATCTGCATTAATAGACACAGTTTTAGGTAATAGTGGCCCACAGCTGATTTGCAAAACTATTTCAGTAAGACCGTAATAACGTGAGTTAGCCGGAAACTTAGACGATATAAAACACAAAACTACGTATTTTGAACACCCAGTGGAAAATATATGTATCAATACTGTATTCATACTTACCGGTTGTGATTCTGAGGAGCAAATAAACTGGGTATTGATCCATCTTTCAAGAGCAAGCGTTTTGCGAATCCCATATTGAACTCGAGATTTGAGAAGCAGTCGTCAGTAAAATAGTGTTTGAGGGCTGGTCAAGATGTTTGCGGGCGGACAACGTACAACATAAGCGGGCATTATGCAGATGTCTTTTCTAGTGACGAAGAACCGTAACACAGTGGGATTCGAAATACAAACGACTCGTGTAGGCGGTTCAGAGTCGATTCTTTCTTTTGGGAGACAATAACTTTATTTATCGTGCACTTTCAACTTTGCAGAACGTTTACATTCACTAACAGCTATATTACACACTGCATGAAAGGGAATATTCGAAATACCATAATAGGGGCACTTTAAACTTTCCAGATTTAGAGTTTAAAAAGTTTCTCAGAAACTTCATGCAAGCTTCACAATGAATAACTTTAATGGTAAGATTTTAGTCCTCTCAAAGGGCTTTTCAACACATGGATATTTGCTTTAGGAAGAGGTACCCCACAAGGCTCCATCTTTACCCTGTTTTAAATACTAGAAGCACTTTTTTGCCTTCCTGTTGTATTATAGTTACCATAGCGTTCGGCTCATGTGGTTCTGTGCAGCAGTCGTTTTTGTATTTCCTAATTTAGACTTTTTGGACTTGAAGACAGCTTGATTTAGACATCTCTTTTGTAACTCAAACGTATCTTTTATAACGACTGTGCTTTACAGAATCTCTGAAGTAGTTTAAAGCAATACAAACTTCATTATTTATTCACAGGAAAGTGCACGTCTGCACCCAGCTTATACATTTTGCTGTTGCTAGTGGTTTATGAACAGCAGTATATTCATAAAATGCCCTTTGGAGTGCACGGTTTATGTAATAGCATAATTTGAGAGAATCAAGGGAGATTATTTATGTAAAACCAAGAGCATGGGCATAGAAAACACCATGTGTTTCACCATGTGCAGAGGAAGCAGGTGTGAAGGTGTTATGTGAACATAAACGTCACAATTTAGCATATAAGCACAGTTTAGCAGGGATTATTTAGCTAAAATAGTTCTACTTTCACATTTTATTAGTCCTTAATGCTGAATCTCACACCTCTTCATCACAATCTGTTGAAAAAGGTGTATTTCTTTTCAGTGCCCTAAGGAGAACCGCAAGCCTCTTGACCTACTTTACAGATTACAGACAGCCTTCAGCCAGATCCCACCTGTTCAATACATCAGGAATGGTATAAATCTGGCTGCTCTGATTGGCTGCTAACAGTGACAGGAAAGGGGTATACAAGTCCAGATATATTTTAAAAAGAGAACAGTGAAAAGATACAGCTGAGCTCGTGCAGGCATGCAGTGGGCGGAGCTAAAGAGTCACGAGCACACACACACACACACGCATAACATACATCATGGCATTATTCCTGGATAACTTTCAATTCACTATACGTTCGTGTTGTTTACATTTATATGCACTTACACGCTGATTGCCAACAAAACACATTTGATGCAGTTTCACTCACTGCCTGCAGTTTCGACTCATGACCGGGAACAAAGAAACACACTTGCAGAACAAGAGCAAGAGCCTCAGGCACTTTAAAAATTATTACATTAATTGATGATACACAAATGTTTTAATATATCATACATGTTTATTTTTCCACTTTCCTTGCAAATATGCATCACAAAAGATGAAATGTTTTAAATGCAGTTGTCCTTTTTCTTTAACTAATTTAGATCTACTATAGAGTATATTAGAGTCTGAACCTTCACTACCCACATTTCTCACAGAGTAGGTTCTACATTTGAGAACTTCATGACTGTTAAAAAAGCATACATGTATACGGTATGAATAAAGTATTATCAAGCATGAATGTTTGTAGTATGAATGCAGTTTGAATATACTACATCCGCTGCCATGTCATGTGAGCTGTAGAGGGAGTTGTCATTTCCCTGCCATTTACAACTCCTCTCCCATGTTCCATGGACAGTTAGTGTCTATTGGATGTGAACTTCAGAATCTTGGCAGAAGTAGAAGGTCACATACTGTTTTCCTCCTACTATATGGTATGGAGATGTGTGTATTCAAACGTGATTGGTGTCTGAGGCAAATTCTTGTCTCAGGGCAAATAAGTCAAAACAGATTTTTAAGTAATCCATAAAATTAAAAAAAATATATATATTATTATTGATTGAAACATATGCAAAATACTGTGTTGAGTCAATTTCATAGGAAATATAGCATAGAAATCTAGATGCACCCTAGCGGCAGCAATAAATGACTGAATACGGCGAAAGTTTAATCTATCAACTAGCTCCGCTTCACCTTCTTCGTTGCTCTGGTTGGTTGTATCCTATCCTATTGCGTGCAGAGGGAATTTGAAAGACAACCGTTTATCCCGCCCCTCGGATTGAGCCCTGCCAATGGTGTGTTCCCAGACCCAACATCTTGATGTGGGTGTGGCTTGTCAGGCTATAGGAAATGATGAATACGGGTCAATTTTGACCCCCTTTATGCATTCTTGAGGTAGTGATACAAACAAAGTTTCCCATCTTGTGATCAAGAAAATGACCAAATGACATTGATGAGGGTAAGAAACATGTTTTTGAAGAATTTGTGAAGTATTGAATAAATAAATGTTTTTGTTTTGATTAAAATATTTAAAGAATCACAGCATGCTGGGTCAATTTGACTCCCTTTAGGCATTCTAGGGTTAAAAATGTGCAAGCATCAACCGCCAGAAGCTTTCAAATGAGATTTAACAGATATTAAGTCTTGGATGAACAATATCTATTGTTATGCAAGATTGTATATCTGTGCTCTTACAAACTCTGCTAAAACGTTTTACCATTTCTGCCCAAACTGTGATGAGAATTAGTTTTTGACACATGGGCGGTCAGGATGGCCATTGAGCTGAAGATTGCTTGTTTGCCAGATTGTCATTTGCTTCTAGGCAAATGGAGAAATACACTGCAGCAGCATTTGGCCAATAGCATATGAGATACTATTTTCCATATAGGCAGATGCTTTATTACAGGACAGATCTCTTCTTTTGTCTGTTTTACTTCATGGAATATTTAATTGAATGTTTTGTAGACTATTGGTAAGCTTTCTTGTTAGATCCTCAGGCATGTGTACATAATTATGCAGTAAAATGCAGTCACTTTAGTGCTTAATGGTTTTAGATGATGCATCAGACTGCAGATGTGATCAAAGAGGAAGATGGTAAATTATAGTATGTCCCTGAAATAACTTTCAAATCATTATTGTCTCCTGTCCTATTCTTAGCTATTGGGACACAGCGTACGACAGTGATGTCATGGACGACCGTGTGGGACTCAACTTGTTATATGCTCAGGTAACATTTTTAAAATGTACTCCGTGTGTGGTCCATCGCACAAAAAGTTCTCAATGTGCATAATGGTTCAGGCAAATAATGTGGCTTGTGTTCTGATTGGTCATTTCTTTTTACATAGTTATTTATTTATTGGGAATCATCCAAAAATAGCTTGATTATAATTTTCTTTGCCAGTGTTTTTGTTATCGAAAAGTTAAACGTTTTTTTTATTAACTGAAATAAAAAGACATACTAACCTAACACTCACCTAGTCATTCTCATGACTCTAACGCTAACTAAAATAAAGATAGCAAAAAAATAAGGTATGTAATAAAACTGACAACCCATCTGCATTTTACTGAATAAAAGTAACACTAGACTACTGAGAAATGAATACACCATTAAACATTTTAAAATAATGCCAGTTGTGTTTTACCTTTGCTTATTTTGTATTAACTTCCAAAGCCGTAAAATTAACAATAGTGCTCAACTCCATAACGTTATTTAATGCAGCATTAGGTATCATGAACTAACAATTATTATTCTATAATGTTAGTTCATGATACCTAATGCATTAAATAATCATAATGTTAAAGGATTAGTTCACTTCAAAATGAAAATTTCCTTATAATTTACTCACCCCATCTCATCCAAGATGTTCATGTCTTTCTTTCTTCAGTTGAAAAGAAATTATTATTTTTTTTTTTTTTGTAAAATATCAGGACATTTTTATTTTGAAGTGAACTAATCCTTTAATATTTATTTATACATTTTAAACATTGTGATGTGTCAAATAAAATGATTGTATTAAAAACTAACATGAATTAAATAATGAACAACAGTTAGTTTAAGTAACATAAACTAAGATATAAATATATAAAATACTGTTCATTGTTATTTTATGATACCATATGCAACTAATGTTAACATATTGAATACTGGGTAACACTTTACAATAAGGTACATTAGTTAACATGAACAAAGATAAATAAATGCTTTATAAGTTCAGTTCATTATTAGTTCATGTTAATTTCAACATTTACTTATGCATTATTAAAATCTTGCTAACATTAGTTAATGCACTGTGAACTAACATGAACAAACCATGAACAGCTGGATTTATATCAACTAACATTAACAAAGATTAACTAATGCTGAACAGAGGTGTTGTTCATGGTTAGTTCATGTTAACTAATAGCCTAGAAATCTAGACGCACCCTAGCGGCAGTAAATGTAATTTGCAGCCAGGGTAGTCTAGCAACTCTCAGTTGGCTTGCGAGCTGGAAAAACCAAACTCTGGTCAGGCCAATCACATCGTGTATAGAGTTGGTGGGCGGGTTTAACATAAAGACAGCAGAGTTGCGGCGGTTCCGCGTGCTACTCGTAAACAAAGAAGCTGGTGAACAGCGGCCTTTCGAATTGGCTTTGTCCGCGGCTCTTTTCTTTGAGAAAAGAACAAAGAACAGCACTGAAGTCATTCTTAAGGAAGGAAGATGTGTTCGGAGTTTTGCCGACCGGATACGGCAAAGTTTAATCTATCAACTAGCTCGGCTTCACCTTCTTCGTTGCTCTGGTTGGTTGTAGCGCTATCCTATTGCGTGCAGAGGGAATTTGAAAGACAGCCGTTTATCCCGCCCCTCGGATTGAGCCCTTCCAATGGTGTGTTCCCAGACCCAACATCTTGATGTGGGTCTGGCTTGTCAGGCTAGTTAACTAATGTTCCCTAATACAACCTTAGTGTAAAGTGTTACCGAATACTGAAACTAGAACATTTTAAATGATTGCATGAAAACTAAACTAGAAATAAAAACTAAGCTGACTGCATATTGAGCTGGGATTGAAGATTACTTTAGCATTGAAAGAAATCCCAAATCTCCTTTAAAAACCACATAATTTATTCAAAAGTCAAGTTCAGAGTGAGATAAACCACTTTTTCCCCCCTCTTCTTCCACTCAGACGGTGTCTGACATAGAGCGGGGATGGATCCTTGTGAACAAAGAGCAGCACAGACAGCTGAAATCCCTGCAGGAAAAGGGCTCAAAGAAGGAGGTACGGCTGAGCTCCACCACACACGTTATTTGATCTCCCTAGTGTCTTTGAGCTGGAAAGAAATTAACTGCTGCTATTAAAGCTGAAATCCATTCTCAGACCTGACTGTATAATGGTGAAGCTTTGTTAATCTAGTAATTTGTGTCTGTGTATCTAACTATGTTTTCTCCCACAGTTCATCAGATTGGCTCAGACACTGAAGTACTACGGCTATATCAAGTTTGATCCCTGCATCACAGATTTTCCAGAGAAGGGCTGTCATGTTATAGTCGGTGCCGGCAACAATGAACTCAACTTTCATGTCAAACTTCCCAGCGAACAGATGAAAGAGGGCAGCTTCAAAGTCACGCGCATGAGATGCTGGCGGGTCACTTCATCTGTAAGTTTGATAAAAGAAGTCTTTTACAATAGAAAGTCTTTGATTATGTCCTAGAGTTCTTGATTATGGTTTCACTTTTTTAACTTTAGTTAGCGTGTAATGTTGCTGTTTGAGCATAAACAACATTTGCAAAGTTCCGACACTCGGAAGTTCAATGCAAAGAGAGATATTTACTTTTAAAGAAATCGTTTTTTAAGGACTACAACAAACGGCTGGTAGGGACTACAACAAGCTTCTTCTCGGGTTGGTGACATCACAGACCCTACAATATCCATAAACCCTGCCCTGGGGAACATGCAACAAAGGGGTGAGGCCATGTTGGGTTGCTTTAGAGAAGAGGAAGAGTTGATGTAGTAGAGCATATTTACAGTGAGGAAAATAAGTATTTGAACACCCTGCTATTTTGCAAGTTCTCCCACTTGGAAATCATTGAGGGGTCTGAAATTGTCATCGTAGGTGCATGTCCACTGTGAGAGACATAATCTAAAAAAAAAATCCAGAAATCACAATATATGATTTTTTAAACTATTTATTTGTATGATACAGCTGCAAATAAGTATTTGAACACTTGAGAAAATCAATGTTAATATTTGGAAAATATCGCATTGGGCTATTTTTGGGATACTTTTGACTGGCCATTGGGATACTTTTGTTGCACAAACCTGGCCGGCAACCCTGTTTAACATGTTTCTTTGTGTATTCTGAACCCAGCATTAAACAGCAAAATCATACAAGTTTAAGATTAGATTAACAACTGGTACTGTTTAGTATCTTGTTGTCAACATTAGACATTTTAAGTGTACCAGAGTCCTTTCTTAAAGTATGTGAATAGTTAAAGGAACACGCAGCATAGCTTAGCATAGATCATTGAATCTGATTAGACCGTTAGAATCTTTCTCAAAAATGACCAAAGAGTTTCTATATTTTTACTATTTAAAACTGGACTCTTCTGTAGTTACATCGTGTACTAAGACCGACGGAAAATGAAAAGTTGCGATTTTCTAGGCTGATATGTCTAGGAACTATACTCTCATTCCTGCGTAATAATTAAGGAACTTTGCTGCCGTACCATGGGTGCAGCGGGGCAATGATATTACACAGTGCCTGAAAATAGGCTAACTTCCATCAACATAACCAACGTGACAACCTGCTTGCACAGAGAGCGTGCTGGGGACTATTTTCAAGTGCTGCGTAATATCATGGTACGGCAGCAAAGTTCCTTGATTTGGTCTAATCAGAATCAGTGATCTATGCTAAGCTATGCTAAAAGTGCTACCGTCAGACTCAGAGATCGGCTGAATGGATTCGAAAACAGTAAAACTGAACAGTTGAACTCTATGGGAGTTGGAAAATGAGCCCATTTTCCAAAAAAGTGGAGTGTTACTTTAAGAGAGGTTCTTGACCCTGTGAGTCATGTTTTTGAAGAAAGAACTGTATTTTTAGACATAATTAGACACTTTCTTTTTAATTAAACAGGCAACTAGTATTTCATTTTATGTTAGCCTGGTTTAAAATCTTTATAAAAAAGACTTATTAAATGAAAATATTGTTCAGTAAAATAAAGGCAAATATTTTCAATTTAAAACCAACTTTAAAACCCCTTATTTTTCCAAATGATCTGTACTACTTTTTACAGCAAGGAAAACTTCCTTTTACATTTCCTGACAACTCTTCCCCAAATTCTTTCTATGACTGTCCCTTCAGGCATGTCTGGTTGGTCTATTTCTGAAAATGGGAAGTTGCAACTTGCATGACCAAAAAGCCACTTACAGCAGGAAAAGAGACTGCTCTTTGTCCTGTTGCTCTCTTATAACTGTCAGCTACCAGACACTCGTCCATCCATCTATCCATTCATATTTATTTCACGGGACTTCATGGTTTTCTGCAGCCGTATTAGTACACTAGAATTGGGAAACAAAATAAAGATGATGTAAATCAACATTCTAAAATGGATGAATGCGCATTCTACTGTTTCATTAGCACTTAGGTTTGGTCTTTACCCTAGAATAGCAGAGTTTGTGTTACTAATGAGCTCAGAATGGCCGTCCTGAGATCAAGACCAGACGATGAGGATGCTGGGACTGCACAGCCATGTCTTTCTAATGGGACTTGAGAGATTTTTCTGTGTCTGTGTAAATAAGTTGTCTGTTTTGTGTCATCTGAGACAATTCTAAAGAGACACTTTTGACTTGATTTGTCCTCGTCATGCAATGTAATTATGAGGGCGATGACATTTAAAGCATAGCTAATGATGACTAATTGAGCTTTGAAGGTAATTGCCATGCAGAGGAGTTTAGAAACGGCTGCTGTAATTGCCTCAACACAAATAGCAATGATTATCATGATCGTATTTGTGATGACCTGGCTTAACTCTACAGCAGGTGCCTGTGGCCAATGGTACCGCAAACCCAAGCAGTTCCAGTAAATGTGATGTGAAACTAGAGCTGGCCTTCGAGTACTTGATGAGCAAAGATCGTCTGCAGTGGGTCACCATCACCAGTCCACAGGTCAGTGCAGAATCATTCGTCAGAAGATGCTAAAAATAAGTGATCACTGAGGTTAGACCACTGGACTAAGGGACTTTTTGTTTTTTTCCCCAGGCCATCATGATGAGTATCTGTCTGCAGTCTATGGTGGATGAGCTAATGGTGAAGAAATCTGGCGGAAGCATTAAAAAGGTCACTAAGTCTATGTTTGCCGCCTTGTAAAGACCTGCCAAATATCTTTGGGAATATCTTTCAGTTGGTTGATGTGTCTCTGTTTGTTTCGTTTCTGTCACATGGAACTGGCATGATAAACCCTTTCAGGATAATAGGTTTAATGTGGCATATGTGAAACTGGATTTTCAATTAAATGAATCAGGGCGCACTGCAAAAAAAGGCCTTGAAATTTGTTTCAGTGCAAAAGCAACTTTTTGTTGTTTTCATTTTATTGCACTTTAATGATAACTATGAAAAACAATTTCTGGAATAATATGTATTGATGAATCCTGCACAATAAGACCAGGAATGTGAATTATGGAGAGCATTCTCTCTTTTACTCTGCGTTTGTGATTGTGATGTGTTTCCAGCAGATGCAGAAGAAGCGACTGAACGGCACGTTCCAACGGTCTGACAGTCAGCAAGCTGTGAAGTCTCCTCCATTACTGGTGGGCATGGAGGTTTTTGCTAATACAGAACACCTCTGCTTTTGATATGGAAGATGTACCATTGTTAATATGCGATTTTGCATGAATGTTTTTTAGGATTCCCCTGATCCCAGCTGTGAACAAGTGGTCAAACTCTCTGTAAGTTGTTTTTCATTTCCTTATAATCAACTTCCAATGTAAATATCTTCTATACTGTTTTATACCCGTGTTATTTTAGTATTATTTATATACTTTGCTGTTTGGATTTTAAATCGGCAAATGCTTAAGAGTCAATGATTGGATCATTATTGCAGTGATTTTTATGTTTCTAGCATGTTATATGTTTGGCAACAGTTCTTCCAACCCTAATTGATGGAGTGTGTAGCTTTTCATTTCTTAACCATGTAGGAAGACACATCATGGCCATATTCCAGGATGACAATGTCAAGATGCATCGGGCTCAAATTGTGAAAGAATAGTTGGGAGGCAGCATGAAGAATCATTTTCACACATGAATTGGCAACTCTGAGTCAGCACCTTAAATTCAGGTCTTTGGGATGTGCTGGAGGAGACTTGACAGAGTGCTGGACTCTTGCGTTGTCAATACAAGATCTGGACCAAAAATTGATGCACCTCTTGATGGAAATAACATCACATTTATTATCCAGATCATGTATTGACAATGCAAGATTCCAACACTCTGTCAAGTTTCCTCCAGCACATTCCAAAGACTTTCAATGAATTTAAGGTCCTGCCTAATGCTGCGGTCACACCAAACGCGGATAGAGCGTCAGGAGCGAGTGATTTCAATGTTAAGTCAGTGGAAAGGCGTGTTGACGCGCATCTGAAGGTCCTGCTCTCTTTTACTGGTCTTTACCAGTGGTCTTTACCGGGTGCGTTGGACACGTTTCTCCCAGCCCGGTGATTCCGCCTCATTCGCGCAAATTGAGTGTCTTGCGCGATACGCGCGAGTTGTGTTTTTTTGTGCATTCACGCGTTTGAAGCAAATTCGCGTCTGACGCCCGAGTTTAAAAATGTGAACTTTGCTGTCAATTCGTGCCACGTTAACCAATCAGGAGCCTGCTTGCTGCTGTCACGTGGTAAAGTTATAGTCTTTAGCCCTCCAAAATCAAATAATTGTATCCCTGCCAACCTTGGCCCCTTTGCCCCTTATGTTAAACTCCATGCACATAACCTGGGTGTTATTTTAGACTCTAATCTTAACATGGATAAACAAATATCATCTGTTGTAAAGACCAGTTTTTACCAGTTAAGAATAATTTCCAAACTTATGTCTGTTTTGTCATATAATGATCTCTAAAAAATCATTCATGCTTTCATAATTACCCGCCTAGACTATTGTAATTCACTTTACTTTGGTCTCCCTCTAACTATGGTGGCACGGCTTCAGATGGTCCAAAATGCAGCAGCTAGGATGCTCACAAACACAAAAAAGCATGAACACATTACACCTGTCCTGGCTTCATTGCCCTGGCTTCCAGTCACATTTAGGATACAATTTAAAATACTGCTGATGGTTTTTAAAGCTCTTCATACCCTGGCCCCCAGCTACATAGCTGATATCATCCATCCTCATGTAGTCTCCAGGTCCCTTAGATCCTCCACTCAAGGTTTTTTCCATGTCCCACGGTCTAGACTTAAGCAAAAATGTGACAGAGCCTTTTCTGTTGTTGGTCCTCAGCTGTGGAACCAACTGCCACCTGACATCAGAAATGCGCCTTCACTTACAATATTCAAAACCAGGCTCAAAACACATTGGCCTTCCCTGTGTTTTAATTGTCCTACCTTGTTATGTTTGTAACCAAGAGTTTGTCTTTTTATGTCATTTTAGCTTAAATCATTTATCTATGAGTGTATTTATCTTATTTCTTATTCTGTGATTTATGCGCTATGTACAGCACTTTGGTCAGTGCAAGCGGTGTTAAATGTGCTATAAAATTAATTTTACTTACTTACTAAGTGACGTGATGAGAAACCCGCATCATTTAGAAATACTACTATTGTGTCACAAAATGTAGTTTTAAGACTTTTTCAGGTGAGAATGTAGTTTAAAGCTCAAATCTGTTGTTTATTTATAAAGAGAGCACCTATTTAAAAAAATAAACTTGCGTTTTTGGAGTTGTGAGATCCAGTCGATCAGCAGCGCTCATTAACCCCGGAGAGAGCAGCCTTTCCTCAGCCAGTCCTTCTGACGTTTGTCGCTGGCTCGGATGTCTCTGTAGTGTTTAAACATGAGATATAATTCATCTTATGTTGATCTAACGGCCGATCTTTGGTGTCATGAATCTATAATTTGCTGCCTGCCAAATCGTTTTGACTGAGGGCAAAGAGAAGTTTCATAACTTTATTTTTTAGGATATTTAAATATACATGCAGTGAAGATAATGTAGGTAGTGCGTTGCCCGGACCACATTTGTGTGGCTATTAATTTTTATTATATTTTTTAATGAAAATGAAAAGAGACTGAGTGGTGTTTTATGACCTATTTCTCCTGGAGCGCCTTGCCTCTATTTCGCGTCCAATTCGCTGTGGACGCGCGAATGGATTCAAAATGTTCAAGCGTCTAACTAGACGCAGTAGATGCGATTTTGATGCTCTATTCGCATTTGGTGTGAACGCAGCATCAGAGGTGCCAATTCATGTGTGAAAATGATTCTTCATGCTCCCTCCCAACTATTCTTTCACAATTTGAGCCCGATGCACCTTGATATTGTCATCCTGGAATATGGCCATGATGTGTCTTCCTACATGGTTGTTTAAGAAATGAAAAGCTACACACTCCATCAATTAAGGTTGGAAGAACTGTTGCCAAACATATAACATGCTAGAAATCACTGCAATAATGATCCAATCATTGACTCTAAAGCATTTGCCAATTTATATCCAAATAGCTTTTTTTTTTTTTTTGTCTGGCAGTATATATCTATATTTATCTATCTCTGATGAGCCAAAACATTCACAGGTGAAGCCACAAATTAAGGTCTGGGTAGATTTTGATTATAAGCAAACAATCAGTTCTCGGAATCGATGTGTTGGATGCAGGAGAAATGGGAAAGTTATAAAGATTCGAGTGACTTTGACAAGGGCCAAATTGTTATGGCAAGGCGAATGGGTCAGAGCATCTCTAAAATGGCAAAGCTTGTGGGTTGTTCCCGGTCAGCAGTGGTGAGAATTTACCAACAGTGGTCTGAGGAGGGACTAACCACAAACCGGCGACAGGGTGTTGGGCGCCCAAGGCTCATCAATCTACGAGGGCAACGAAATCCCTATCTGGTCCGGGCCAACAGAAGGTCTACTGTTGCAAAAGTCACATAAAATTTTAATCATGGTTATGGGAGGAGTGCATCACACTCTGTTGTGTATGGTGCTGTGAAGCTGCCGACCAATCCGAGCACCTGTGATGACCTGTGTCCACCGTTGATAGAGCCTACAATGGGCACACAAACATCAGAAATGGACCTTAGAGCAGTAGAAGGTTGCCTGGTCCGATGAGTCCTGTTTTCTTTTACATCACATGAATGGCCATGTATGTGTTTACCTGGTGAAGAGATGGCACCAGGATGCTCTCTGGGATGATGACAATTGTAGTACTTTTTAGTTACTAGTAATTTTTTGGTTGTTGTCGTTTTTAAAGGGTTACTTCAGCAATTAGCATTAAGCTTTGTATCAGTAGAAACCCGGTAGTATATTAAAATGATCGTGCCCCCCCCCCCCCCCCCCCCCTCATATCCTTGAGTTGTGGGTTCATTAGCCTATTATTCTTAATGAAAAACACAACAACTAAACGGTACAATGACAAAATCGGCACTTTTACATTTAGCTTTGAAACCAAATCTTCCGCGACCATCTGGTCTGTCAGCTCCTCACTCTCTGATGAATGAAATCTGACTCCTGCTGCTGGTCTGTGCGTCGACTCTCGTTCGGCTCACGCTGTATTGAGCAGACACGTTCAGTTTTTAATTGCAGTGTCTGTTCTCTAACTGAACTGAACTAAATGATTTTATTACTATTGAAATCAAAACGACGGTGGGGTGGTGCCGCGGTGGGCAAGTGATGTAACCGGTGCGAGTGGCCTTGTAGGGCAGCAAAGCAAGTGCATTCTGGGAGTTGTCATTCATCCATATGAGCCAAAAATACGTTTTCTGGCTTTTCTCAGTCTAGAGGGCACCAAATTGTAAAATAATTTCACATTTCTACTACATAAATTACCCAATTTAAATACACATTCATCTTTCCAGCGGTTAAGTACCCCTTTAAACTTATTTTATTTCAGTTAGTTGCCAAGGCACAAGTTCTAATTTTTAGTTAACTTTCAAGTTTTTCATCTAATATTTACATTTTATTTTATTTCAGTGTTATTTAGATGAACAAAAAATGTTTTAATAGTTAACAAAAACCTGTTCTCTTTGTTTCCACAGACCAAGCTGTCTTCTGTCTCCCTGAGAGGACTTAGTTCTTCCAACTCAGCCAGTGACATCAGTGGCAATGATTTCCATGGAAACTACGCTTTTGAAGGAATAGGGGACGATGACCTGTGATGGAGTCGTCCTCCATAGACTGGACTGAAGGAGTCGGATTCATTTAGCGGTTCTCTGCGTGGAGTGTAGTTATAGATGCCCAGTTCTGCAATATCGTAACCCCTTTCTGAAAGCATCGCATTAAGGGTTTAAGAAATGTCCTGTGAAGTCTCTCATTAGTTTTATGAGAGGCCTCAGATTCAGTGCTCACTCAATTCAAGTAACAAAAATGGGATCACTTCAGATTTGAGGCATGATTGGAGATTTCAAAGGTTAAATGAATAGAGGGTTACATAGGCACCTCGGGGCAAGTTACTGCATTCAGGAAAGATGTTAATTTAGGCTGTGATGAAAGTGAATCGTACTTCCTTAGTAGAGACACAAAACTGTGCTTTTCCTCTCATATGTCATCATCTTGCAGGCACAAATTCCTGTCATCTCATTTTCTCTTGCTCCTGAACTGTAGTTGCTTATTAGAGCAAGATCCATACCAGCAAATTGTGTTGCTATGTTCCTTTTAAAATCTATCAAGGTTATTATTTAATAGAGAAGTGGTCTGCTTCGCATCGTGCAGTGTGCCAATGTTGCTCAACCGATTGTGTGGTAGCGACCTATAGCTTGGTAGATCTCCCTGTTTTTCTTTTCTTTCAGGAGAGGTAATCTCGCAGCGAACTCGACCTGATGCCTACTGCATATTCATTGCATATCCTAGATGAAATTGTGGCCTGTTTGTTCTCTGCCTTACGCTGATTCAACCGCCTTACATTTCAACTTCTCAAAATGAAAATAAAATGTAGCGCCGGACACAAGTTCTCTCATTCTGGCCTCAGCTGTGTCCTGAATCTCGCTTTGTTTTGGTGTGTTCAGCAGGCCCACTTGCACTAGCTGAACCTGTTTTTTTTTGTTTGCACAGTATTAAGAAAGTTAGATAGCTTGGGTATTTATTGAGATATTAACTGTGGGGAAACATCCTGGAACATTCGCAAAAGGTTTGTAGGTCTGTCCTTTTCTTTGCGTTTTGTCTGTGTTCTGTTATCCGAACCAATATATTAAAAAGGTTTGTCATAAATGCCAAAATTATAATTCACTAAAGCATTTTGCACAAAAAAAGTAAATTCATGGTAATGTCACTTTTATAAATGTACATGCAATTTAAAAAAAAGTATTCTGAATATTTACTAATACCTGTATTATCTTTAGTATATTACAAACAAGTACAGTTGATGAAATATAATCCAGGCTGTATAAAAAAATAGATACTAACATTTATCAGTTTACAAAAAATTTTAGAAAAAAAAGTGTTTACAAATTTCACATTTAAATTTCAGTGATTGTCTTTGTTTTGAAGAATATCATTCCAGACTTTCATTTTTTCATTTATATATGCATACACGCATACATATAAAATCCATTTTGTATTTTACTAAATACATTGTGGCAATCATCTCAGAGGACTGTGATCACATGGTGCTTGGGAAAAGGCTGCATTTCACATTTATGCTGGGGTTTTGACTGCACTGATAGTCATACTGAACAAACTGCCCATATCCTTCATCCCAGATGATCCCCCCCATCCCCCATGTGCAGAATGTTTAATGTTCTCATGCTTTGTGCTGTGTGCCTGATTATTTTTTTAAACTGATGACTGTATTTTGTGATTGCCATGTTCAGTATGTTCACCAGCAGCAGCAGAATCATCATCTAGGATGAAAAGGGTAAACCGTCTGTACTCTTAAATCTTGTACATCTCTCATAAAGCTTATGAGCATGATTTATTTTTTAAATCATCACTTCATTTTAAATCCAAGAATGGAAATTAGAGCCTTCTGGGTTTCAATAAATGTAGGTGCCAAACAATGCTATTCTGTGTATGCGAGTTGTTTTCTCTTCCTTGGTTTGATAACACTAGCATGAAGGGTATTTCAGCATGTCAGATTATCATGTGTGCAGGGGTGCACATTACTTTTTTGGTCTGGTTCTCAAGGAAGAACCTTGAGATGCTGCTTGGTACTCACAAATATTCCATTCATGCCCTATGAAATGTTTTTTTCCCCCAAAATTTTGGAAAATATTTTTTTTTTTTTACCAAATTCTGTTTTCTGTTTTAAGATTTCTGGATAATTTCATTAAATTGCAATAACCAAAAAGCAAACCTAATTAATTATTCATAAAAACAAATTTTAACATGTTTTCCCCCATAAATTCAGTTGTGTATTTTCAGGTAATCAAATTTACAGAAAACATTTATCCTAATTTATCTTTTAATCATGGAGTTTTGTCAAACGGCGTTAAAACATGAAAGACAAATTGTGATTATTCCTTTAAAAAAATTGTTTTGATCATTATTAGTGTTAGCATTATTATTACATTGAGACGTATCTAAATTCAACCAAACTTTTATTTTGATGGGTTGCCGTGACAACCTTTGCGTTTCTGTGCATTTTATACAACGGTGGTTTTTCCTCAAATGAAACTGTAAAATGCTGATGAAGTGACTCTAAGAGCGGCCCTGGACATGAAGTTCATGCATTCATTTCCTCATATAGTGAGGCAGCAGAGATAAAAAAAATTTTTTTTTTAAAAAGAGAGAAGAAAACATTGAGCGTCACGTGTGCTTCAGTGTGTGTGTATGTGTGAGAGAGGGTGGGGGTAATGAATCCGAGTCAGCGCCATTCATTCACGCAGAACATGCAGGATTCATATTTAAATATTTTTTTGCAGTTTAGTATTTACAGACAGAATAAACTCCGTTATAAAGTCAGAATAGCTTGATAGAAAGTCAGAATTTCTTGATAGAAAGTCAGAGTTGTGAGATATAAAGTCAGAATTGAGATATTGATAATTCTGACTTTATATCTTGCAATTCTGACTTATAACACAATTCTAACTTTATATCTCGTAATTCTGACTTTATAACACAATTCTGACTTTATATCTCGCAATTCTGACTTTATATCTCTCAATTCTGACTTTATATCTCACAATTCTGACTTTATATCTCACAATTCTGACTTTATATCTCACAATTCTGACTCACGCAATTCTGACTTTATATCTCACAATTCTGACTTTATATCTCACAATTCTGACTTTATATCTTGCAATTCTGACTTTATAACACACAATTCTGACTTTATATCTCACAATTCTGACTTTATAAAAGTCACTTATATGTCCTAATTGAACTAAGGCCTAATCCTGGCTTAGTCTAAGCCCTGTCTGTGAAACCGGGCCTATATCTCACAATTCTGACTCTCACGCAATTCTGACTTTATATCTCCCAATACTGACTTTATATCTTGCAATTCTGACTTATAACACAATTCTAACTTTATATCTCGTAATTCTGACTTTATAACACACAATTCTGACTTTATATCTTGCAATTCTGACTTATAACACAATTCTAACTTTATATCTCGTAATTCTGACTTTATAACACACAATTCTGACTTTATATCTCACAATTCTGACTTTATAACACAATTCTGACTTTATATCTCACAATTCTGACTTTATAACACACAATTCTGACTTTATATCTCGCAATTCTGACTTTATATCTCTCAATTCTGACTTTATATCTCACAATTCTGACTCTCACGCAATTCTGACTGACTTTATATCTCACAATTCTGACTTTATATCTCACAATTCTGACTCTCACGCAATTCTGACTGACTTTATATCTCACAATTCTGACTATCACGCAATTCTGACTTTATATCTCCCAATACTGACTTTATAACTCGCATTTCTGAGAAACAAAAGTCAGAATTGCGAGATGTAAACTCTCAATTTTGAGATTCTGTGGCGGAAACAAGCTTCCATAATTACGTCTGCATTGTCTGCATCGCAGAAATCATAGGGCCCTAAAAAAGGCCAACTAGAAATACAATAAACAACTAATAATCAATGAACACACTTATCATCATGATTGCTATCTTACCAGAGATTGAGGAAAAACCCTACTCCAGTAAGTTAACATGTCCCTGTCAGCAAAAATGTTGGCAAGCAAAAGCGCTTCACTACACGGTTTCTGCTGCGCACCATTTCTTTTTACCACTCATGCGCACCAGACGCATTGACTCCTGATTAGTACAATCCCATACAGGAAACCTACCACAAAAGGTGCTAGATAAAAAGAAAACACTATTTAGCATGAAATGTAGCTTTTTGACCTCCTATAATTTGAATCATCATTCAAAGATCAAATTGTCTAATTTCCTTTTGAGCTTTGGGCTCAAACTGATTCTCACATGAAGATCACTGCAAGAGTTGTTGGTGCTCTGGTGCTGCCCGGGGCTCTGTCTTCATTAGCATGTGCACCGGTGCTGTTCACAGCCGAGCGCGGGGAGGATTACAGCTCTCATTATGAAAGTGTGAGGATTACATACTGCCTGTCTCAGCATCTTAATCACATCCTGCTGGTCTAGTAACTTCAGCTCTGTGACTGAAAGATGACAAGTGAACTGAGACAAAGAAGTGAAGCAAGTCTCAACACAAACAGTTTTAATTGAGGAAATTTAAGGCATTAATGAAACCACTGCATAATAACATGAAAACACTCAAGCACCACACACCTACAATATTTCAAAGTTCAGTCATTTCTTAGCAACCTTAAGGTTTAACTGCATAATAGGGTTTACCGTCGTCCTTCAGTATAGCTAACAATGCCACGGCCGGGTGGCAAATACATGCCAAACATTCCTCAGAGATAAAAAAATCACATACAAAAATAAAAGCTCTATGTTCAGCATGACACACAAATCCACTACGCAACATTTTGCTTCAAGTAAACTCAGACAAATGCCATTTTTCAGTCAATACAGTCAATAAAACACACAACGATAAAAGGCAACACGATCCCCCAGAATTATTGAGAGGAAAAACAAGATGATCAAAGATCACAACATAATGCTCCTCTGTGAAGGCATTTTCACCAGTATGGTTGAGAAGATGGAAAAATGATCTATTACATAAAACCAAGGTAAACTTAAGTGCATGCAACTTTGTGCCAGGCTGAAAGAACAACTTCCTATGGCAGTGGTGCAGTAGTGTCTGTTTGGCACTGATAAATGAACCACAATCAGGCTCAGGACGCTCTTAGGGAGCTTTGGGTAACACAAACATTTTGCCTTGTTCAAAGGCATTAATCAGGAATGTCCGATCCTGCTCCTGGAGGACCACCTTCCTGCAGAGCGTCAACCGGCTCCCACAAACCTGTCAGGAAGTTTCGAATAATCCTTGATTAGCTGGTTCAGGTGTATTTATTTAGTCTGCAGGAAGGTTGGACTTCCAGGAGCAGGATTGGACAACCCTTCCATTAGGACATTCAGGTATCAGTCTTTAATTTGTGCATGACTTCATGTAGCAGCTTGTGAACAATTCCAAAAATAATTCTGGGCACAAAAAAAAAAAAGAAGAAGACGGACAACAAACAAAGCTTACAGTACAATCTCATATGGACGACTGTCTTGCAAGAAGAGGCTACTCCTCTTCCTCGTCCTCCACCTCTTCCTCATTTTCAGGCATCTGCACTTTAACCCAGCCATCCGTAGTCAGGCTGTGCTTCTTTTGATGCCGTTTGTAGTTGTCCCAGTGGCCAGTGGTGTAGCCACACTCTTGGCACTTGTGGGGCTTTTCGCCCGTGTGGCGCAACATGTGCCGCTTCAGGTTCATACTCTGATTGCAGCTGTAGTTGCAAATTGTACACTGAAATGGTTTGGCGCCCGAATGCACCCGTTGGTGCCTCTTGAGATTAGCCAGGTTTCCGCAGGCATAGTCACACAGGTGGCACTTGTAGGGTTTCTCGCCGGTGTGCACTCGATGGTGCCGCTTTAGGTTGTCGAAGTGGGCGGAGGCATAGTCGCACTGAGGGCACTTGTATGGCTTCTCTCCGCTGTGGGTCTTCATGTGGCGGGCCAGGTGGTTCGGGTAGTGGGTGAGGAAGGGGCAGGCAGCACAGGTGTAGACCTTGTCCCCTCGCTCAGCGGGACATCCAGTTGTGTCCTTAGTCAGCATCTCCAGGGTGCACTTGGCACAGATCTGGGCAGAGGATCCATCCTCGTCGTCCAGGACCATGCCGCACAGGCGACAAGTGAAGGGGAAGAACATGTGGGGTAAGGCGGCAGGTTCAGAAGGAGCCTGTCCTGACTGCAACACCCCCGTTGATGACTGCTGTGCAAGCCTGAGGTCATCGAAGGTCTGCAAGTAGTTCCCGTCTCTTCCCACGTGGGGACGTGAGACAGACTGCACAGCACCTGCAACTGAAGGATGTTGAATTACAACTCTTTGTAAAACTCGGTGTAATGTAGAACAAAGCAGAACCTTACTTACCTTCGGTGGGGGCGGGAGCCTCTTCTTTTTCCTTCTGACCCACAGTAGTGTGATTTAAACAGCTGCCACTGACAGGCTGAGTGGCACTCTGACCAGGGCTTGTGGCTGTATGCATGCGCTGGTGCCTCTTCAGGTTCCCTAAGGAACTGCATGCAAAAGTGCAGTGATTGCATTTATAGGGCTTTTCCCCGGTGTGTATGCGCAAGTGCCTTTGCAGGTTCACTAGTTGTGCCGATGCATAGGAGCACAGCGGACACCCATATGGCTTTTCGCCGTTGTGTGTCTTCATGTGCCTCTTAACGTGGTTAGTGTAGCGCGAAGTGAAACCACAGAGCGTGCATGAGTTAAGCTTCAGGGAGCCATCCTCGCCACCAGCGCCCTCGTTCCCTCCCCCTCTAGACTCCACTTGTAAGCCTAAGCCCGGGCAGAGCTTCCTGTCCACAACGCCATCCGCATTCCCTTTGCAGCAGCGCATGCAGTAGGGCCCCACCAAGTCCATACCGGGTCCCAGGGGGTCTTCCAGGAGCTGACCACAGCCCCTGCAAGAGAGGTAAGAGGGAAAGGCAGACTCAGAAACCCTCTCTTCACGCTCGCTTTCGGTTGCGCGGAGGTCATCAGCGTCACTCTCCATACTGAGGCGGCTGAAGGGGGAGCTCTCCTCGTCTCCCAGGGGGAATCCAGGCAGACTGATGTCAGCTGTACAGGACCACAGCAGGACACTGCATTACATTATGCAGCTGTATAGATAAGTTTTCTGTAATCTGAGACAGTGTGTAAGCATTCAAATACAACAATATCTGTAGTATGTAAAGTTCCTAAATGGTTTAGGAAAACCTCTCCTGCAAGATCGCATGAATCTATAATTGTCTCAAAAGTACAACAACTAAATGAGAGTACAAATTCTGCACAAAATATTTTCTCACATGTATACTTACCCCCTAAGACAGAGCACAAATGTTAAGTAAATTCCGATAGAAACAATTGAAAGGTGGTACGCCAACAAAACACAAGTCTACAGTGTTTCTGAGACGTTTTCCTTCTGCAAGCATTGTCCTCACGCACATGCAATGTGTAGAAATGTGTGAGTCTGAAGTCTGAACGGGCCTTTATATGGCCCGTTTCAGAAACCCCAGGTGGATGATTACCCAGCCTAATGATAATGATGATGACTATAATGGTACTGCTGATGATGATGAGGGGGAGATGATGATGATGATGATGATGATGATGATGATGATGATGATGATGATGATAAAGACCCTGAGAGGAGATGATGATGATGATGATGATGATGATGATGATGATGATGATGATGATGACTAAATGCCTTATTATAATGTGTCCTTGATGGTGATGACTGTCTTGATGACCCTTATATAATAGTAGTGGCACACTGTATTTTTTCCTGATTTGCCATTTTGAAATGGTATGTTCTGTCAGAATACCAAAACCAGTGAAATTTTCCAGGATGGTAGGCTCTCTTCTCCCATCTGTACATGAAAGATCTGCTTGCTGACAGACAAAATGCAGCACGTTTGCATAATAGCGCTAACATTACACGTCAGTCTTTGCAGTTAATGTCCTTTCCTATATTGAGCACATATGGCCCTTCATGAATGCCAGCAATACATCATCTAAAGCATATGTTTTAAATCCTCAGGACTTGTCAGTAGCCATCATATAATAGTCATAGTCAAGTAATTAAAGGCACAATATGTAATTTTCACAGCTAGAGGTCGCTTATTCAAAACAAAGGCATAGCTTGATGATGCCTTGTTTTCGCGGGATCATTCACCTCAAAAGAATCCGACGGGACTCGAGCAGAAATCATGTTCATGTATTAAAGATTTATTAACATTACTGTAGTATGAAGCAGGGTAGGAGCAGAATGAGGCCGTTGCAGCATTTGCTAGTGAGAGACAATCACGATACGCGGCTCGAGAGCAGTGGAGCTTTTATTATGCCACAGACGTCCGCTTCTTCTGGTCATGCGTATATTTGTGAGGTAACGCAACGCTGTTTTATCATATTAGATACATTTGAGTGTGTTGAAAGTTATGTTATAATGCTACTCTGTGCGTTTGCTCGGCGGCTACTATGAGACACTTGTTGCACACTGCAGTAAGCTAGATCGATATTAGGCAGGGTAAAACATGGTACTCGCGGTAAATCAAGAAAACGAGATTTAAACAATAAGACAAACCGTGTTGAGCTGTATAACAATGATTTGTTTTTTGTCAATCGATGTATCCAAACAGTTGCTCACCTGTCTAATAAAACCATAGAATGTTAAAAAAAATGGACGTAGTGTCCGTGACGCTGGATTACCCCCTTGGGTCGAGCTGGCCGTTGCCATCTTGGCAGCGCGTCACCACACATCACACACAGAAAACAGAACATGGGGAAAGAGGCGGGACGTGGGTGGAGCTGAGGTGACATGATGACTAACAGACAGCAGACAAACAACAATCCACCTGTCACTCAAAGTGGCAACACCCTTAATTATGCAGAACTTAAAGGCATTATATAATGTAAACGACTGAAAAAAATTCACCAGTCTGTAAACATGTTTTTCTGCTGTAAAGTTGGGCATTTTAAAGGATTAGTTCACCTCAAAATGGAAATTTCCTGATAGTTTACTCACCCCAATGCCATCCAAGATGTCCATGTCATTCTTTCTTCAGTGGAAAAGAAATTAAATTTTTTGAGGAAAACATTTCAGGATTTTTCTCCACACAATGGACTTCAATTGCAACCAAAATGTTGAACGTCCACATCAATGCAGTTTCAAAGGGCTTTGAAGTGCTTCAAATGGTACTGCACGATCCCAGCTGAGGAATAGGGTCTTGTCTAGCGAAACGATCTGTCATTTTCTAAAAAAAATTCAAATGTACTGTATGTGTATATACTTTTTAACCACACTTGATCATCTTGTGCTGGCCTGCAATGAGCCAGGCATTACGTAATGTACGTTGAAAAGGTCACGCCGAAAGTGGGCGGAAGTACTCCCCCATTGTTTACAAAGCAAACATTCGAAGACTAATACAAACGCTTTTTTAACAAAATGATAAATTAAATAATAAATATGTCATTCAACATACAATAAAATTTGAACAATCCTCCTTCTCCACACTTTTAAACAATGGGGCGGTACTTCCGCCCACGTTCAGCGTGACCGTTTCACCATACGTTATGTAATGCCTGGCACGTTGCAGACCAGCACAAGACAATCAATTGTGGTTAAAAAGTATATACATTTGAATTCTTTTTTTAGAAAATGACTGATCGCTTTGCAAGATAAGACCCTATTCCTCAGCTGGGATCGCGCACGCGCAGTACCATTTGAAGCCCTCTGAAACTGCATTGATGTGGACGTTCAACATTTTGGTTGCAATTGAAGTCCATTGTGTGGAGAAAAATCCTGAAATGTTTTCCTCAAAAAACTTAATTTGTTTTCCACTGAAGAAAGAAAGACATGGACATCTTGAATGGCATTGGGGTGAGTAAATTATCAGGAAATTTTCATTTTGAGGTGAACTAATCCTTTAACATGGGGCTCAATGAGATTCTGTCTCTAGCGGCCAGTCAATGAATTGCAGTTTAAGTCACTTCTGTATTGGCTTCAAGAGAAACTGGGGGTTGCCGCTTGTCTGGCTATCACCAGACCAAGCTCAATTTAAGATTGAACATTGGTCTGGGGAGTCTGCTCTGTATTTTCTACTGCACAAGAGGCGAGCATTATTCAAATGACACTGTACGCAATCGATTAGTCCTTCAAACAATCAGACCACAAGAGACGTGATCAACGGGCAACGACCCATCGCTTCTCTATCCGTCATCGTGTTAAAGGTCCTGTTCTTCGTGATCCCATTGTTCAAACTTTAGTTAGTGTGTAATGTTGCTGTTTTTAATGCATAAATAATACCTGTAAAATTATAAAGCTCAAAGTTCAATGCCAAGCGAGATATTTTATTTAACAGAAGTTCCCTTTCAAAGCCTACAGCGAACGGCCGACTTGGACTACATCCAGGTACTTCCTTCATTAATTACGTCAGTAGAACAGTAGAACAGACTAACCTCCGCCCACAAGAATACGTGAAAAAAGGGGGCGTGGTCTTGTTGCTCTCCCACGTGGAGAAGAGGAAGTGTTGCGTGGAGAAGACGAGGAAGTGTTGCGTTTGATTGTGTTTGTCGCCATGTCGTCGAGACGCTGTTATTTTCATCCCGGAGTCAAATCACCTTTGTTTGGCTTTCGCATACATCTCCCCGTTAAGAGGCGTGACCTTTCCGTGCAACGTGCGCTAAGCTGCTGTCGAATCACAACACAGGAACCGGGCAACGTGCACTAAGCTGCTGTCGAATCACAACACAGGAACCACTGGCACAATCAGAACTCGTTACGTATTTCTGAAGGAGGGACTTCATTGAACAAGGAACTCATCAGTGAAAACAGCGGTATACAGATAAGTAAATTGTGTGAAAAATACTGTGTTTTTTAACACGCGAAACATGAACACGTTATATTGCACACTGTAAACACAATCAAAGCTTCAAAAAAACACAAAGAACGGGACCTTTAAACCCGCCAATAGCGTGCCAGGAGGATAAGCCAGTCTGTGATTGGTTCACGCAAACGTGTTGCAGGGCGAAATCAAATCGCCGAAAGATCAGGCTGGGTTTACCCAGTCTAGGTTGCCGCTTGATTAAAACACAAAATAAACGAAAGAGTATTTTGTTTTCATGGTTTCTACAAAATAAAACTGGAAATCGATGGTGGCGCAGGTATGATGTCGTGACACACGGACAAGGTTAAAATTGCTGATTTCTCTGGATTTAAACATTGTTGGAAACATTTGGGATAATGTACAGAAAGTAGTAAGTACACAAGTCAACAAAATATATAACATTGTTCTAGTATTTTTTTTATAAATTTTAATCCAAAAATCGTACATATTGTGTAATTTTATAGAGACTGCTTTCGCAAATTAAAAACATATTCACTAGAAATGTCTATGTTAAATTCTATAACATAATTGTACAATTCCTCAATATTCCCAGATTTTCAATGACAGTGGGGACCCTGTAATAAGAGCTAGTTTCCAAAATGTGGTCTTTGAAATATAAAAACAAATATTTTATGATTTTCTTAGCATGAGACTGGTTGTACCAAGGGAACTGGCACAATTCTCATTCAAACAGTGGCACAGATTAAAATTTGGATAACAAGAACACGTCCCTACCAAAGTCGAGAAACTCAAGTAACTCACCTGAGAACTTTTCAAGGCCTATGATCTTGTTGTCATTGTCAGGATCTGAGAACTCGAGTTCTTGTCCCAGGAGAAAGTCGCTCTCAAAGGTAAGGCTTGCTGGACGTACAGTGCCTAAACCATCTTCAGAATCCACTGAAAGCAAAGGGTCATGGTTAAATACAGCAGCAACGGCGTCTATTGGAAGAAGATCATGCAACTTGACCTACGTATATTTGTATGCGAGCCATTTCTGTCCTTGCCTTTGTGATAATGCCTGTTGATGTTAATGTGTGCAACATATTATTATTGCAGTTATTTTTTATTATGATATATTTTATCCTTTATTTTATGTTATCAGCTATTAATAAAGGTAATAAGGCCCTGTAATAAGGCTGTAAAATTCATACGAAGAATACTGAATCTTCCATTTATTGTACAAACAAGAAGATTTATAGGAAACTGCACACCATCTTGTGGGATCATGTTCATTTGTAACAATTACAAATTAATCAACTCTCATCACTTTGGCCCTGTGGAATTATATATATATATATATAAATAATATAGAGAGAGTAAATTATACTTTTTTCACACTCATTTCAACCAAGTCACAATTTATGTATTGTGTTTAATAACATTCTGGGGTTAAAATGTAATTTTAAACATTTTCTGGAGACAATGATCGGCTCCAATTAAATGATATTTTTATTAATATTTTTTGCATAATTTACAGTTATGACAAAATTACAGCTTGATTGGAAATACAATAACATAATTTGTGACATCTTGATTTTAAGTTAGATCATAGTTCATATTTCATTTTCTCACAACAGCGAGATAATCTTAACTTTTAAAAATGTAATAACATTTTTTTAATGAATTTTCATATTTTAAGTTACAAGTGTAAAAAAAAATTAAAAAATAAAAATAAAATAAAAAACAGCTACTATACATGAAAAATAAAAGTAAAGATAAATAAAGAAGGCAATGTAAAATGTTTCCAAGACAAGGTTTAATGTGACCTTCATATAACAAAAAAGAAAAATAAGAAACCCATTATGCAGTGCTGACTCTGGCTTTACTGTAGATTTACTGCCATCTACTGGGCAGCATTGAAAATATTGACCACTTTTTTTAAGAAGAAAAAAACAAACAATGAACAACCAATACTGTAGCAGCAGGCTATGTTTAAACTAAAGCAAATCAATTATTTACCATGACAGTCTAAATCTAAAAGTACTTCCTACACGTGTAAACGGGTCTGACACAAACACAGAAATAACTCCTAGTTTTGTTAGCCACATAATACATCTCAAGACACCGTATACACAGCATATATACTCATCAGAAGAATCTTGTCTGACACCTGGAAGCACAATTCAAAATCAAGATGATCAAAACAGATGGCAGTGCGCAATTATGTTTCTGTGAGACTTGACAGTAAAATCAATAACTATGTAATTATAAAGTATTACAATTATATATAGTTTAGAATTATATTAGTACAAACTAATTATAATACTCTAACCACACAGTCTAAATGTCCCTGCTATTACTGTAACAAAGAGGCTGCTTATTGATAGCTAACATTGAGGAGATTTTGGCCAGATATGTCAAAGTTTAAATGGCTCAAGAGCACATGACAGTTTTAATAACAAGGCAAAGACCACATGACCAGTTTTATAATCTTTCTGTGAATTAGTAAAAACAAAACGCATGTGAGAGGAATGAAGCAAATCATTTAGCCGACAAAAAAAGCAGCTTACACTTGACAGGTTGTGGATTCTGCTGTTTTCTTCTTGGCATCTTCCAGTCAGCCTTTTTATTTGCAACCTCCTCTGGATTCCCTCGCAAATAATCAACTCATTCTCCAAAGTAGCCTTTGAAAGCATTGACATAACAGACGTTACTGTACTGAAATGCACGTCAACATAACCTCTATAACAGATACATGGCGCATTTAGGGGCTAACATGCTAATCTTACAGTGTCATTTAACGTAAATAAGACTGGCGTTATTTATAGCACATACAAGATATTTTAAACTCGTAGTGCGACAAAATGCACGTCTGTATTCGTTGTGTACACGTAACGTTACTACTGAATTGCACGACTCTTTCCGCCCAGCCTCTGCGTTTATTCTGTCGATATGTAACACACAAATCTAAACACTGAACTCCAGCTATATTGTCAAGCTCAGCAGATGTCATAAATATACCTGCTCCTTCTGCCTGACACGTCAAATAACAGCTCCCGTCGAGGCAAAACAGCGGCGTCTGACGGTGCACTACAGCTCACGGTCCGCCATTCCATAACACAGCGACCACAAAGAAAGGCAATTAATGCTCTTTTTTCATAACTTAATTGATTTCCAAATTGCCATTGTATACATTTTTCTTCCGCTACGTTGCGTATATCCGTTTCCTCGGTTACGCGTTTCCGGGTACGTTGCAGCCTTTCTATTTTTTACATTTCTCTTTTTATGGAACGTTTATAATATATCTAAACTAGTGGTTTATCTTAGCTATATTATAAACATCCCATAAACATGCCTAGTGTTATATTTCGTTTTTTATTATTCATTTTTAGCGCATTTGATTCACATGGACGTAATAACAAATAATTATTCTTATTGCTGATTAGGCTATATTATAACAATATTATATTATATTATGTTACATTATATTATGAATACAACAACGTCAATCAATATTATAATATTTTCTTTCTTTACTTTTCGTATAATCCTTTATTTTAGCTATATTATTAACATCCCATAAACATGCCTAGTGTTATATTTCGTTTTTTATTATTCATTTTTAGCGCATTTGATTCACATGGACGTAATAACAAATAATTATTCTTATTGCTGATTAGGCTATATTATAACAATATTATATTATATTATGTTATATTATATTATGAATACAACAACGTCAATCAATATTATAATATTTTCTTTCTTTACTTTTCGTATAGTCCTTTATTTTAGCTATATTATAAACATTCCATAAACATGCCTAGTGTTATATTTAACTTTTATTTTATATAATTAATTTCTAGCGCATTTGATTCATATGGACGTAATAACTAATAATTATTCGTATTGCTTATTAGGCTATATTATAACAACATTAGCAGCAACATTATATTGCATTATAGGTATTAGATATTATATTATGGATACAACAACAATCAGTATTATAATATTTTCCTTCTTTACTATTCGTATAATCGTTTATTTTAGCTATTATAAAAATTCCATAAACATGCCTAGTGTTATAGCCAATTTAGTTTTTTATTATTATTATTATTAATTTATATTGCATTAAATAGGCTAATATCGCCTATGGGCGTAACTAATAATTATTCGTATTGCTTATTAGGCTAAATTATAACATTAGCAGCAACATTATATTATTATATTACATATTATATTATATTATATTATATTATGAATACAACAACGATCAATAATATATTTTATTTCTTTACTAGGCTATTCGAATACCGTAGCAAGTACATACCAAACTACATATTTGCTAAATGACTGAACATACAACAGATTAAGCCTTTTATATCTTTTTTTATAAGGCCTTTTGTTGTTGTTTTCAGAGGCAGAGATAGTTTCAGGTACTGTTTCATTAACAAATGGCAAAAGATGTGTTTCCCTATTGAATGAAGTGATTTTACGTCATCCCATGGATTCATATCACTGCAGCAGCAGCTCTCCCGCCGGCCATTACACGCTCTCGAGCAGCAGGCGCCGCCGGTGTGCCGAGGAGGGAACCTCGAGGTTCAAGGGGATCTCCTCGCCAACGTCATGCGGCGAATCTCTGACCAGAGGGTCCAGAAAAACGCTCAAAGACACCAAACAGGCGACGTTTTACAGCAGTGGGAGGAGCCGCGGGAGCTTGCGCGTCCTCAAGCCGCTCAGTGGGAGGAGCCAACCAACCGATGGTGCTGAGCTGATAACGCACTGAGCGGAGGTAAGGCTGATTTCATTTAATTATTGTGCGGTATCTTTTGGACAGAAGATGATTTTGTCTTCTGCCATACAATATCATGCGCTGCATGTACGCATAAAAGTGTATTATTTGGCTGGGGCGAACTGTAATACGTAATAACCTTGCCACTCCCTGCAGTGCTGTGATGCCCTGGTCAGACCTTCTGATTAATTAATAATACACACTCTGTTCGTAGACAACGAATTTCAGTCAATATAATTTAAGGACTGTTTAAAGGACATATGTCCGCACAATCGAGAGGTCTTCTCTTAGTTATCATGTAGGTAAATACATATAATATCTACTTAAAGATTCGTAGGCTACTAGTATATCATTAAAGTAACAGTTGGTGTAAATGTCGCTCTTGGCCTTAAAGTGGAGGTGTGTCCTCCTCATATAACGTCCTAAACGGCATTGCCACGATGCTTTCCTTATGAGAGTTATTAGTCAGGGTATTAATGGGATCCCCTCCCTCTTCAAAAGAGCCTGATGTAATTGAAAACAGAGCTATGATAGCATTGCCTCGGCTTTTGATATTTTGGGTTTGCCAAGTTGTTGCCCAACTTTGCTTAATGTGGTTAAACAAGAAAACCGTTGAGTGCATGTCCAGGAATAGTCCAGGGAACCAAGAGAAAGAAAACACACTAAAGCCAATCCAAAGATCTCAGCCACAGGATTTTGCTCTATGGCCAGAGAAGCTATAAAACACATTTGAGCTTTGTCTCATCATTGAGGTCCACTGGCACTGCATTATGCATGATACAAGTATTTATTTTCCATGCATGCAAGAGGAATAATAATATAACACTAGTGGGAATTAATGATAAGCTATCAGAACAGCCACGTTGTATGTCTCTTAGAATGTCTAAATGCACCCATGAAATAATTTAATATATCATGTAATTAAAAAAAAGCTTTGGAGTCCCACAGCCTCCATTATAACCGTATAACCGCTTTGATTCACGCTTCAAGCTCGATCCGGTGCATTTTAAAACCCTGCTTGTCAGAGTGTTGAATGACCTTGATATTATAGGTCCTCTTTATTGGTTTCTGTTCTGTTGAGTGATGGAGCATGCAGTCAAAGGCAAGACACAGACCCTCACATTAATTACGTAATGCTGCCAGAGGGGGCTGATGTTGCTTATCTGAGATCAAAATATTGATCTTTAGCGGATCTTGGGTTTTTTGGCCCGTGGGATTGAATGTTTTTCTCTATTAAACAAAACCATGATTTCTTGAGATTGTTTTAAAAAGGTTAAGTGTGAGGAATTTAGTTGTTTTACTATTAAGACTCTACAAGAAGAATAAGTCATTGATTTTCTGTTTATTTCTAATTAACATATTGTTTTTTTCTAGGTAGCTTTATAGGCCATATAGCTGAATTGAATCTGCTATTTAATCAGATTTAATGCAAGACCGCATCATAATATCAGCAAATCTCTGATGAGATTGATCCTCCTGAATATATGTTTTATCTTTTTTTTCCCATTATTATCGTTAAATCATTTTGCAGTTTGTATTCTTATATTATTATTAGTAAAATAACTATAAACAACATGTCAAACGGAGTATTATTTATTTTAGTATTGTTTATGTATATACTATTTTAGAATATTTTTTGTATTGTGATTGTTTTTAAGACAAAATTGTTAAATTATTGTAAACAATGTATTGAAGTGATACTGCTGATTGCCATGAATATAGCCATTGCTGCTGATATGGCATTAAATCATAAATAAATAAATCAATAAATACATTTATAAAAATTTTGAATTAGTTTACATTTTAGTCATTTTGTTGTGTGCTTTTGTCATTTGATTAGTTTTTCAAAATGTATTTCTAAATGTATTTTGTAATAATGTATTATTTATTTCAGCTTTACTTTTAGTCCATTTCAGTTAGTTGCCAAGACAACATAACTAAGTTTCTAAAGCCAGATATGTCTGTTCATTTTTAAAACGTTCGAACATGATGTTCTTAAGTAACAAGGTTATCTATCTGATATGGAGTCAGGTGCATCAGTGTCTATCTTCATATCTGGTTCTCCACGTAAGTGTTTCTTTCGGAGGAGAGTAGCATTAACAATTGAAAGTAAAACACCCACCCCCACATCGAAGCTTCTGAATCCTTCAGGGGAAAAAAGAAGTCAGTCTGGACTATTTTTTCATCTGTCTGGCATCTCCTTCTCCATTACATATTGACTGTTGATATGAATGTAACAGTCTGTGGTCCAGTTGGGGGATTCATTTCACATGATCATGTATAAAGATAAAATACAGCTCAGACTTCTCTATTCCACGGGCTTCATCCCTCGATAGCACATAAAACCTGCCTCTCAGTGAAAATGTGCACTATGCAGGTGTCTTTGCATGTAGGTGGAGAGAATAGTTTACAAGAAATGAAATAATCAAGGTCTTTGGAAGCATCTTTGTAAAAATATTTTTAGGGATGCACGATAAATCAGCCACGGTAGCCATGTCGGTATCGGCCGATAGCTATATGTTAATTTTTAATGTTATCGTGTTATAATGTTATATATTAAAGCAGATAAATAATGGATCATTTCCTTCAGCTGATGCCATGAGGGTTTTGAATTGCTTGAAATATGATTGAAATTAAGTTCAATACAGTTAAGTGCATGTGCAGCGCAAGTCTGTCATATAGGCTACATAAAATTATGAGAACATTATAATTGTGTGCTTGGAACATGGCTTTTAATAGTGAGACTTTTGTTTTTGTAATTGGGCTCTCAAAACGTATACAATTTTGGATTTAGATTTATCTGCCAATATATCGGTTATCGGCTTTCCAAAATTTCATATCGGTGCAACCGTAATATTTTTACCTTGAAAAATATATTTTAAAATGATTCATAACATGACTTTTAGAGTATGTGCAATGTATGTGTTTAAAAGTACGATTTTTATTCAGCAAGAAAAGAAAACATTAAAGGATTAGTTCACTTCAAAATGACAATTTCCATGATATTTTACTGACCCCCAATCTCATCCAAGGTGTTCGTGTTTTTCTTTCTTCACTCGAAAATAAGTTTTTTGAGGAAAATTCCTCCTTTGAGGAGATTTTTCTCCACATAATGGATGGCAACCAACAGGTTGACGGTCCAAATCAATGAAGTTTCAAAGGGCTTCGAAGGGCTTCAAAGGGCTCTACACAATCCCAGACGAGGAACAGGGTCTTATCTAGTGAAACCATCGGTCAATAAAAAAAATTGCTAAATTGCTCATGTTGCGCTGCTCTGTGATGCGCCACGGATTGCGTTATCATGTCGGAAAGGTCACGCTAGACGTAGGCGGAAGTACCGCCCAGAGTGAATGTGCGAAGACTAATACATACTGCCTTTACCCTTTATCTCCAACTTCAAAATCGTCCAACATCGTTGTTTTACCTTTTTTTTTTTGTTAAACGACGTTTGTATTAGTCTTCGCACGTGTGCTTTGTAAACACGGGGGCGGTTCTTCTGCATACGTCTAGCGTGACCTTTCTGGCGTGATTACATAATCACTGGCGCGCACAGAGCAGCATTTTTAAGTAGTTTTTTTTAATGGCCGATGGTGTCGCTAGATAAGACCCTATTCCTCGTCTGGGATCGTGTAGAGCATTTTGAAGCCCTTTGAAATGGCATTGATTTGGACCTTTAACCCGTTGGTTGCCATTATGTGGAGAAAAATCCCAGAATGTTTTCATCAAAAAAACTCATTTCTTTTCGACTGAAGATGATGAGATGGAGGTGAGTAAATGATCAGGAAATTTTCATTTTGAAGTGAACTAATCCTTTAAATTGATCAAAACATTATAAAAGATTTCTATTTCAACATTCTATTCACCAAAGAATATTAGAAGCACAACTGTTTTTAACAAAGATAAGAAGAAGAAGAAAAATAAATGTTTTTTGAGCCGCAAATCAGCCATTTCTGCAAGGAACATATGACACTAAAGACTGGAGTAATGATGCTGAAAATTCAGCTTTGTCATCACAGGAATAAATTACAATAAATTAAAACAGACAACAATTAAGAGACTTCTTTCAAAAACATTAAAACATCTTATCGACCCCAAACTTTGGAATGCATGTGCACTGAAAGATGTTTTCTACAACAATCTTACTGTTTATATGGGTTTTTCCCCCAGTTATGAACATTTGTGGTTCGTTTTGGATAACTGAAGGAACATAAAACATTTCATGTGAGAAGAAAACCAGGATGACCTCGATCAGGAAACGCTGTTGTGGATGATTTTTCTACTTCATCACAATGGTCTATTTGCCAATGTTCAGTGTCAGACCATAAGCAACAAACAGAGACACACAAACTGGACTGTCCAGCTCTGTACAATGAAGAGACCCAAGCAGCAGTCACAGTCCCTCAGTTTTCTCAGCTTCTTCAGCCGAAAGCCCAAATCTGACCCCAGGATTGAGAAGCCCTCCGGGACTTTGAACAAGGAGGAAGTGGCCATCACTCTCACACCCAATGAGCATGAACATGTGGAACAAGTAAGATGACATTTATTCTTTCTCTGTACTTTTGCAACCATTGAAGTTTCAGTTTAATCTATGTGTTCTGTAAGCAGTTGGTGTTAATGGCTCATTTTACCTGGTAGACACTTTATTATCTCACTGCCTTTCAAAAGCATCAAACATTCTCCCTCAGATTGCAGAGTCAAGTGAATTTTGAATTCAACTTCCCCCAAAAATTATGATTAAATAGCATAATTATTGTAAATAAAAAAGTGTCTATCTACAATGATGTCAAGTCAAAAATTTGCACATTCAACTGTCATCCTCTGTGAAACACGTGACATTTTCTTCTTGGAACACAAAGGAAGTATTATCAAAATTTGATCTTTCAATACAATTAAAATAAATCTCTACCCACACTGGACATTTGGGCCGCCATTTGGACCATTTCCAGTGGGACACCACCATGCTCACACCCACTGAAAAATTAGATGCATGACATCCCACAAATCATTTGATCTAATTTGTTTTATTACGAATGCCTCATTTGTCATGTTGAGTGGTTAGAAACAGACATGTCATTTTCTTATTGAATTACTATAACACAGTTTTCGTTAAGCTAACTTGTCTTCATTGGTCTGAGAAAAAGTCTTAACTTTTATTACTGCCCTCAGTCATTTTGTCTTTCCTCTCAGGACCGGGCTCACAGTGATGTTGGATTAGAGGGCGGTAGGGATGGAGGAGATCCTGGGAAAGGGGAAGGAGGTGGAGTGGGAGATGACGAGGGAGGTGTGGAGTGTGGGAGCAGTGGCTCAATGGGTGTACTGTCCTTGTCCTCCTCCAGTCAGGATCAGCTGCTCGAGCACCTGGTCGAGTGCCCGCTCTGCCTCCTGAGTCAACCACGCGGCCACTTCCCTCGCTTGTCCTCCTGCCAGCACCGTGCCTGCACCGACTGTTTGCGCCAATACCTACGCATCGAGATCTCGGAGAGCCGTGTGGGTATCGCCTGCCCGCAGTGCCCTGAAGTGCTGGCTCTGCCCGACGTCCGTGCCATCCTGGATGACGGTGCACTGCTTGAGCGCTTTGAAGAGTTTCAGCTGCGCCGCTTTCTGGCTGCTGACCCGGACACGCGCTGGTGCCCAGCACCTGACTGCAGGTTAGCACATAAATGTGATTGGTGAAGCACAGCTATTGTCCCATCCTCTTCTTAGGTGCCATTATAGAGGGATATTGTTCCAACATTTGATATTACCTTCACTTGATGACATATAATATTAGTGTAACTTTCTTTCATTGAAAGGTTTTAGATGTTTTTGCAAAAAAAAATTTCATCTATAATTTATATTAAAAGTGGTAGAAAAAGTGCAATGAATTTATCTCTGTTGTTAAATATTAGGGATGTACAATATATATCGGCCACCATATCGGTATCGGCCGATATACAGCTCTGGAAAAACTGAAGAGACCACTTGACATTGAGAAATAAATGTTAAGTGGTCTCTTATTTTTTTCCAGAGCTGTATGTTCATTTTTAATGTTATCATTAGCGGCCCAATAAGAAAATTTGGCCGATATATTAAAACCGATAAATAATGGATTATTTCCTTCAGGCTTCCGCTGACACACTTCAGATGCGCACTGTTCGCCATGAGGGTTTTGAATTGCTTGAAATATGATTGGAATTACTTCAAAAAGGAAAATTACAGTAAAAAAAAAAAAGACAGAATTATCGGTTATCGGTATCAGCCAAAATGTTCATATTGGTGCAACCCTATTAAATATAAAGCAGAAACTTGTGATTACAATATTCATATTGTGACCAATAATGACAGATGGTTCTTTTTACATTATGGTTGATAAACGATAAATGTCCATTTTTAAATTGAATTAAAAAAAAATATTTTAATGGACATTAAAAACTAATGTCAGCAATGAAATCCTACAAGTGAATTTATGCATCATAACATTAATGTACAGTAAGAAAAATGGATATTCATTTTTAGATTTGTTGAAGATTACATTTAGCAGTGTCATTAAATTATTAAAGGTCCCGTTTTTCATGTTTTTTTTTAAGCTTTGATTGTGTTTACAGTGTGCAATATAACATGTGTTCATGTTTCGCGTGTAAAAAAACAGTATTTTTAACACAATTTACTTATCTGTATACCGCTGTTTTCACTGTCCTTAAAACGGGCTGATGACTTCCTTGTTCTATGAAGTCCCTCCTTCAGAAATACGTAACGAGTTCTGATTGTGAAAGCGGTTCCTGTGTTGTGATTCGACAGCAGCTTAGCGCACGTTGCCCCGGTACCAGAGATGCATGCGCTCAGTGTTCTAGTGATGTCATTAAAGAAGGAAGGAGAGGGATGTAGTCCTAATCGGCCGTTCGCTGTAGGCTTTGAAAGGGAACTTCTGTTAAATAAAATATCTCGCTTGGCATTGAACTTTGAGCTTTATAATTTTACAGGTATTATTTATGCTCTAACAGCAACATTACACACTAACTAAAGTTTGAACAGTGGGATCGCGAAGAACAGGACCTTTAACCTTATATAATACATAAAAACCTGATCATCCGATAACTAATACTGTATATTGTGCATCCCCTCTTGACATTTTTGACAGTATGCTGCTAGTCACAACAAATTAAATTGTGTTTCATAGAAAAAACTTGCTGACATAGAGGCACCACATAATATTAATGGAATTGCTAGTGAGAAGTTCTTCAGGAAAAAATCTCTCTCTCAATATACTGTTGGCGAACATCCGACACCACCCACACAATTGAGAGCGAAGTTTAGATGAATATGTGCTGCGTGCCCTCAATAACAAAATAAACACAACAAAATTTAGAAAACAGCAAGCATTTTTAAAATAAAGCATAAGAAAAGCATCTGATCATAGCAACGTGGATTTGTTTGCACAAGCTCTGCAATTCGGCACTCAAGTAAAGTCACGTCATGTTAACTTATATAGCACTTTATACAATAGATTGCTTAAAATCAAGCAGCTTTAGTGTATTAAACATGAAAAACAGTGTCTCGTCCCATAACTTTTTCCACTATAAAGTAGGGCTGTACGATATTGAAGAAAAATGCGATATGCAGTACCTTGTTAAATAATGTGACATTCGATATGTGATACAATATTGCTTTAAGTGTGTCAAATCTATTTAAATTATATTTTAAAAAATTATTTAAAAACTGAGAATGATACCATTTATGTGTTTTACATTCTTTCTGGGAAAAGAAAGCATCGCTACAACTTCTGAAAGTGACCAGCAGTGTTTTAGTCACAAATCTGACAATACAATTTTAAAATCAATGTAAACAAACAAAAAAGTGTAATGCCAATATTTAAATACCAAAAACTCTTTGCTTGACTTGGTAATATATAGTTATATCAATCAAGAACATCCAGGTAAACAAAGACATCTGCACTAGGGGTGGACGATTATTTGTTATTTTAATTTATCTTTCTTCACATTAATTAAATATACACTGATACATAATAAAGCTATAAAGGTTATTCAGCCAAGAGCACAGTGATTTTCTCTTGTTCTTTTGTTGTTTGACAGACAGCAGCAGGTTTACTGTATTAGCAGGCTGTCACTTTAAGACCTAATGCACGGATCCTATTGACACGTATTCCGTTTCTTTCCCCAACTGATATCGTTCACTTAAAGCATAACCAACTGTGTTTATACGAATACTCGTCAAGACAGCCATTTTAACATAACTGTGCATACACCTTTCCCAATGTTGAAGTAGCCTATTAAAATCATTCAGATATTGCATATCGCGATATGTACATTTGCGATATTTCGATATATTGTGCAGCCCTACTATAAAACAGTTCTCCAGTCAGTGTGTTCATGTTTTCAGTTGCGGACGTCTGACTTTACGGACTCAACAGAAGAAATTAACCAGAAAAGAGTTTTATGTGAAAGAAGGCGGAGCCTCCTCTCACACCTACCTATTATGTAATCGCCATGGACCAATGGTAGTACAAAGGTGTTTACCAACTTTTCCGAAAAGTTCGCTTTAGCAAGCTGTTTCGATCTCCCAAAAGAAACTCCAAAGAAAGTTTGTTTTGGCCTGATTTTGTTCGAAAATGACGTCACATCAGTTCGTTCTTCAATTTCGCTTGAAGTATATCGGAGCCTTAACCAGCTTGACTGAAATGGTCTACTAGGTCATCCTCAGTCACACCGGCTTGTAGTGGGTTTTAGCTGTATATTTAATGAGCAAGAGTATAAAAAGTGGCAGATCATTGTCACGCACACGCTGCAGCGTGAAGCAGGTTCTCCTCTGTGGTGCATTATGTATAGTTCTGGAGCCCAGCTTTAGGTTTCGTAATGGTAACCGGATCAGGGTAATGATGGGAATCTGTGGCTGTTTGGCATTTCTTGTCAACAAGCCAGTATTAGGTATCACCTGCAGTCACTCCACATGGGACAGAGAGCATCCTCTCTCTCTTTACTACTGTGACTGAAGCACAAAAAAACCACGATAGCTGTAACCACCACCATCTGCTACATGGTGGCTTATGTTCACATATCAAATGATGTGTGTGTAAAATATTGATTAACGCATGTTAACTAGCTACATATTGTCCTTATTTGGAATATAATTTACTTACTGCATAATCTCTATGTTTTATTGTGTCGTTTCTGTCATTCATTAGCTATGCAGTGATAGCTTACGGCTGTGCGGAGTGTCCCAAGCTAAGCTGTGGTCGGGAAGGCTGTGAAACCGAGTTTTGCTACCACTGCCGTCAGTTGTGGCACCCAGACCAGACTTGCGACCAAGCCAGACGTCAGCGCGCTCGCCACACATCAGGAATCAATGATGTCTCCACTCTCTACGTGTTCAACGAGGAACCTGGCGGTATGGTGCAGATATTGAGGGACTAAACAAATATCCGTTTGATGTCCCAGCTATATTGTTTGTTTCTGCTGTCGCTCTTCAAGATGCAGAGGAAATCAAGCCCTGTCCACGTTGTGGGGCCTACATCATGAAGACTAATGATGGCAGCTGCAATAGAATGAACTGTACAGTGTGTGCTTGTCAGTTCTGTTGGCTGTGCATGCAGGAGATCACTGATGTGCACTACCTCAGGTACACGCATACAGAACACACACGGTCATCAAGTTACAGTAAGAGTAGTCACACGCAGCCAGATCTTTTGACTAATCGCTAACAGCTAAGGTCTTGTCCACGTTGTAGCTTATTTTGTACAAGAACTGCCCATTTAGACAGGAAGATACCGTCTGATTGACATGTCAAAAAGCAACCAAACACAGTTCAGTTTAGATTTTGATGCACTTTAAAGGTGGATTTATCTGAAATACACTACCATTCAAAAGGTCAGAATTATTTTTTAAAAGAAATTAATACTTTTATCAAGGACAGACACATTCAATTGAGCAAAAAAGACATTTATAATGTTACAAAAGTTTTCAAATGAATGCTGTGTTTTGAATAAAAATGTATCATGGTTTCCACTAAAATATTAAGCAGCATAAGTGTTTTTAACATTGATAATAATAAGAAACGTTTCTTAAGCAGCAAATCAGCATATTCGAATGATTTATGAAGGATCATGTGATTCTGAAGACATACAGGAATAAAAGTGCTGTCAATTGATTAATCGCGATCAATTCCATCCAAAAGAAAGGTTTGCGTTTACATAATATACAGTATGTGTGTGTACCGTGTATAATTATTATGTATATATAAATACAAACTTTTTATTTTGGATGCGATTAATCGTTTGAAAGCCCTAATTAAAATAGGAAACAGGTATTAAGTTAAGTTGTAATAATATTTCACAATATCTCTATATTTTTGGTCAACTAAATGCCTTGGTGAGCATAATTTGCACAGGATTAGTATTACCTGGTGAACTCTAGTAATTTGTAATAATTGCGGAGGTTGTCTGTGATCTTAATCCCGTGCGAATCGGCCATGTCTGTAATTTGTAAAGTAAAAATTCCCCCGCGAATGATATTTCGCCGAACACAGCAGTCCTGTGATAATATTAGTCCCGTGCGAATCAGCATCTCTGTGATTTGGCCAGGTTTTGGAGGGTCGTATATCATTTTTGCAAGGTTTTTTTTTCATGTGCGCATTTTTATCCATATTTCGCGAAGAATGGAGGCTGCATTCATAACGCGCACTGTTATAAATGCCTGTGCGGCTGTGCACATTATACTTTCACTTTTATATTTTCAAGCGAATTGCTTGAAAGGTGGGGGTCACATGAGGTCCCCAGAAAATACTTTCAAAAACATAAAAAAATCTTACCTGTCCTAAACTTTTGAACTGTAATGTAATGTATACCACAGTAAAATATTTGAATATCTATTTTTAATTTAAATAATGCTTCGCTAATCTCTGTGAACAGTCATATAGAAAATCATTTAAATAATGGTGCAGAAAACACTGAAAAATTTGATAAAAGGGTATTATTATTTACAGATTATTTCATGGACAAAAAAGGGCAGTATATACAGTTTTATCATATGTTTCTCTTTCTGGAGATTTGATGCCTCTAACATTTAACACTCTTCCTCTCAAATGCTCATTGTATCAACCCTGTACATTCTACATACTTTATTTCCAAGCAAAATGATTTTAAAAAAAAAGTGCTACCCTTGGAAGTCGCATTAACCATAATCATAGTTTGTAATCAGTGAATTTCAGAATGTGCCTGCAGTTTTGTATGCAAAATTTGCTACGTGGTTGTGAAAGAGAAACTGACTGCATTTATTAATTGATTAAGTTACTGTAGGCTACTGTTCACTTTCTAATTAACATTTACAGAACATTTATCCAGGGTGCAGAGCTTTCACAGCCAAATATAGGACATTTGCCTGCAAGCACATAGCCCACATTCATCACAAGCATTCACCAGAGTTTGTGATCTGTTATTAAGCTACTCTCTGACACATTCGGTCCAAGCTAAACAGGGGTAATTCTGCTGCACAAGAATGTTTTTCTGGCCCTGGAATACTGAGATTGTGCCGAGTTGTTTTTGTAGCCGACTTCATGAACGTTGCAGATTACCAGATTTGCTTAATTACTTTTAATCAACACAAGTCTTGCAGAAGCTGAGGCGTTTTAGAGGTCTAAGCTTTAAAATACCGACTTTGCTACCAGTTTCATTAAGCTATCACTGCACCAAAGCTGATTGCGAATAGATTTTTCCATTCTTGGATGTCGGCCAGCACCGACTTTTGTCAATTAATCAGTACAAATCTCGGTTCATATTTCCCTGTCCATGCAACCCAACCCCCATGATTTGCTAGATGCAGCTATCTTAATTTAATGAACACCCATTCTGCTCGGCTCCTGCTGGCTGGAGAAAGATTTTTATGAAATGGCAGAATACATACATAATTCTGTCATCATTTACTCACCTTCATGTCATTCCAAACCTTTCTTTCTTTGGTGGAATATAAAAGTATAATATATATAATATAAATATAAAATTTTAATTTTTTGTCCAATGAAAGTCAGTGGAGCCCAGTGTTGTTTTGAACCCCATTAACTTTCATTGTATGGACAAAAAAGAAAGAAGGAAAGAAAGACAACCATAAAGGTATGGATCGACATGTTGAGAGAATGTTTTCATCATCAAAAAAAAAAAAAAACTTACAGCGGTTTAAAGAGACAGTTCACCCAAAAATGAAAATTCAGTCATTATTTACTCGCCCTCAAGTTGCAAACCTGTATGAATTTATTTCTTCTGCTGAACACAAAAGAAGATATTTTGAAGAATGTGGGTAACCAAACAGGCAAAGGGTAAGGGTGTGAACCTACACTGGTCTCACGGTTTGGTTTGGTTCGATTACGATTATCATGCCATCGATTCGGTTCAATTCGATATCACAATGCATCACAATTCATTGACGATGCGCTGCATCCTCATGGAAACAATTTTGTCAGTCAGTTATATAAACTGAACCTTTAATTTTACCTGCTCAAAGAAAACACGCTTCTTGAATGTATCAAACAAAACTCAAGTCTGGGCACAGAAGACAACAGGAGCATTTAGAACAAATACACAAAATACTCTAAGCCACTTCCGGAGGTGGTCTGGGCCGCATTACTGTCAATACTAAAGCCTGAATGCATGTGGTTGTTGAAACCACGTATGTAAATTTTACTCCTTGCAACAATGCGAGAGTGTGAGAGCGTGTTATGGGCTATATGGCCAGATATGACAGCGCTACTGAAGCACGCATCGCCACAGACGAGCAGCTGCGTATCGCTTCATCAAGCCAGTGCACAAACTACTGAAAATAAAGTCGTAGGTGCTCAACATGCAGTCATATTCATCAAAAGTAGAGAAACTGAATGATCTTACCAGTGCTGTTGCCGCACTCTCTCCTATTGCGGTCTTTGATTTTGAAATTAGCTGATGATCAATAAAATGCAGCTCATATCTGTTGTTTTTGGTGACGTTAACTCCAATAAATCTGCATCTAGTGCGGGAATTGAAGATCGGATTTATATCCGTTTTGCAGAGATGCATTTATGTGATACATTTACAGTTTTGATTTACACACAGCGCGTGTTCTCCAGGCCGTGCTTACCAGGTTGTTCATAAAAAGCCGAAATGTGCCCAGATGTCTGCTTTTAAAGTAGTTGGAGCATTTTAACTACTCTCACTCGCGTCTCGCCTCCCTCTGCCATTGTATGCTACCGCGACAATACACGTACGTGACAAATGACGTCAAAAAAGAATCAGTACATTATAATCGTTATGGTCTATTCAAATCAAATCAAATCAAATCACTTTATTTGTCACTCTACATATGCACAAGTGCAACAGTAGGTGAAATTCTTAGGTGCAGTTCCGAGCAACATAGTAGTCATGACATGACATGTACAACATTTAAGCAACAACAGATTACACATCTGATGCGCACACAATTACTCACAGCACAGTAAACTCTACAATAAACAATAAATAATTTGCACAATGTGAGTTTAGTTCTCACAGCTTTAAACAATATACACATACTTACAATATACATATACTTTAAACAATATACACTAAACATACACTAAACAATATACATTACGCTATAATAATAATAATAATATACAATGTATAGTATAAAATATTATTCACAGATTGAAAATTGAAATCCAAAGTGCAATAGGTGCTATATGATAAATAAATGTGTATATAATGTGTGTGTATCTACAGTGGGTTGTGCGGAGTGATATTCTGTCCAGTGTGTGTTATGATCCTGATGGATCAGGAGTTAAGTAGTCTGATTGCTTGTGGGAAGAAGCTGTTCTGGAGTCGGCTGGTGCGTGTTCTGATGCTGCGGTACCGTCTGCCTGATGGCAGCAGTGAGAGCAGCCCATGGTTCGGGTGGCTAGAGTCTCTGATGATCCTCTGAGCTCTCTTCACACATCGCCTGGCGTAAATGTCCTGGAGGGAGGGAAGCTCACCTCCGATGATGCAGCTGGCCGTGCGCACTACCCTTTGCAGGGCCTTGCGGCTGCGATTACTGAACCGATACCGAATCGCCCTCGTCTGCATTGGGATGCATCGTAGAAACGATTAATTTCGACACCCCTAGCAAAGGGACACATTGACTTCATAGTATGGATAAAAAAAATACTATGGAAGTCAATGGGGTCCATAAACTGTTTTGTAACCGACATTCTTCAAGATATCTTCTTTTGTGTTCAGCAGACCAAAGAAATTCCTAAAGTTTTGCAACAACTTGAGGGTGAGTAAATGATGACAGAATTTTCATTTTTGGGTGAACTATCCCTTTAATGGGAGCAACATACGAATGCATGTGCGAACCTCATTTATTTGTGTTAAAGACTTTTTGTAGGTTTTGCAATATTTGAAGTATTGACAGAATGTATGCTCTAAAGTTAAATGAAAAAAAGATGGTTTTGAAAATGTATCGATAATTCACATTTCTTTCAGCTAACTAATTGATGCGCTAATCCGTATTCTGCAAAAAATCCTTGGATGAAAACTTGGCTATTGTTTTGAGGGGTGGATCAGCATTCATCAATAATAAAGTGTTGTCTTCAAATATTTACTTCAAATTAGCTTTCAAGCTAGAACCCTGTAACACTTTGCCACACTGAACAAAACAGGAAGTGACACTGACCATAGAGGATTGTAATTCACCCAGGCAGTGCATGAGGCTAGTCGAGGATGGGATCATAAAATATTGATCCAAATGAGACAGTGTGTGTGTGTGTGTGTGTGTGTGTGTGTGTCGGGCTTTTATTGTCTAATATTCCTTGTCTAATCTTTAACCTCATGTCATATACATACCACAGTGTGTGTGCGTATGATACAGTAAATTAAAAACTTTATTTTCCTCTTTTTCTTACAGTCCCTCAGGCTGCACTTTCTGGGGTAAGAAGCCGTGGTCGCAGACCCGAAAGGTTTTGTGGCAGGTCGGCATGCTGCTCGGGGCTCCGGTGGTGATCTCGCTTATAGCAGGCATTGCGTTACCGGTCATCATTGTGGGCATCCCGATTTATATGGGCCGCAAGGTAAAGACTTAAAGCGTGCTGCATTATTTAACTCAAAGTGAGCTTCTATGTCCGTCCTCTCTGTGGCGAAATAGATACAGTGACCGTTTAATAGCTCTAGGATGGTAAAAAGACAAGGTCATGCCCCTGGCTGTGCTCATCATAAGAAAAGTGCTGCCGAATGCATATATGTAAATTTATGTAAATCCACCAGACCTGTCCCCTTCACACAGCTGGTAAATGTGATTTAGAAAATGTTTGCAAAGAAAGTAGAGAGTCATTCACTGTGCCATTCATTTATGGAGTCAATTTTTGCTCTTTGGGGCCCCATAAAAAAACACAATAGGATATTTTTAGAGTAATCAGATTAATCAGAAAACACTTACTTCCTTTGTATGCCATGCTTAATTTTAAGTGACTTAAAAACCTTGCAGTGTAGCCTATATTATAAATGATTTATCCATTCACATCGTTATTTTACCATTTTAGTGGAGATGGTGGTCCAGTGGGTTAAACCACTGAACTGATATGCAGAAGGTTGCTGGTTCAATCCCAGAAGTCGCCACCAGTGTGTCCTTGAGCAAGGCACTTTACTCCACGTTGCTCCAGGGGGATTGTCCCTGTAATAAGGGTACTGTAAGTCGCTTTGGATAAAAGCGTCTGCCAAAATGCATAAATGTAAATTTTAAGGAGTGCCCTTGAAATCTTTAATCAAAAACATTCCCCTCCCCCTTGCAACGACGTCTCTTCTCTGATGATGTGTGCACCGGCACAAGCAACCTGTCAATCACATGAGATTGCAGTAATTAGCAAACCACAATGATCCAATCAAATCAGCTATCCAAATAAACAAAATCAATTTTCTTGTTTAAGAAGCCGTTTCACTTGAATATACACTATATTGCCAAAAGTTTTGGGACGCCTGCCTTTACATGCACACAAACTTTAATGACATCCCATTCTTAATCCGTAGGGTTTAATATGGAGTTGGCCCACCCTTTGCAGCTATAACAGCTTCAACTCTTCTGGGAAGGCTTTCCACAAGGTTTAGGAATGTGTTTATGGGAATTTTTGACCATTGTTCTAGAAGCGCTTTTGTGAGGTCAGGCACTGATGTTGAAAGAGAAGGCCTGGCTCGCAGTCTCCGCTCTAATTCATCCCAAAGGTGTTCTATCGGGTTGAAGTCAAGACAGTCAAGATCCTTCACACCAAACTCGCTGTAACGTTGGTTCGTGTGGGTGTAGGAAGGAAGAAGACGGGGTCGGCGTGACTGGGACTGTGTCTTTTATTACTCAGAACTGGAATAACACAAAACACGCACGTGGGCCGTGTACTCAGAACATTCAACAATGGTTGACTCAAAACTTCTCTCTCAGATACTGCTTTCTTTCCACGGGCTCCTCAGGCACACTTGCACAGTCCCAGTCCAGGTCTCTCTCTCCCAACTCGCTCTCCGCAGCGGCTTATATGCGGTCTCTCCACGCCAATTACTGCAAACAGACACAGGTGTTCATGATCTGCACTTGACCTACTTACTCACCGTTCGGTCCCGACCTCTCTCTCGCGCTAAATTGCCAAAATGTCTTGGTCTGCTGAAGCATTAAGAGTTCCTTTCACTGGAACTAAGGGGCCAAGCCCAACCCCTGATTAAAACGTAATCCCCCCCTCCAACAAACTTTACACTTGGCACAATGCAGTCAGGCAAGTACCGTTCTCCTGGCAACCGCCAAACCCAGAAGGTAATCTGAAGGCCACACGCAGTTTGGAGGTCTGTAGCTATTGACTCTTCAGAAAGTTCCCAATTACTTTCACATTGTTATATTAACTCTAACAGTTGACTGTAAAATATTTAGTAGTGAGGAAATTTCACGAATGGACTTATTGCACAGGTGGCAACCTATCACGTAGCCACTCTTGAATTCACTGAGCTCTTGAGAGCGACCCATTCTTTCACAAATGTTTGTAGAAGCGTCTGCATGCCTAGGTGCTTGATTTTATACACCTGTGGCCATGAAAGTGACTGGAACACCTTAATTCAATGATTTGGGGTGTCCGAATACTTTTGGCAATATAGTGCATCACAAAAAAAATAGGATGATCATGATTTTTCATGCCGACTTTAAGTCTGAATCTGTTTGCTTGCCTTTCAGGTCCATGGTCGCTGTAAGAAAAACAATATCTCAGGAAGTAAGCATTATCTGACAGTGGCCAGTGGGGTCATGATGTCTGTTTTTGTGTCTCCAGTCATAGCGGCCATTACTGTGGGTAAGAAACTCATCCATCCACTTTGGCTTCTTACATATTTGAGAGGTCATGTCATGTTATATGTTGTGTTTTATGTTATATACATTACCATTTAAAAGTTTGGGACCAGTACATTTTTTTAAATGAAATTAATACTTTTATTCAGCAAGGATGCATTAAATTGATTGATGTTTGTAATGTAAGATTTCTATTTCAAAGAAATTATGTTCTTTCGAACTTTCTGATTATCAAAGAATACTGAATAAATCACAGTTTACACATCAATATTAAGCAGCACAACTGTTTTCAACATTGATAATAATAAATGTTTCTTGACCAGCAAATCATCCTATCAAAATGATTTCTGACGGATCATGTGACACTGAATACTGCAGTAATGATGCTGAAAATTCAGCTTTGCCATCACAGGAATGAATCACATTTTAAAATAGAAAACATTTTAAATTGTGATAATGTTTCACAATATTACTGTTTTTATTGTATCCTTGATAAAATAAATGCAGCCTTGTTGAGCATAAGATACTTTTTTCAAAAACATTAAAAACTCTTACTGACCCCAAACCTTTAAACAGTAGTGTTTATCTTTTTATGTTATTGAATGTGAATATGAGGAATAGGGGTGTTAAGAAGGCACTTTAGTGGTCCTATTGTTACGGCCATGTAAAGGTGCTGACTTAAGTGTTATTTCTTGGTATTGATTGTTCTGGCATGAGTTCAGACAAATGAAGCTATTTAAGACACAAGTTTGCCTCTCAGCAAAGACCTTAAATGAAAAAGGCAGAAATTAAAAAGCACTTAAAGGGAAAGTTCAACTAAAAATCACTTACTCACCCTCATGTCATTCCAAACCTGTATGACTTTCTTCTGTGGAGCCCAAAAGGGCAACTTTGAAATGCAAAAGCCATCTGAAACCAAAAACAGACTTCCCACATCTTTTCAGTAAATCAGTTGATCAGTCCACTTTTATGATGTTGATATTTCTTTTTGGTTCTATTGCTTTTATTGATATTATTCAAAGCTCCAGTCCCAATCATAATTGTATGGAAAAGAGCAACTGGCACATTATTAAAGATTTCTCATTTTGTGTTCTACAAAATCAAGAATATCATATGGCTTTGGAATGATTTCGGGGTAAATAACCTTTTTTTGGGTGGGGGGGGGTAGGTGAAATAATCCTTTAACGTCCATATTGCACACATTTTAGCCTACATATATACTGTACATGCAGCTGTTTCATTCATACACACACACACACACACACACACACAGCGACTGCCCCGGTCGTCTCTGATGACTCATCTATCTTCTGCTTTGGCACTCCTGTGAGAGTTGGAACGGGGAGGGGAAGATTACAGCAGCCGGCTGCAACTAAAATGTCAGAGCGATCTCCATGGCATAGCGTGAAGACCTGAGCGCAGCACATTCACTGCTCTGTGCTCTCCTCCCAAACCCAAAGCTTGTGTTCCCTCTCATTCTCCCGTCTGAATAGCCCTGTCTGTTCTGCAGCTCTGACCTCTCCTCAGGAGAGCCACAGAGGGGCCTTGTCCCCTACAATGTCCTCATCAACAATGCCACACTGTTCTCATCCAGAACCAGGAGGATCATGGCCTTTTGTCTCCTTTATTGCGTGTTGTCCTTGTCTTTGCTGCTAGCATTATGCCTCTGTGTATTTACGCTGCCATTATGTGAATTACTGCCCTTTTCCTTCAGATTCATCTGAAAATAAGTTCACTTTTGAGGTAAATATGTCAGTGATTTGATGTATTCGTTTGCATATACAGTAGGGACTTGTACACTTATACAACATTTTCTGTTATTAATAATAATACTCTTTTGGAATAACTTCATAATTAATTCTAATTTAGTAAATCTTCTGTGTTTCAAGGTGTGGGGGTGCCTCTTATGTTGACGTATGTCTACGGGGTCGTGCCCATGTCGTTGTGCCGTAATGGCTGGTGCAGGCCACAAACTGAACCTCCTGAAGTACGAAACATACAGCTGGAAGATCTGGCCAATTGTAAGTTCAGTTAACAAGTTAAAGGTTGAGCCCCAACTAAATTATATATTTGATCAGTAGCCGAGGAGTTCAGCTGCAGTAAAAATAATGCTTCTGTTAGCCATGTTTAGTACAGAGATTCTTGTTGTTTTTGTGCCAGATAATGGCTGTATGGCTGATACAATAATGTAGGGATTATATAATACCGATAAGAGCAAGATAATTCTGCTTCTACATAGCTTCAGTTAAATTATATTTGAGCGTTCAACAGGCAGTGTTGGGGAAAGTTACTTTGAAATATAATGCATTACAATATTGCGTTACTCCCTTAAAAAGTAACTAATTGAGTTACTTAGTTACTTTTTAAGAAAAGTGTTGATTTACGTTACTTTTGTCGGGCTGGACTTGTTTTTTTTTAATAACAAAAAAGTTATATATTTGTGCAAATGTAAAGACCTCTTCACACCAAAATTTTAATAATAAGCCTCAGGCTGAGGTAAAAATGCAAATTCACACATGTACAGTAGAGCAGGGGTTTTCAAACTTTTTGTGTGTGTGGACCACTAGTTGTAATCAAGATATTTCGCGGACCACCTCATAACGCACATAATAAAATATATGTCTACACACAGACCTACCTGAATTAATCCGCACCTCTAAATAGGCTTACTAGCACTAAAACTATAACTGGTCATCACATCAGTACAACAGGCTTGTTAAAAGAAAGTTTACTGTATACAGCGGCTGCCACATATTTATTTTATTTATTTAATAAAGTGCATAATCGGGTTCATTTAAATAACGGGCTTATTTTGCAATGGAGTATGAAATCTATACAGTAATAAGAATACTTGGATATAGTCAACATTTCAAAACCTTTGGCAAATTTAGGGGATTATTAGAGTTATTATTTAAAGTTTACAAGTCCTCAAAAAGTGAGGCACTGAACTTGAACGTCACGGCCGAACGCCACTAGCCTATTTTAGTAATCACACAATAACTTGACAATTGAATTAAAGTTTTATATCAATATGGCCTACATATTCTTTTTCCTTTTTATTTTTATGGGAATTTCCTGGTAAAATGAAGGTAAAAAAATTTATTTTGCCTTTCCACGGACCACCTGCAGTACCCTCACGGACCACTAGTGGTCCGCGGACCACACTTTGGGAATGGCTGCAGTAGAGGACGCAGCTCAAACAGAAAGTTTTACACAAAAGGTTTAACAATAAAAACAGTCATTTTTGCTCATGGTTTAACTGAATCACCGAAGGTTAGCAGAAAGACATTGGTCAACAAAGGTAGAATAAATGCATACAAATATTTGTATTATTTAACATTTAATTATTGGAGGTTTGCATAGTATTCTGATTTTGCATTTGACTGATTTTATTCATTTTTAGGAGTATTGAATCTTTATTGTGCAAGTGAGATGAATAAATGCATTTAGTCTAGAACTACAATAACCATCATGTTTACACACAACGCCTCTGCACTTACTCTCGATTTTTCTCAACATGGGGACAGGAGAGCTGTCAGTCAAATAAATGTGAAAAAGTAACTTGCATTACTTTTTTGAAAAAGTAACTCATATTTTGTTGTAAATTTTAAAAGTAATGCGTTACTTTACTAGTTACTTGAAAAAGTAATCCGATTACGTAACTCAAGTTAATTGTAATGCGTTACCCCCAATTCTGTCAACAGGTCCAGTTTTTTTTAATGTTTTAAAAACATGAATTGGTTATACGGACATTAAGGGAACATTCAATTTTTTTTAAATAATATTGCAAACATTATGGGAACATTACTTTTCAATGTTCACTAAACATTCTGAAACAAGTAGTGACATTTAAAACATGTTAGACAAACTAAAATGTTTCAGAAAAAAAAAAAAGTTCCATGAACCACGAACAGATAACTTTGAACGAACGTTATATTAACGTAAATTGGAGAGAAAAACAACCTTTGTTTATATCTTTGTGAAAACCTTACCAACCTTAGAATGTTCCCTGTTAGATGGGTTCACTGTAGTTGGATACTTTTTACTAGGAGCTTTTAGTGTAGCTAACTACTTTTAAGAGTATCTTTGCTTTCACTGTAGTTAGCTACTTTTGTGTTAGGAACTTTTAATGTAGCTAACTACTTTTAAGACTATCTTTGCTGTATTTTAACCACCTTAAAGAGATTCACTTACTGTAGCTACTTTTAGTTTGGAACTTAGTGTGGCTACCTAAAGTATCTATTCAGTGTAATTGGCTACTTGTTCATTTGTATAGCTAACTACTATTTTTAAAGGGGTCATAAAGTGTAGAATTTTTCTATTATTTTATAATGTTTCCTGAGATGCGCTTATAATGTTAGTATACATCATAAAATGTTATAATTTAGAAATAAAAGTCTGCTGTGAGACTTCAGTGTAAACGCCCACTGCTGTGATTGGCTGACATCTTTGCATTTGAAATACGTATTGTGGAACCCTCTCGTTTTTACTATATCAGCTGTTAAGATGAACAAATCCTGAAAAATGTTGATTATAGCATCATATTTAGATCTTTTCCCATCACATGAAAAGTTGCAGCGATGAGCATTGAGCAGATGACAGACGTCCATACAGCACGGTTTCTGTCTCTCACCACAACTAACAGCAAACATGATGTAAATAAGTAAGAGCTTCGTTGTGCAGTGTAACAGCGTCATTCATAATAACGGCAGTTTTGGATAAACTCGCCATTATAAAGAGAGCGTTCTTTAATCGCTTCCTGTATATAATTTACTTACAATTTAAATAACAGATTATTTTCATGCTACTAAGAGAAACAATGTGAAGTTGATCGTTTAGTCACTGGCTTGATTTACTTTTTGGGACAAAGAAAATCTGCCTGAACTTGAATAATTACACATCAGATATCATTGATCACAGATCAGGCATTAACAGTTACTTTCATGTTTGTGGCGTTGCTGTCAAGTCCATATCGTAAAAGTCTGTTTGCAAAGCCTGCACTGAAATTGCGACTGAATTACTAAATTATCAACAGTGAAATCCATTTCTCTCTGACATCGGGATCCTTAGGCCGCTTATGTAGAAACAACACAACGTCTGTGTGGCATCACAATCTTGTTATTATCACATTCTTATCGTAAACAACTACTTTAGCGGAACACCAGTGGGCGGGGACAGCGATGCGATGATGTAAAAGTAGGCGCGGCTGTCTTGTTCCAAAAGCAGTCCTATGAAAATGATTGTGCCCATGTGATGTCACATGCCACCTCGGATTCGATTATATAAATGTTTTTTTTATTGATGACGAGGACGTTTTAAGTTGTGGAACTTGCAGTATGTATTAATAATACAAAAACCTCTTATATGCCAAAAGATCAAGGAAAATTTGATTTCTTATGTCATGACCCCTTTAAAAAAGCTTTAGCTTCAGATAATGAATATGTTTTTAGCTTGGAAAGCTATAGTAAAAAAATTGCTTACCCATCACTATACTGCAAATTACCCATGACACTGTTTGCCTGAACATGATCCTACTTTATTATAAATGACTTATCTTTATGTATGAGTTTGTTTTTGATTATGCAAAGAAATATTAGTTTTGCTATATTAAGCTCTCAGTTTGGCCTGATCTGATGACATTTAAACTTCTCTTGAAGATCTTCTATTTTCTCATGTAGTCAGTGATCATTGGACTGGCCAGCCCAACCCAGCTCTAACCGGCGGAAGCGTACAGGAAGTGAGTGTGAATGTGGAGGAAGTGATGCCGCTTCCCAGCACCAGTGTGGTCCCGTCTGGCGCAAAGGGCTCCGTTGAACTCTCTAATGATGGACATAATGACAGCACTGAGCAGGTTGTTCAGTCAGACGATGTGGATGTGGATGTAGCTGAGGAGTGTGCCTTCAGCAGCACACAAACATTTGCTCTGAGGTCAGCTAATGTCATGACATGGCAATCATTTTTTAAATATTAATAAGTAAGCAGGATTGTTAAAACATATACTCTACTGTTTAAAAGTTTGGGGGCCGGAAACATTTTGTAAGAAGTTTCTTATGCTCACCAAAACAGCATTTATTTTGATTAAAAATAAAACAAGTAATATTGTGAAACATTATTACAATTTAAAGGGATAATTCACCTAAATGTGAAAATTCTGTCATCATTCACACCCTCATGTTGTTTCAAACCCGCACATTCACCTTCGGAAAACAAATTAAGATATTTTTTATGAAATCTGAGAGCTTTCTGATAAAATGAATCCATGTGACCAATGGTTTAACCTCAAAAAACTCAAGTCTTTGGGGTTTGGAACGACATGAGGCGGAATTTTCATTTTTGGGTGAACTAACCCTTTAAAATATGTTTTCTATTTGAAAATATTTGAAAATGTAATTTATTCCAATGATGGCAAAGCTGAATTTTCAGGATCATTACTCCAGTTTTCAGTGTCACATGATCCTTCAGAAATCATTCTAATATGCTGATTTTTTTGCTCAAGAAACATTTTTGTTTATTAATAATATTCAAAACAGTTGTGCTGCTTTGCTTAATATTTTTTTGGAAACTGTGGAAATTATATTTTTTTGTGGAAAAGTTTTTTTTTTTTTTACTCAGGATTTTTTCTTCATTATGATATCAGGACAGTTGTATTTTTGACATTATACCCCTCAAAATATATCAAAATTAAGGTGTATTTAAACCATTGTATTCAAGATTTTACTTTTAATATATTTTATCATAAATTATTAGATAGAATAAAAAAAAAAAAAAAGCTTCACATCATCGACTCCTGTTTCCTAAAACTGTTGTTGTTTACAGCAGGGAAGGGACCAACATTGAGGTCCGTGTGGAGATTGAGGCCCAGCCACGGGGCGGCCGGAAGCCGAGTCTCAGCAGTGTTCTGTCTAGCAAGAGCCTGTCGGCAGAATCGCTCAACCAGCCCTGTGAACCTCTGTGTGCCTCTCAACAGCCAGGGAGCACCGACCCCTTGCCAGTTCCCGAGATAGACAGCGTCTGAGCGACTCCTGGAAAACCACGGCTTCCACGGCCCACCTACACTCCCACTAGGTGCTTCCAGCCTCTGCCTGCAAACGCAGAGAGTCAGCAAGCATGAATGCAAACAGAGAGATGGAGAAAAGCATCCAGGGCAGCTGCCAAATGCCACAGAGGGGATTAAAGATGATCATATAAACTCAAATGACCAAGCGCATGTTTGATTGTCGACAAGTATGAGGAGTGCAAACCAATTTTATACTGTGTCCTATAGAACACATTGCCTATTTGGATGCTGGTCTGTTTAATTTATTCGATTCGCTTTCCTTTTAGCTAATTTTCCCTTTTTCCTTTATCTAATGACCATATGGTTCATGTCCACTGACTGATCCGTAGGGTGAAAAAGAAACAGTAATAAGCTCCGGATTACTAGCATGGTTATTTCTGCCACAGTTGCTAGCCTAACATGCCCCATGACAACATGGTGAAATGCAGGCTGAAGATAAGTGTGCTGCAGGCTAATGCTATGGGCTTCTCCCTCATGGTATTCATTCATTTGAGTTATGCAATTTTATTTTACATAACTGCTGCATTTTCATGAAGGAGCAGCGAAATCTGTGGGATTTAGGTCTAGAATTAGCCCTCAGCGGCATGCTGTTTCTATTATGTCCTAAATATGATAATCTTGGGTCAAAACTTGTGATCTTATGGAATGTAAACATCATGAGGACTATGAGTGCTGCTTAGAAAACTGGTGATCTTGTTTTTCTCTCTTCACTTTACATCTTTATTATTTCTGCAGTAAAGGCACTTGTGTTCCCCCCCTCTGCTGTTATTGAGTAATTAATGAATCAAGAGCTTTAATAGCCCATTAACTAAAGAGAACGTCTCATCTCAAACATCTACATTGACAGTTTCAGCTTGCTAAGTAATACATTGTACTGGTACCCCAGAGCCAACAGTTGCATAATGTCTAGACTTTCTTTACTGGTATTTGTGACACTTTGCATCAACGAAAGAACTGCTAGATCAGGTCTCTAACTCAAACTTTTACCCCCTGTCCTATTCAAAACGAGCAGCAGACAGCCCTGCCTCCAGGACCAGGAGTTTCCAAAGCTGAACCTTCACAGCTGCACTGCAGATTGGAAACAATGAATGGAACTGTATGTCAGTAAAAATATTTGTATGGAAAGGTGTCGTGTTTTTCTTCTCGTTTATATATATATATATATATATATATATATATATATATATATTTCATTTTCATGAATCGGATGTTATTTTATGTTGTAGGATTCTCTAGATTCTATTTAAACTGTTTTGTCAGCGTTTCTATAAGGCACAGACAGAGGGCGCTAGAGCTCTAAAAACAGACTAGATCGATGACCAGCTGCTGCACCTAGAAAATCCAAGCAGTAAAGTTTTAATATTTATATATATTATATTATATACAGTCAACCCTACATTTATTAAGACACCTTCAACATTTTCTCACATTATCACAGTTTATTCGCTATAGTTTAGAAAATGGTAGTAATAAAACATGACAAGAACTCAAGAGTTAAACTGTCAGAACAAATTAATTTTGTTGTATAATGCCATAACTTTGATAGAAAGTTATGTAATGGATTACAATCAACAAATCAGCTGTTAAATTAAATTTTAATAACACAATTAGATAATAGGCTACCAATTTAGATCAAGCAATGCTTCATTTTGTTCAGTCTGTGGTGTAAAAAGGTCACATTAGCAATTAAAGAAAAAAAAACGCTTAAGCAAAACATGGTCAGGTAAAAGTGTCTGAATAATTTTGGGCCCATTTTTTCTAAATCAATTTTACTGCTAGTGCACTGTATGAAGAATGTTTGGGTAGCCTATATGTCACAGTTTACGTTATTTTGCTATCCTACATGAATTAACTATAGTGTCCTGCACCCTCTAGTGTCTGAATAATTTTTGGTTTGACTGTGTGTGTATACAGTTGTGCTCGAAATTATTCATACCCATGGAGAGGCTGTGAAAATAAATCTGCGTTGTTAATCCTTGTGATCTTTTATTATTTATTTTTTTTAAATTACAAAAATCTAATCTTTCATTGGAGAATAAACATTTTAAATGGGGGGAAAATATAAACTAAATAAAGGTTTTTTTTCTAATACACATTGCTCAAAATTAATCACACCCTTTTATTCAATACTTTTTGCAACCTCCTTTTCCCAACATAACAGCTCTGAGTCTTCTTCTATAATGCCTGATGAGTTTGGAGAACACCGGACAAGAGATCAGAGATCATTCCTTCATACAGAATCTCTCCAGATCCTTCAGATTCCCAGCTCTTCTCTTCAGTTCACTCCACTCATCTTCTATAGTGTTCAGGTCGGGGAACTGGGATGGCCATGGCAGAAGCCTCATTTTGTGCTCAGTGACCAAATTTTGTTTTGATTTTGATGTGTTTTTTGTTTTTTTTTTTGGATCACTGTTCTGTTGGAAGATCTAACCACGGCCTATTATGTGATTTCTAGCTGGAACAGTCAGGTTTTATTTGTTTTATCTGTTGGTATTTAATAGAATCTATGATGCCAGGATCTCTGGAAGAAAACCCCCCTCCCAGGGGGTCCCAGTCGTTACTTTTGGGGCTCCGGCTAAAGACATGTTATCGCTTGCAGCATCGGGGGACGAGCTTATGGGCTCTGAGGATGACGACTCGGCTGCGCTGACCCCATCTGGTGTGACAGCGTTGCCCGAGTCTGACCAATGGCTTACGGCTATGCTTTCCCGGGCCGCCGTGAGTGTCGAGCTCGAGTGGAACCCTCCACCGTGTCCTGAACCCTCGCGGTTGGATGATTGGTATCTCGGGACGGCCCATGCTGGTTCTCAGCGCCCCGCCCCAGTGCCCTTCTTCCCGGAAGTGCATCAGGAGATCACAAAGTCATGGACAGCGCCTTACAACGCTAGAACCCGATCGACTGACTCCTCCGTCCTCACTACCCTCGACGGTGGTGTGGCTAAGGGTTATGTGGAAATCCCCCCAGTCGAGCGGTCTGTGGCGATGCAACTGTGTCCCAAGACCGCTGCGGACTGGCGGGGTGCTCCGCGTCTCCCCTGCTGGCCGTGTAAGTTCTCGTCCGGTCTAACGGGCAAGGCTTATACCGCCTGTGGGGAAGCCACATCATCTCTGCATGCCATGGCGCTCCTGCAGGTCCACCAGGCCAAAGCGCTCAAGGAATTGCACGAGGGTAGTTCCGACCAGGGTGTTATGCAGGAACAGTGTGCGGCGACAGACCTTGCTCTTCGGGCGACGAAAGTCACTGCACGCTCCCTGGGTCGGGCCATGTCTACCTTAGTGGTCCAGGAATGCCACCTGTGGCTGAACCTGGCAGACATGCGTGATTCCGACAAGGTCCGGTTTCTCAACGCCCCTGTCTGTCAGGCCGGCCTCTTCAGCGACGCCATCGAGAGCTTCGCCCAGCAGTTCTCGGTGGCCCAGAAGCAGACGGAGGCCATAAAGAACATCCTACCTCGATGACCTGCTGCTGCCTCCACCCAGTCGTCGCAGGTAGCACCTCCGCCTGCTCGTCGCCGATGGCGTCCCCCTGCGTCCGCCTCCGCCCCTGCGAAACCCAAGCAGCAGCCTCCATCGGGGAAGCAGGGTGCCGGGCGTAAGGGTGGCGCCCAACCCGCTCAGGGAGCCGCTAAGTCTACAGGCAAGCGCAAAGGCAAGCGGCCCTGAGACGGGCAGCCCAGGGAGAATGGGAGCTGCTCTCGGGGAGATGGTGTCCGCACCCCTCCCCCACCCCCTAGAGGAGGACCGGGGGGCAACAACTGGCGTTACATCTCTGGCTCTCCGGAGTCCAGAGGTACCCACTTTTTCAATAAAAGAGCAGTTTCCTCTCTCCCTGGACCCCAAGAGGGCCAGGTTGGCAGTGTGCGACGCCTCCGGGCCTTCTCACTCCTTTCGGGCTGTTCCTGTCGCCTCGCGTCTTCACGAAAGTCGCAGAGGCAGCCATTGTTCCGCTCAGAGAACACGGCGTTCGCATCCTCAACTATCTCGACGACTGGCTCATACTCGCCCAGTCTCAGGAGCAGTTGTGCAAACACAGGGACATGGTGCTCAGTCACCTCAGCCTGTTGGGCCTTCGGGTCAACCGAGAGAAGAGCAAACTCTGTTCCACACAGAGGATCTCTAATCTCGTTATGGAGCTGGATTCGGTCAGCCAGACTGCACGCCTTATGGAAGAGCGAGTCCAGTTGGTGTTTAACTGCTTGAATTCGTTCAAGAGCAGGACAGCGGTCCCACTGAAATCCTTTCAGAGGCTTCTGGGGCATATGGCATCTGCAGCCGCGGTAACGCCGCTCAGACTGCTTCATATGAGACCACTTCAACACTGGCTCCATGGCCGAGTCCCGAGGTGGGCGTGGCAGAGCGGCCAGTACCGGGTCCCAGTGACTCCTTACTGCCGCCAAACCTTCAGCCCATGGACTGACGCTTCGTTTCTCCGGGCCGGTGTGCCCTTAGAACAAGTGTCCAGGCTGTGCTCTTCAAGGGCTGGGGGGCCACATACAACGGGCATGCAGTTTCAGGTCTGTGGACGGGACCTCAATTGCATTCTCATATCAATTGCCTCGAGTTGTTAGCAGTACACTTGGCACTGCGCCACCTCAAGGGGCCGCTACGTGGCAAGCATGTACTGGTCCGTACGGAGAACACTGCAGCTGTTGCGTACATCAACCGTCAGGGTGGTCTTTGCTTCCGTTGCATGTTCCAACTCGCCCGCCACCTCCTCCCTTGGAGTCAGAAGCATCTGAGGTCGCTTCGTGCCATTTATGTCCCAGGTGCGCTCAACCGGACAGCCGACGAGCTCTCACGGCAGCCTGCACCTCCGGGAGAATGGCGACTCCATCCCCAGGTGGTCCAGCTGATATGAGACCTCTTCGGAGCCGCACAGGTAGACCTCTTTGCCTCTCCGGACTCGACCCATTGCCAGTGGTACTATTCCCTGACTGGGGGCACCCTCGGCATGGATGCACTGGCGCACAGCTGGCCCCGGGACCTGCGCAAATATGCGTTTCCCCCAGTGAGCCTTCTTGCACAGACCCTGTGCAAGGTCAGGGAGGACGAGGAGCAGGTCTTGTTAGTTGCGCCCTACTGGCCCAACCGGACCTGGTTCCCAGAACTATCTCTCCTCACGACAGCCCCTCCTTGGCCGATTCCCCTGAGGAGGGACCTTCTTTCTCAGGGACGGGGCACTCTATGGCACCCGCGTCCAGACCTCTGGAAACTCCATGTCTGGTCCCTGGACGGGACGCGGAGGTTCTAGGTGGTCTACCACAGGCAGTGGTGGACACCATCTCTTCTGCTAGAGCCCCCTCTACGAGGCACCTCTACGCTTTGAAGTGGAACCTGTTCGTTGAATGGTGCTCTTCCCACCGGGAAGACCCCCGAAGGTGTTCGGTTAGTGTCGTGCTTTCTTTCCTGCAAGATGGGTTTGAGTGAAGGCTGTCTCCCTCCACCCTCAAAGTGTACGTTGCAGCAATAACTGCGTATCACGATGCAGTCGAAGGTAAGTCCTTGGGAAGGCACGACCTAATCGTCAGGTTCCTCAGAGGTGCGAGGAGGCTAAATCCTCCTCGTCCAAACTCATTGCCCTCTTGGGACTTGGCTCTAGTGCTCAGAGCACTTCAGAGGCCTCCTTTTGAGGTTTGCAGTCTGTGGAGCTTAAAATCCTGTCGATGAAGACAGTGCTTCTGACGGCATTGGCCTCCATTAAGAGGGTAGGGGACCTGCATACACTTTCGGTCAACGAATCGTGCCTAGAATTCGTGCCAGACAACAACGTTGTCCTGAGACCCCGGCCTGGATACATGCCCAAGGTTAGGGTGCCTTCCGGGACCAGGTAGTGAACCTGCAAGCGCTGCCTTCGGAGGAGGCAGACCCAGCCCTGGCTTTGTGTTGTCCCGTCCGCACTCTTCACGCTTACATTGACCGGACTCAAAGCTTTCGGACCTCAGAGCAACTCTTCGTCTTTTACGTAGGCCAGCAGAAGGGAAAGGCTGTCTCCAAGCAGAGGTTAGCCCACTGGATAGTGGATGCTATCGTCTTGGCTTACCAGTCCCAAGACGTGCCTTGCCCGTTGGGGTTGCGAGCACACTCAACAAGGAGTGTTGCTTCCTCCTGGGCGCTGGCTCAAGGCACCTCGCTAACAGATATATGTAGAGCTGCGGGCTGGGCGACACCTAACACGTTCGCTAGATTCTATAGCCTCCCTGTAGAGCCGGTATCTTCCCGCATCCTCGCCCCCAGGGGCCAGTAGCGCTAAGTGCCCGTTCTAAGTGTCGGCTTGCAACGCCACTCCCGCCCTCTGGGCCGGATACGTGCATCTATTGTCTGCAGTTGTGTTCCCCGGAAACGGCTAACCCTGTCGAGCTCCTCCGTCACCTCTGCGGTGCCAGACGTTGCGGCCGTCTGATGCCAGACCTGCACCCGTATGCTTGTGTAACGTGTGTGTAGGCTGGGTTCCATATGTAGCGGTTCCCTCACGGCAACCCCATGTGTGTATTCTTCCACGGTACCTGCTACCCTACTTGGCTAGCCCCGTGTCTTTCCCTTGACAGAGCCCGCTCTGTCATCTCTGGGCATGTTCTTTCCCCCCTGGAACCAGGATGGAACCACCCCAGAGACTGCCATATGTTGCACTACCCTGCTAGGTTAGTCCTTATGTGTATTCCGCCACCAATCCTTCTACTGAAGGACGTGGCTCCGCAGCGTACCATCTCCCGAGACGGGCACGCTTTCCCAGCGTTATCCAATAGTCACACTGGGTGGGTCTTGCAGAAACAGCAGTGACTGACCTCCCTGCTTTGGAGCCCTGACTGCCGTACCATCTAAGACGGTCCAGTGCGCTCAAGCAGGACGCTGGAAGGGCCAGCGCCCTGGCGTTTTGGTAGGGATCCCAATTCGTCGGTCAGTTCCGATGTACGTCGAACGTGACCGACTGAAAGGGAACGTCTCGGTTACGTATGTAACCCTCGTTCCCTGAAAGAGGGAACAGAGACGTACGTCCCGTCGCCAGGTGCTGTGCTTCCGCCAGGAGGCCGAGTCACGAGTTCGGCTCCTCAGCAGAAAAAGCAATGATCAAGCGATCAATCTAACCGAGACGTTTCCAATAGTGAAAGGATTATGTACAAAATCATGTTAACGTTGGTTGATTATTGAAGATCGCCCCCTACTGGCAAAACAAACAAAACGTAAGATAATGTAATAAAAAAGATAAAACATTTACTTCCTGAAAGTCCACATTCTGAAAATTATGAGGTTTTTTTTTATTATTTTTATTATAGGCCTATTATTAGGATTTATAAATATAGATTTATAAAATGATATACTGTAAGAAGAAAATAAAAAGATATAGGCTAGCCTACTGTATGCATAATGCAATAATGACAGTAAAAGTTGTAAAGCTTTTCTTTGTTTACATTGGTCACATCCACCCTTCGTGGAATGAACCGGATGAATAATTATATGGTTCGCTCCAAGTTTTGCATGGTTGTTCTTCTCATGTCATTATAGTCATGATTGAATTATAGTCAGCGAGTGTGAAGGGAACAGCTCGTGGATCTCTGTCAGAGGCAGGCGGGCAGTGAAGGGTTAATGTTAGGCTACTGTACAGATACAGGACTGTGTGAGGTGTCTATAGGCTGCTCGTGTCCACTCGCTCCATTACTCGCTGCATGTTACTCTACTTTCCCCATTCCCACAGTAGGCACCAAAGAAGAGCTCTGCACCTGCTCTGCAGACACCTCCTCCAGCATGGATGCGTTAAAATCCGCCGGGAGAGCAATAATCAAAAGTCCTGGAGTTCCGCGGCACACATGGGGAACGTCCAAGCATGAAAGTGAGTAAAGCCTGTTATCTCTGTTTACATTGACTGAATACAACTGCATCCGCGCTGCTGTTTACGCGATGCTACGATAACACTGCCTCTGTTACGCATGAAACTACCTGAACATCTTTTATTTGTGCTTACTGTAAAAAAGAAAATTATGTTTTTGGTTATTGCAGTGCGATTTGCTTGCTTTTATTTGTCTCTGCATAGTGTGATATATTCACCTGTGTCTTTTATTACACTTATTGTAAATTGTTACTATTGTATTACTAATATTCCTTGATTAGCTACATTATTGACCCTATAGGTAACAGTCTGGTTATTGTAAAATATCTGTTTCTCACTTTTTCCCATATGTGTATAAGAAAATCCAATTAGATCGAATAGATGTAGCCTAATGTAGCCACTAAACTGTTCAAGGTTGACTGGCTTTATGAAATGTGCTGAAACCTGTTCAGGGTCAGAGAGACATCTGGCCACACTGTACAAAAAAAAAAAAACACTTCTAACTTTCACACTTTCACTCCAAGTCACACTTCATCCATTTATGTTTTAATGATTCAATCAGTTGACCGGTCCTGTCAGCTTTTGTTCTGTCAGGAGGAGGAATCGAGTGCTCTTGTATGGAAAAAGAGGGCAGTGGTTATATGAGACAGCCCGTGTCACATCGGCTGTGACAGGCAGGAGCCCGAGGCTCAACGGGCTGTCATTCTGACGTGTGAGATGTGAAGTTCATGAGGCACTCTGGGGAGAAAACATCTCAATTCCCACTTGAACTGTGTGCCAGGCATACAGCTGGAGGAAATCCGCCTGTCTCTTGTTGCTGAGAGAATGTATATCTGCTAAAAAAAACAAGAAAATTAGCATAATGAATTATTAAAGTCAACAACTGTGTCTAGGGAATTTAGATGTGCCCTCCACGGATTAAATTTTAATGATTTGATCTGTAATGGCTGTCTGTCTCGCTAGAATTGTATTTCAGAGACAGAGTGAGTAGGATTAAGTAGACTTGGTTTAATTGTTGGTTTAGGGCTAAAATTGCTTGTTGGTCTACTGTATATTTCAGTATTTCAATATTTACATATTTCAGTGTCTGAAAATAATTTACTCATTTACTCAACCCTCTTGCCATTCCAACACGCTATGCTTTTTTTTGTCTGTTGAACATAAAAAGAAGATATTTTGAAGAATATTTCACTTGTATTTGTACATGCAATGAAAGTTAACAGTGGAAGGAAAGAAAGAAAGGAATTCTTTAATTCATGCATCACATTGATCAAAGTGACTGGAAACGCATTTATTATGTTATAAAAGATTTCTGTTACAATTGAATGCAGTTCTTAAGAACTTTAATCAAAGAATCCTGAAAAAAACCTATGGTTTCCGAAAAGAAATATTAATCAGTAAAGCAGCATAATAGAATGATTTCTGAAGGATCATGCAACACTAAAAACTGGAGTAATGATGCTGAAAATTCAGCTTTTTGTGCTTCGATACAAAAAAAGCAGTGAAATTAATGAAATATTTCTAAGTCAAAGGGGAGCGGGTGCTGGTACAGCACACAAACAAGTGAATAATGAACTGTTTTTGTGCTGATATGATGAATATTCATGGAAGGGTGGTGATGTCTCTCAAGTGTGCATTTGACTTGATGAAGGTCAACGTTTTCACTGGCGCTCATTAAAAGCGGAATTTCATGTTTTATGTTTCCAAAAGAGAAAGTTCAAGCTAAAATATCATGATTTGGCTCCTTATTTGTATTTTCCCAGAGAGCTGGTGTGTTTAAAGTCAGGACGTTCACACAGAGAAGTCACTATCAATTTTCAGTGTGTCATTAAAATAGCATTGACAGCTCCAAAGGTCACATTAGTTGCTGTAAGTGTTAGACGCCCTTTCCAGTTTTTTCACACTGCAAGCTTGTACAATTTCCATCGTAATAAACCCTGGTTGGGAAATAACAGGTTTGATGATGAGCAACTTCTCTGTCAATCACATGTAGACAAAAAATAATGCACTGGCAGTTAATAACTTACTGTTTAATCATAAATCAATACATCAGACCCTCTGAGCTGAAAGGTACAGTTGTGTCAATCCATGCTGAAGTAAAGCAAACATGGCTTTGGATGAGCTGATTACAAGAAGGATGCCAGCAAATGTATCATGCTTGTATCATGCTTGGACCAGGACAGGGAAGTGTACACTATCAACAGGTAACTAGTGACATAGTGACTTATACATACTACCGTTCAAAAGTTTGGGGTTGGTAAGACTTTTGGAAAAAAGTCTCTTATGCTCACCAAGGCTGCGTTTATTTGATCAAAAAGTCAAATGATTAATCGCATTCAAAAGTTTGTGTTTACATAATATATGTGTGTGCACTGTGTATAATTATTATGTATATATAAATACTAAAAAGGTATTAGATTTATATATAAAATATTTATATTTCTATATAATATACATTATATATATATATATATATATATATATATATATATATATATATATATATATATATATATATATATATATATATATATATATATATAATATATATGTATATATACACTCACCTAAAGGATTATTATGAACACCTGTTCAATTTCTCATTAATGCAATTATCTAATCAACCAATCACATGGCAGTTGTTTCAATGCATTTAGGGGTGTGGTCCTGGTCAAGACAATCTCCTGAACTCCAAACTGAATGTCAGAATGGGAAAGAAAGGTGATTTAAGCAATTTTGAGAGTGGCATGGTTGTTGGTGCCAGACGGGCCAGTGTGAGTATTTCACAATCTGCTCAGTTACTGGGATTTTCACGCACAACCATTTCTAGGGTTTACAAAGAATGGTGTGAAAAGGGAAAAACATCCAGAATGCTGCAGTCCTGTGGGTGAAAATGCCTTGTTGATGCTAGAGGTCAGAGGAGAATGGGCCGACTGATTCAAGCTGATAGAAGAGCAACTTTGACTGAAATAACCACTCGTTACAACCGAGGTATGCAGCAAAGAATTTGTGAAGCCACAACACGCACAACCTTGAGGCGGATGGGCTACAACAGCAGAAGACCCCACCGGGTACCACTCATCTCCACTACAAATAGGAAAAAGAGGCTACAATTTGCACGAGCTCACCAAAATTGGACAGTTGAAGACTGGAAAAATGTTGCCTGGTCTGATGAGTCTCGATTTCTGTTGAGACATTCAGATGGTAGAGTCAGAATTTGGCATAAACAGAATGAACAGATGAACAGAACATGGATCCATCATGCCTTGTTACCACTGTGCAGGCTGGTGGTGGTGGTGTAATGGTGTGGGGGATGTTTTCTTGGCACACTTTAGGCCCCTTAGTGCCAATTGGGCATCGTTTAAATGCCACGGCCTACCTGAGCATTGTTTCTGACCATGTCCATACCTTTATGACCACCATGTACCCATCCTCTGATGGCAATTTCCAGCAGGATAATGCACATTGTCACAAAGCTTGAATCATTTCAAATTGGTTTCTTGAACATGACAATGAGTTCACTGTACTAAAATGGCCCCCACAGTCACCAGATCTCAACCCAATAGAGCATCTTTGGGATGTGGTGGACGGGAGCTTCGTGCCCTGGATGTGCATCCCACAAATCTCCATCAACTGCAAGATGCTATCCTATCAATATGGGCCAACATTTCTAAAGAATGCTTTCAGCACCTTGTTGAATCAATGCCACATAGAATTAAGGCAGTTCTGAAGGCGAAAGGGGGTCAAACACAGTATTAGTATGGTGTTCCTAATAATCCTTTAGGTGAGTGTGTATATATATATATACATAATAATTATACACAGTGCACACACATATATTATGTAAACACAAACTTTTGAATGCGATTAATCATATATATACACAGTATATACATGCACATATTTCTTAAATATATACATGTATGTGTGTGTATTCAAATAATAATTATACACACACATATACTACGTAAACACAAACTTTTATTTTGGATGCGATTAATCGCGATTAATCATTTGATTAATCAATCATATTTTAAAATGTAATTTTTTTCCTGTGATGGCAAAGCTATTTTCAACATCATTACTCCAGTCACATCATGATCCTTCAGAAATGCTCAAGAAATATTAAATTTTATTATCAAGGTTGAAAATAGTTGTGGTGCTAAATATTTTTGTGTAAACCGTGATTAAAAAAATATATTCTTTGATGAATAGAAAGTTCAAAAGAACAGAATAAAAAAAAAAAATCCAAATATTACGTTATACATTTCTTTCTCTGCTGAATAAAAGTATTAATTTCTTTTTTTTTTTAAATCTTACTGGACCAAAACTTTTGAACAGTAATTTACATAATGTATATGAAAATGATTCTATACAACACTGAATCAATGAACGAAGTGTGCATGTGAGTTGATTTTAAGGATGTTTCCTGTGAAAAAGTAGAATTTGTATTCTTTATCATTATACTCTTATTATTTTTTTATGATTTATGGTTCTGTTATTAGAAAGTGAAGGATTCTTGGTATGTTGTTTCTTTGAGTCTCTGAATCATTCATAAAGCTAGTATCAATAGTATTAATTTTAGCTGACCATTGATATTTCACACATGGATTTTGTCTGTGCAAAGTTCAAGTTTCATTCATTTCTGCTGCTAGCAGAGGAGGATCTATATTATGTTCAATGTTGGCTGATAAGCAATAGTTTCCTCTGTGAATTCTTGGTTTCATGTGCTATAAAGAGGGGTTTTGTGTGCTTTTTGACTGCATTTGAGGTGGTTGTAAGGTGGCTTGTAATGAAGAAAGCTTTGTAGCATGTTTCCACAACAATATGCACAGACATTCATACAAACAGGGTGAAAAATACACACACAACCATTTTTCTAATTCAAGTGTGCAGTGCTGTGTAAAAAGACCCCATTAGGTTTTATAAGGGTGTCCTGCTGCTCATTTCAGAGTGTGTCCACCAACTATCATTCTTCTCCCTTAATTAGGAATCAGTACTGACCTGGAAGGCACACAAGGAAAGAGAGAGAGAAATAGACATGCTCCTTTATTACTTCTAGCCTCAGTGACTCCCAAACATTGTTATTGTGATCACCCTCAGACACTGTGACAGCCGAGTGCAACAGCCTGTCTGCCTTTAGTTGTGTCTCAGCACAGGCCGCTCAGATTAACAATAAGGTTTGAATTTCTTAAAAAAGACACTAGACCTTATGCCCTAGGTGACAAAATCATCCCAGCCTGTGAATCAGGACCTGAATAACGAAACAGATGTTCATACTGCATTGTTTTAATTAAAATAAATTTGCAGCTTGCTCAGTTTACTTAATTAAAATCAAATACTGCAACACATTCTTAAATCGAATGTAATCGTGTACAATCCACTTAAAGGCACAGTATGTAAGTTTCGCCGCTGGTGGTCATTTAGGCCGCGTGTCCACTAAAGCGTTTTTCACGCGTTTTTCATGGCGTTTTATTTTGGACGCCATGAGTGAACGAGTGCGCTGAACGCTCAGCGTTTTTTACTGGTCGCCGAGAGTTGAAGAATGTTCAAATTTGAGCAAAACGCAGCGTTCATCACGGTCACTTTTCACCCAGCTGTCCAATCACAGTGGAGGAGGAGCGGGACAAATACAACACCGACCAACCGCCACATTCTGCGTGTATAACGTCAACAGATGAAAACAAGCAGTATAATAACGGAACAAAATAATTTTATCAGCATCAGAATCAATACAGAAACAAACAATCTGTGAAATGAGATACTAGTAACACATCCGCGGATATTCCGCATCATAACAAGCAAAGAGTCTCAACTGAAAAAAACGCTGCCCTGCCAAAGCACCATTTTCAGCAGAGCGCCTATCATTTTCAGCCAGCTAAAAAAGCTTTGTTGGACACGTGGCCTTGTTCAAAAATCAATCCCAGATATGGTCTTATCTAGCGAAACAATCGATCATTTAATAAAAAAAAAAAAAAAGAATATACTTTTTAACCTAAATTGTTCATCTTGTGCAGCTCTGCGAGGCGCTAAGATGACGTAATCACGTCGGAGCGGTCACGCTAGACGTAGGCAGAAGTACCACCCCTGTGTTTACAAAGTGCTCATGTGAAGACTAATACAAATGCCCTTTAGCAAAAAAAAAGGTAAAACAACGATATATCCCTAATTTTGAAGTTGAAAATTTCGTGTTTTTGGTAAAGGCCGTTTGTATTAGTCTTCACACGAGCGCTTTGTAAACACAGGGGCGATACTTCTGCTACGTCTAGCATGACCTTTCCGACATGAAAGCGACATCCTTAGCACCTTGCAGAGCTGTGCAAGATGAACAATTTAGGTTAAGAAGTATATTAATTTTAATTTTATTTTTAAAATGGCCGATCGTTTCCCTAGATAAGACCCTATTCATCATCTGGGATCACGCAGAGCCTTCGAAGCCCATCGAAGCGCTTTGAAACTGCATTGATTTGGACCTTCAGCATCTTGGTTGCAATTGAAAACCATTTTATGATGAAAAACCCTCAAACGTTTTCTTCAAAATACTTAATTTATTTTCGACTGAAGAAAGAAAGACATGAACATCTTGGATGAGATGGGGGTGAGTAAATTATCAGGAAATGTTCATTTTGGGGTGAACTAATCCTTTAAATGAGAAACCTTTGGCGTCATACACAGACGCGTTAGGCATGGGAACGCTATCGTCATGATGAAATTATATATTGGGTTATGATTTAGCCATTATGACATGTTGGAGTGTGATTCTCAATTTAATCAGCCAGCATATTTTTATTTACATTTATTTTATTTACGCTATTTAGACACGTTTGAACATGTAACCCAACCCCATCCGTATTATATGATATAAAATACAGGATCTAACAGGCAGATACGACTGCAGGCACAATTTATTCAAAAAGTACAAATATTCCAAGTGTTCCGAGGCCAAACGATTGATTAGTGTGAAGAAAATCCCCAAAAGCGATCAGCGTCTCCATCCGCGGAAGATCATGCACACATTCAAATTTCAAAAATTGCCGCCCGAAGAAACGTTACGTCAGATTTCATAGTGAAATTGCATTGGCTCTCATATGTCTCGTGACCAATTGCGTCATTACGTCAACTTTGATTGTAAAATGTCATTGGCTCTCGTATGTGTCTTGTGACCGATTGCATCATGCTAAAGAGTCGCGTATCATTTTTTGAATGAGATATGACTGGCTAAGTGTATACGTGCATGGAGCGGCGGGATCCTCATTTCAGCGGTTAAAATATTAAGATCAACTCTGTTCTTTACATGAAGATATCGTATGACTTCAGAAGACTTGGAATGCAACATGAGTTAATACTTTTATACTGTTTTTGGTCAGTTTTTGCAATAAATACCTGTGACTGTACATTTATTTGCCTGTTGCGTGTTTTATATTGTTTAGACGTGGGTAGGTTTAGGGTAGGAGTGGGGTTAGTTGCTCCAAAATATAAAAGTAGACTATAAATATTCATAAAATCATGTCTGCTTAATGCAAAGAATTAAATGCGTCTTGATCTGATGCATTGGGCAAACAACTGAATTCAATAGTACCCTGTGCGTCGATATAGTGACGCCTAGGGGTACCTTTAGCATCTTCATTGTGACGCGGAAGGCACTTGACCATGCTTCAGATTTTGACGCCTTGGGAGTGAGAATGGGTTGCCTATATAGTATGAATATGTGTAGTAAGAGTATAATCTGCACGTACTACATTCGCAATGTTGTCATTATCATGTGACCTAGCAGCATCAGTTATGTCGCTTCACTTCCATTCATAAATCCTCATTATATAGTAAAGTGTCCATATGCACACTTCAGAATCTCGCCAGAAGAAGTAGATCATCCGGGTACTTTTTACCTACTCTTTTATGAGTACTGTGAAAACATACTGTTTTTGGCCTACTTCCCTATAGTAGGGAAGTATGCGATTTCAGATGATTAGACAGTGATTCATGGGCTCACTGAGATCGCCTCCGATTGGCAAACCATTGGAATTTCAAAACGTTATGAAACAGCTTTGACGTAACAGACTTATTTTATTGGCTTCACTTAGTTTTAACTTCTCAAGGTATTTGAGTAGAGTTTAAAGTTAAATTTAAGTTCAAGAAAACCCATTTCAATATTTGTAACTTTGTCTCACTACTGAAGTTCAGCCAAACAGTTGTAATGCTCTGCATGTGAATATCTAGATGTCAGTTTGAAAAGCACTGTGGTGTTTTGATGTGTTCTAAAGTGAATATTACATTTTGACAGTTTCTTTGAAAAAAAATTTTTTTCCTGGATCAAATATAAATGCATTCAGTTTGAACTGCCAGCTCTCACAATTGTCAGCAAAGAGAAATTTAGCTATCCATGCCTTCTTTTTAAACCCCCTCTTCTTTTGATTTGTTTGCTTGTTTCTTATCTCTCAAATCACTAACAAATAAGAGCAAAAACCCTTAAGACCTCAGAATAGGTCTCTCTCCCTCTCTGTCTCAATCCTTCTGTCTTTGTCATTATTTTTCCTTAGTGTCTGTGAGCATGGAGACTCCCTGTGGTTTGTTCCCCGCAGGTTATGAATAAAAGAAGAGAAAAGGATTTTGGAGAGAGAAACCGATGCACAATGTGTGTATGGCCACTCTCAAGACAAAATCCACAAAAACCTAACAATGAATCAAGCCCATACTTTACATACAACTTTACATTCATGTTAAAGGTCCCGTTCTTCGTGTTTTTTTGAAGCTTTGATTGTGTTTACAGTGTGCAATATAACATGTGTTCATGTTTCGCGTGTAAAAAAACACAGTATTTTTCACACAGTTTACTTATCTGTATACCGCTGTTTTCACTGTCCTAAAAACGGCTGATGAGTTCCTTGTTCTATGAAGTCCCTCCTTCAGAAATACGTAACGAGTTCTGATTGTGCCAGCGGTTCCCGTGTTGTGATTTGACAGCAGCTTAGTGCACGTGGCACGGTTCCTGTGTTGTGATTCGACAGCAGCTTAGCGCACGTGGCACGGTTCCTGTGTTGTGATTCGACAGCAGCTTAGCGCACGTTGCACGGTTCCTGCGTTGTGATTCGACAGCAGCTTAGCGCGCGTAACTTGCATGGAAAGGTCACGCCTCTTAACGGGAGATATATGCGCTTAATGATCTCTACAGCGTCCCTGGGAAAGCCAAACAAAGGTGATTTGACTCCTGGATGAAAATAACAGCGTCTCGACGACATGGCGACAAACATACTCAAATGCACCACTTCCTTTTCTCCACGCGACCGTCCTCTTCTCCACGTGGGACAGCAACAAGACCACGCCCCCTTTTTCACGTATTCTTGTGGGCGGAGGTTAGTCTGTTCTACTGTTCTACTGACTGACGTAATTAATTAAGGAAGTACCAGGATGTAGTCCAAACCAGCCGTTCGCTGTAGGCTTTGAAAGTAGACTTCTTTCTGTAGACTTCTGTTAAATAAAATATCTCGCTTGGCATTGAACTTTGAGCTTTATAATTTTACAGGTATTATTTATGCTCTAACAGCAACATTACACACTAACTAAAGTTTGAACAATGGGATCACGAAGAACGGGACCTTTAAAGTGTACAATTACATATAAATTGGTTGTAATTGATAACATGTAATTTGAGTAACATGTAATGTGATGTGTCGGCACTGTGATATATGGATATTTCAGAAGTATTAATTTCCTCAAAATAAAAGTAACATGCTGATCAGGTTGGTCTTACCAAATACACAACCACGTGGATATGATTTTTTAATTTTTTTATTAATTCAATAAAACATTTTTTTTTTAGCAAATTTAGTTTAAACGATACTCAAATACACAATAATATTAAATTGATTCATGATGAATAGAATTCACTAGCAGCAAGATAAGCACTGCAACAATACAACAATTTTAATTTATTTATATATTATTAATCTGCCATTCAAATTACTTTTATTGTTATTGTTAGTTAAAGGTGCACTATGTAACTTTTCCGTCCGCTAGAGGTCGCCTATTCAAAACAAAGGCGTAGCTTGATGATGCCAAGTTTGAGCACAGAATCTTGGGACATGTGGTCTTCACCTCACAGCCGGTGGAAAAGAATCGGGATAGGACTCGGGCAGAAATGTTCATGGATGCGATTATTAACGTCACTGTAGTATGAAGCAGAGCAGGACCGAGTGTTGTGGGAGCTGAGCAAGGCCGCTGGAGCGATTGTTAATAAGAAGAGCGGAACACACGTCTCGCGAGCAGGTTCCTTGGTTAAAATAGCAAATTTCTCACCATTTACAAATAGTAGGAAACATTTGGGATATTGAAAGTACTCAAATGATCTAGAGTTGTTCCGATTCCGATACTAGTATGGGAAATATCACCGATACCATAACCAATTCTGGCATCGGTATCGGCGAGTACTTGAACCCATATACCGTTCCGATACCATTTTCTTAAACAAGACCTAGTTATTTTGACTGCTAGCTTTGCCTAACCGCTGCACGGTTCTTCTTCGCTGCTCAGAATGCATTGCAAACACATGAAGTTGTGCTGTGTTGCCACAAGCAACCACTGTTTAGAGCAGCAAAGAAGAAATGAAAAAGCGTTAGCAGTATGTCATCTCTGTGTGGATGGCGGGTGCCGGCGCACACACACACATGACACTCGCTTCGCTGTCTTTGTCCTCCCCCAGTTTCTCTACCTCTACCTGCGTTTTTACAGTCTATGGTCACTATATGAGGACACTAACGCATAAACCGTCACTTCATGAGAATTTACTGTCATATAATGAACACAGGCACTCAAAGGTGTTCACGGCTACCCGTCAAAATAAAAGTTTGGTTTAACGTGAAGAAATGGACAGAATATATTAGGCTACTGTTCTACAGTAGATTTAGCCACGTCTCTATGTAATAATAATACGTCTCTACTAATAATAATAATTATGCCTAGAAGGTTGTAAAGAGATTATTTTCTGATTAATATATAATTTTTTCTTGCATTATTCTTACATTTATTTGTTGCACTGTTTTTTATACAGTTATATTGTACAACTAAAATACCTTTTTCAGTTTGCAGTGCTAGATTTGTGGCTGCATTTGAAGTTCTTTTTCGCTTAAGAAAAATAAATAATATTACTGTCAAATGCATGTCAGATAATAAAAATACTGTAATAAATACAGTAGTTCACTGTATTTGTTCATGTTTTATTAAGGGATAAGTCTGAAGCACACCATAAAATAATTCTAGCAATTCATACAGGGCTAATAGTGTATACAGCTGTATATACAGATACACACCCAGGTATCGGAATCGGTAATTGGGAAGGGAAAAAGGGAACATCTCTAAACTGAACAAAATATATAACACTGGCCTAGAGGTGTTTGGATATTTTACTGAAAAAATGTTACATAGTGCACCTTTAATACACTTAAATATGAAGTATCAAGTGTTTAATTTCTAGTTTAATTGGTAGAGACATGAACGTAGCACCATATTTTACCATAGACAGATGGTGAAATATAAGTCTTCATTATTCAAACTTAATTGTATAACATGGTTCTCTGAAATACTTGATTCAGATCAATCACGGCATTCAGCAGCGGTCAAATAATTCTTAATATTCACTGTTGCCCATGAGAACAATGTATCAATGTACTTGCTCTCTGTTTTTTCACACAAATGTGTGCTGCTACTGATCAGTATCAGAATCAAGGACTCTGTAAAAACGGATTTTTATTCTCAGGTGAAAAACATTACTTGGGAGGTATGGGGTACCGGTAAGCTTATTTTACGGTGTATAATTAATAAATGCATACATTTGCATATCTTTATCCAGCGAGTTTCCCCTCATGACATTAAACAACACACACACACCTTTGCTCTAAATTCATCTAAAAAATAACCAGTGGTTCTTTCATGTCTTTCTTTGAAGTTGCATCGGTTTTTTCATTAGTCTGAACCTGCGTTAGCTCAGTTAGACATCAATGATACGGTCCTCCCAAGTATTGATTTTCTTTGTTCTCCTTACCAAAACTAAACAGCATTACAGAGGTCCTCACCTCTGCTTTAGATTGCACTGAACCATTGCCAGGTTGGGAAGGCATATAGAAGCTAAATATAAAAATATGTCCCTCAGTTGAGTCATGGAATGTGTTTGAGTTAAGTGATAACATCCATCCATCCATCCATCTTCTTCCGCTTATTTTTGATAACATTATATTCTTATTCATACATTATATTTGTTTCTCTATTTTTAATGTGCATCATAACTCCCATAGTCAGTTGTACCAGCCTGCGAAATAGTCGTGTCACGTAGAGAAAGAGTTGAGTAAAGCGCACACTGAATGCATGAGAATCAGCCGTTACTTCCTCCCACAGAGAGATCTGTGACATCCAAACCTTCCTTCCTGTCTGACAACCTGGACATGCATCAGGGAAATTTGACACTCGTTCTGTCTATCTTCCTGTGTCTCACTCTCTGCGTCTGTTTCTCTTTCTGTCCTTCCGCTTCATCTCACAGCTCTCTTTTCCTCTGTTGATTTTAGGTACCTGTTTCTCTTTCTGTCCTTCCGCTTCATCTCACAGCTCTCTTTTCCTCTGTTGATTTTAGGTACCTGTTTCTAAAAAAATTCCCTTGTCAAAAAACAGCCTTTTATTCTATTTTAGGCCTTCCCCGCTGCCAGCATTACCCCTAGTGAACCTTGTCACTGATAGTCTCTCTTCGTCTGTCTGTCACTCCAGCTACACATGCTCTGGCTGTCTTGTATCTGTGCAGTTGGGCTCAGTGGGTTTCAAACGGCTCCGCTCAGACACTGACTGACTGAACACCTGAAAGAGGAGCGGATCAAATGAGCTGTCTTTTATGAGTTTCAACCGTATATATGCATAAAGAACACATTCCATTAATAACTTATTATAGCTGTAATGGGATTGGCACTTGAGATATATATAAATATATAAAGATGTTCTGTACGAAACTATTTTTGATGTAATTTACATGTCACCTTTAAAAGGGAGTATTTAGAAATGCAGTTTAGTGTTCTACTCTTTCATTTCGATGCATCACTTCTGCCATAATTCTTATAATAAGTCTTATAAAACACTTTTTTTTTAATAATCGTGTTCTCTCGAGGTTGACCCCAATGATATAAAAAGATAACTTTTCACTTTCTATTCATCAAAGAATCCTAATGTTTTCAACATTGATAATAATAATAAATGTTTCTTGAGCATCAAATCATTATAGAAAGATTTATGAATGATCATGTGACACTGAAGTCTGATAATACAGCTTTGCCATTAAAGGAATAAACTACATTTTAAAATAGGAAAAATATTAAATTGTAATGATATTTCACAATATTACTTTTTTTTACTGTATTTTTCATCAAATAAATGCAGCCTTGGTGAGCATAAGAGTCTTGTCCCAAAAAACGAAATATTAAAAATGTGCCCCAATCACACCATATATAAGGTTATTTATATTAATATGATGTATATAATAATATAAACATATATTAAAAATACTATTATTATTTTTCATAAATGTGGCCATTCTGTTTTTTTTTTTTTTTGGGGGGGGGGGGTCATTATGAGTGTATTTCTACAGTTTAAACACCTGTCAGAAAATCTGTGTATGTAAATGTTTAAAAAAAATTTATATTTGTAACCTTTCAAATGGTGGACACTCGAAGCTACAATACCACATTTTTTAATCAGTTTTCATAAATTAAAAGGTCATGACGTATCAACCTTCAATGTTAAGTATATTTTCAAGCTATAACATTCAAAGGGATAGTTCACCCAAAAATGAAAATAAGCCCATGATTTACTTATCCTCAAGCCATCCTAGGTGTATATGACATTCTTCTTTCAGACGAGTTAGCGGAAGTTAGAGATTACAGTTTGTAAAGTTTTAAATATGGATTTTTCTCTTACACAAACGCATTGCTTCAATTCAAAAGGCCGTCATTAACCCCCCAGAGCCGTGTGGAGTACTTTTATGATGGATAGATGCACTTTTATGGACCTCAAAACGTAAACAGCCATTCACTGCCATTATAAAGCTTGGGAGAGCCTGCAATTAATGTTTTTTTATAACTCTGTTTGTATTCGTCTGAAAGAAGAATGATATATACACCTAGGATAGCTTGAGGGTGAGTAAATCATGGGCTAATTTCCATTTTTGGGTGAACTATCCCTTTATAATCTGACAAGAAATGTGCTATCTGTCATAAATTCAGAACCCTAATGCTTAGTTCTGACTGAGCCTCCTCAGTCAGTCAGAAGGCCTGCTGGGAGCAGTGTTCATTTTAGCATGCACTTCATCTATCCTTTGGCAGTGTCTTCAGTGCTTTGACCTTTAACCTCAGCCATTACTGAGTGCAGGCAGGGTGTTCGCTGAACCAACCAAAATCCACCAATCAGCAGCACATGGAGGGTCTGCATTAGTGCCAAACCCCCATGGGACAGCACTTACACCACACACACCAGCTGAGGCCCTGCGACACACATCGTCTTCAGACATCATCATATTAAGCCCATACAGTTTTATTCTATTACTGAGCTCTTAGAAGAGGAATCTCTGTTGTTGGTGTGTCTAAAATATTCACTGGACAATTAGATTAAACTGTTATTTATTCTAGACCATTAGATAAATTAATCTAACACCAGCGGTTGAAGCACAATGTTGTAATAGTATAAACTTTCAGATTGGGACATGCATAACAACAAATAATCTGCGATATAAAATGTTCAGCTATGATTTACCCATCTCATATGAGTCTGTCAATATATGGATTCAGCTATGCATTTCCCAGATCATTTTTCTGAAAAAATAGTGTGCTTCCAATTAAAAACGTGTGCATTTTGTAAAAGAGTCACATTGTGCCTGCCCTCTCTTATCTAGCTAAACATCCCTCTGAAAAGCAGACCTTGACAAAGGGTTTCAAACATGACCTTTGCATAAAGGTGATCAACAGTCGATAATGTTGCCTGCTTTCTTATCAGGACAACAAACAAAAAAAAAGTGCTGAGGATGCGTCCATAACTTAAAGGAAAAAATAGGCTAATTTTCCAACTCCCCTAGAGTTAAACAGTTGAGTTTTACCGTTTTCAAATCCATTCAGCCGATCTCCGGGTCTGGCGGTAGTACTTGTAGCATAGCTTAGCATAGATCATTGAATCTGATTAGACCGTTAGCATCTCGCTCAAAAAAATTACCTAAGAGTTTTGATATTTTCCTATTTAAAACTTGACTCTTCTGTAGTTACATTGTGTACTAAGACCGATAGAAAATGAAACATTTTACAGGCCGATATGCCAAATGTACAAGTTTTGTGTCTTTGAAAGTTACATATTAATACCTATGTATTAACGACGAGACCTGGCTGCACACTTCTATTCTTACCAGAACTTAGACCTGTATTACAACTTGATGTGCTTTTCCAATACTCAGAATCTGATCTTATGCCTTGTTCACATTAAAAATCTCATGCACTTTTGTTTGCAATCAGATCATTTCAGATACAACTGAAGAAAAACAGTCCTTTTCTGACATACAAAACATGTTTACATTTTCTTAAAACTAAATGTTAATTCTGTTCAGTATAAACAGAACCTGAGCACACAAAGTCTGAGCTGCTGTTTTGCTGCTGATAAGACTAAAAGCTTCTGTGGTTTTGAGAAAGAAACATTTTGCAATGCATTTAAATTACTTTGAAATCTAAAAAGAAAATAATCCACATTTTTATGTATGAGGATTTGAGGTGAACATGTCTGTATGATTGTTGTGAACGTTTAATAAAAGTTGAGAAGAAAGAATGGCCATAATCTGTATCAGTAAAGTATAATTCATGCAGCTCATTACTGAAGTTACGACATAGCATATGTTTCTTCAACTTTAGACACTTTCTACTTTAAGTTCTATACTGTATGGATATATATATATATATATATATATATACACAGTGCTCTCCACTAATATTGGCACCCTTGGTAAAGATGAGCAGGCGGCTGTGAAATAAATCTGATTTGTTTATCCTTTTGATCTTTCATTAAAAAATTTCACAAAATTCTGACCTTCATTGAAGTAAAACAATTTAATCAAAGTAAACAAGAACAGTGTACAGATTCTTGTTTACTTTGAGTAAAATAGAAATGTGTAAAATATCTCTGAAGTATATTCACATAATTTTTGTTTTAGTCTTTGAGTGGACAAAGACTCTCCAAGGATCACAGCTGGAGAATTGCAGAGAAAGTACCCCATGCCCATGGTTAAATATGCTGCTGGATCTTTAATTTTGTCTGCCTATTTTTTTGCTGGAGGTCCTGAACATCTTGTTCTGATACATGGTATCATAGATTCTAGCAAATACCAACAGATAAAAAATCAAAACCCGACGGCTTCTGCTAGAAATCTTATAATGGGACGTTTTTGGATCTTCCATCAGGACAATGATCCAAAACAAACATCAAAATCAACACAAAAACGTGTCAGTGAGCACAAAATGAATCTAGAGATTCTGTATGAAGGAATGGTCTCTGATCTCTTGTCTGGTGTTCTCCAAAATCATCATGAATTATAGAAGAAGACTCAGAGCTGTAATCTTGGGTAAAGGACGTTGCCAATAATTGTGGACAGCATGAACTAGAGAAAAACATGTATTTCATAATGGGAGTTTCACCCCACTTTCAATTGTTTTATTTCAATGAAAGGTTGGAGTTTTGTACATTTTGTTGAATGAAATATCATAAAGATAAACAATGCAGATTTATTTTCACAGCCGCCTTTGCTCATATTTACCAATATTAGTGGAGGGCACTGTATATATGAAAGAACTATGCTCACCAAGGCTGCAAGAATCAAGGTAAGTATTAAATGTGTACAGAAAATGTTATTATATATCATTTCCAAACAATTCTCATCACATCTTTGGATGTGTTTTAAGAGAGTTTATTTTGAAAATGTCTACAGTGGCCTTAATGCCTAAAGTGGCCCATAGCTGAAGAAACACCCATATACAGTATGTATAAATACACTCACCTAAAGGATTATTAGGAACACCTGTTCAATTCTTCTTTAATGCAATTATCTATCAACCAATCACATGGCAGTTGCTTCAATTCATTTAGGGGTGTGGTCCTGGTCAAGACAATCTCCTGAACTCCAAACTGAATGTCAGAATGGAAAAGAAAGGTGATTTAAGCAATTTTGAGCGTGGCATGGTTGTTGGTGCCAGACGGGCCAGTCTGAGCATTTCACAATCTGCTCAGTTACTGGGATTTTCACGCACAACCATTTCTAGGGTTTACAAAGAATGGTGTGAAAAGGGAAAAACATGTGCGGCAGTCCTGTGGGCGAAAATGCCTTGTTGATGTTAGAGGTCAGAGGAGAATGGGCCGACTGATTCAAGCTGATAGAAGAGCAACTTTGACTGAAATAACCACTCGTTACAACCGAGGTATGCAGCAAAGCATTTGTGAAGCCACAACACGCACAACCTTGAGGCGGATGGGCTACAACAGCAGAAGACCCCACAGGGTACCACTCATCTCCACTACAAATAGGGAAAAGAGGCTACAATTTGCACGAGCTCACCAAAATTGGACAGTTGAAGACTGGAAAAATGTTGCCTGGTCTGATGAGTCTCGATTTCTGTTGAGACATTCAGATGGTAGAGTCAGAATTTGGCGTAAACAGAATGAGAACATGGATCCATCATACCTTGTTACCACTGTGCAGGCTGGTGGTGGTGGTGTAATGGTGTGGGGGATGTTTTCTTGGCACACTTTAGGCCCCTTAGTGCCAATTGGGCATCGTTTAAATGCCACGACCTACCTGAGCATTGTTTCTGACCATGTCCATCCCTTTATGACCACCATGTACCCATCCTCTGATGGCTAATTCCAGCAGGATAATGCACCATGTCACAAAGCTCGAATCATTTCAGATGGGTTTCTTGAACATGACAATGAGTTCACTGTACTAAAATGGCCCCCACAGTCACCAGATCTCAACCCAATAGAGCATCTTTGGGATGTGGTGGAACGGGAGCTTCGTGCCCTGGATGTGCATCCCACAAATCTCCATCAACTGCAAGATGCTATCCTATCAATATGGGCCAACATTTCTAAAGAATGCTTTCAGCACCTTGTTGAATCAATGCCACATAGAATTAAGGCAGTTCTGAAGGTGAAAGGGGGTCAAACACAGTATTAGTATGGTGTTCCTAATAATCCTTTAGGTGAGTGTATATGTTCTATGATGATAAGGCAGCCTATGTGTATTAGTTCCCATTGGTTGACAGTTTTGGAAGAGAATTACCTATGTCGCCTTGAGGCAGGAGATGTTTTCTTTCTTCTTTCAGTCATACTGTAAGACAGACCTGGTTTTCTGTTCATTAATTCCGTTTGTGCAGTCTTGCATATGAGTGATAACACTCGTAACTGTAGGCCTCTGCTGACTGAGAACACTTCAAGGGGGAAAAACTGTGAACAGAGATGAATTAAGGTTTTCAAATAATTATTTGGTTTTATTCAGCTGTTTTAATCAGAAGATTAATTTACATTGAAACATCACACTGGCTCTGAGTTTATATTACTCTGCAAAAAAAAAAACCCCCAGTGATGTAAATACAAAGTTCTGTCATGGCGCAGGCTGAAAGGTCCTTAATGCAATCAGATCATTCTCTATAGGGCAAGCTGATTGGTTCCTGCTGTATCAGCAGCCAATGAGCTCGCTGCTCAACCTTCAAATATGGTCAGCATTGCTGTAGCAGTTGCTCTTTCAGAAACCCTTTGCCATCCCCAGCGCCACCTGTATACACTATATTGCCAAAAGTTTTGGAACGTGCAGGACAGTCAAGTTCCTCCACACCAATGTCGCTCACCCATGTCTTTATGGACCTTGCTTTGTTCACTGGTGCGCAGTCATGTTGGAACAGGAAGGGACCGTTCCCAAACTTTTTCCACAAAGTTGGGAACATGAAATTGTCCAAAATGTCTTGGTATGTTGAAGCATTAAGAGTTCCTTTCACTGGAACTAAGGGGCCAAGCCCAACCCCTGAAAATCAACCCGACGCCATAATCCCCCCTCCACCAAACTTTACACTTGGCACGATGCAGTCAGGCAAGTACCGTTCTCCTGGCAACTGCCATACCCAGACTCGTCCATCGGATTGTCAGACAGAGAAGCGTGATTGGTCACTCCAGAGAACACGTCTCCACTGCTCTTGAGTCCAGTGGTGGCGTGCTTTACACCACTGTATCCGACGCTTTGCATTGCACTTAGTGATATAAGGCTTGGATGCAGATGTTCGGCCATGGAAACCCATTCCATGAAGGTCTCTACGCACTGTTCTTGAGCTAATCTGAAGGCTACACAAAATTTGGAGGTCTGTAGCTACTGACTCTGCAGAAAGTTGGCGACTTCTGCACACTGCACCTCAGCATGCAATGACCCCGCTCTGTGATTTTACAAGGCCCACCACTTCGTGGCTGAGTTGCTGTTGTTCCCAACTGCTTCCACTTTGTTATAATACCACTAACAGTTGACCGTGGAATATTTAGTAGTGAGGAAATTTCACAAATGATTCATTGCACAGGTGGCAACCTATCACGGTACCATGCTTGAATTCACTGATTTCCTGAGAGCGACCTATTCTTTCACAAATGTTTGTAGAAGCATCTGCATGCCTAGGTGCTTGATTTCATACACCTTTGGCCATGGAAGTGATAGGAACACCTGAATGCAATGATTTGGAGGGGTGTCCCAATACTTTTGTCAATATAGTGTATATCTGCTACAGGTAATTCTTGAATGCTATATTGTACAGTAGCAGCATGTCTTATATGCTCACAGCAGCGTGTCGTGTATGTATTGTCAGTAGCAAGTCCCGTACTCAGCAGAAGCAGCGTAGCAGATCTATTCCGCCAAGACCAAACACATTACCATTGTCATATCCATTACCATGCCAAACACACTTGTCATGACAGAAATGTATAATTCTATACCAATTATAACTTTTAAAAATAATTTAATTAAAGTTATCATTTATAACTTTATATTATGCATAAGCCTATAGAGAATCATGTTTTAAAAAAGTGACAGGACTGCACAGTAAAATAGGTTTGATTTATTAATACAAAGAAGAAATCTGCTGCTTAATCATGTATCAGAAAAAATGCTTTCTCAGAGTTTAGCATGTGCTATTGTGACCGCTGATGTTTATATGCTAACATCCCCCATTGTAGGACTGTCTTATGCCCAATGACTTTTGTTGCTAAGCAACGGAGCTTGGTCTGACACCACTGTGGTTGTCCTGAGCAGAGAAATTTGATGAAGATATGGCATGTTCAACACAGCTCAAACTGCTCTGGGGCTGAGAACGCAAAATTAAACATTGAGACTTTGAGACCTTCCTGTTATTTCTCCTCAACAATGCACATGTAACTGAAAAATCTCTTTCACTCTTAGAAATAAACAGATTCAGTAATGTTTGAAACAAGAGGGGAGCCTTTGAAGACATTACCAATAGCTTAATAGAACATGAAGACCCATGTAGCCAAATCAAGAACTATACTGCCAAAATGGGATTTCAAATAAAGTTGTTTTTTTTAAAGTCTGTATTCCACTTATGGCTGATAGAATTGGTTATATTCCCCAATTCCTCTCTGCCCTCCCTCTCTGCCGTATCATGTCCTATATACTGTCAAGGTAATGTCCTAGATTCTTCCCAACACTCATTATTTAGACACTAAGTGGCAGAGCAGAGATCATAGGCCTTTATTCAGCTGCTTTCAGCACATATTAAAACCTTTTATTTTTCTTAGACGGCTGAAGAAGGGAAAAACATTCAAGTCTGAGGTATTTCATATTCAACAATTTGTACATGCTGCATAAAAATGCTAGTGCAGAACCATTCCAGGAATCTAGGCATTTGATTTACTCGTTGCTACGGGCAACTGTCCTGCCCATGTGTCCATGTGTGAGCTCATGTTTTAATGAATCATCTCATCATGGAAATGCAGTCATTATCTTCACTGGGACACAACATGCTTAGATATTCATGTGACTTTGAATGTAAACGAGATCATTAAGCATGCAGTATACATATATAAGTAGATCTGTGACTGACCGTCTCACTTGCTTTCCTTCAGTGCCATGGTTTAAGCATGTGCTCAGTTATCAAAAGTGTCAGTAAAAACACAAGGTCTTAATGAGAAAATATGAAAAGAAGAAAAACAGACGGAGGACGATTGACGTCGTCAGCTAGTTTTCCCGGCGTGAGTTTTGTTTTGCGGGAAGAAAAACAATGAAGAAAAAAAGATGAGTGATCTACTTTCTCAATACTCCACTATCATGGCATGTTTGTGGCTGACAAATTTCTGCTATAGAGGCACGCAACATCCGGTTGGTGAAGCTTGCTTGCTCTTATTGGCTATCGCAGGTATCATGTCAGAGGCAGCCCCGTAAAGAGTCGTCAATATCAAACATTTTTCATATTTACGATTTGAGATCGTGCAGGCTCCGACATGACTGGGAGCAGTAAAATACTCATAATGACCACATATTTGAGGATTTTCCAAGTCGTTTCCAACAAGCATTGAATCTGGCCACGCCCCCCAGTCACTTGGGGGTTCAAATCGGGTCTCAAAATCGCGTCTGCGTCATTAATTCACACAGAGAAACACGTTGACTCTGTTTGCATGGATCGCCTCAGAATTTGCCTGTGAATGCTGTGCCCTCTCTGTGGGCGTGGCCACATTAGCGGACAATGAGGAGGCTCGCGAATGACTGACATCTCTCTTTTCAAACAGATTATGTCACAGACTGACTGTGACCCTGGACTTTTATTTTGAAGGGACTGAACATGGGTATGTGCACACAACAAACTATTTTCCACCATTGCACATACACAACCTGAATGCCGGCAAATATACCATCCTTGTGTAGTTGTGTGTTTGTAGCCCTGTCGTTGGTGTTGTAACATCCCATTAATCGTCTCAAGTTGTTAGTTTCATTGTTTTGTTTGTTTAAGGCTGAAATTTGTTTAAATGTTTAATGTTCAATGATGCATGCTTTCTAATATCATTACACAGAAAGGAACACCAGAAATACTTTACACCATGGAAGTTTATTTCACTACATTCAGTTATCAGTTTAATTCAATGCATTCAAACAGCTACACATACCTTCTGGTGCACCTCTCACTTGCCAAACCAGTACACATGGAAAGTGGCCATATTTAAACTACATTTGTTCAAAGATTACTGCATCTGGTCCTGACCTCATGGGGGAGGGAAAGAACCTGGGATGTCAGTGTTTCCTTATATGTTTTGTCTTTATTGTTTTGAGCTCTGTATGTGTTAACAGTTGTAAATAATATATGTTGTTGTAGAGTTATATCATGAAGTTTTGTTTGCTTATTGCTCATCACCTGTTTGTAAACTTATAGGTTTTCCCCTAAAGTGGTATGGTCCAAAAATAGGAGGAGCCAAAGCCTATAAAAGAGGCAGCCATTTTTGGGAAATGGGGGTAGTGAGGAGGAATTGAATTGCGTTTGTATTTTGGGCCTGTACATTGGCATAGCCAGCTTGCATTCGTTTATTGCAAATTTATTTTCCCTTGTATTATATATATTTTTCCCCATTATTGCTACTGTATCTATTTATAATTTTTCACCTTTGGGAATTAAAAACACACTGGACTGTGCATTTTTGCCCCTGTCATGTATTTTACTCCTCTGACTGCTGGTACATCCTAACAAGTGGTGTCAGAAGTGGGATCCTGTACCAGTCAAGTGACAAGTGGGGATTTTTTTTGTTTGTTTTGTTTTTTTTGCTGACATGCCACCTAAAACGAGGAGTCAGCCTGAGGAAGAGGACCCCGGGGCTGTAGGAGGGGCCCTTGGAATGAGTGTGGCACCTGCTGAAGGGGATGCTGCAATCTCATCTCTTGCACGGATGTTCGAGACCTTCATGCAGTTCCAGAAAGACCGGGATGAGCGTCAGGAAAGAGAGATAGCACGGCGAGAACAGCACTACAAGGTACTCAGCCACCAGGTCACCCAACTACAGATGGATATGGAGCGTAGCAGAGTTAAAACTCCAGCTTCAGATGGTTCACTGCCAAGGGTATGGGACCAGGAGCCACGTCTGGCTAGGCTTGAGGACACTGATGACATTGAACATTTCTTAACCACTTTTGAAAGACTGGCAGCTGTTTACCAGTGGCCAAGGGGAGACTGGGCAGTTCGGCTCATACCATTACTTACAGGCAAGGCCAGAAGTGCTTTTGTGACCATGAACCCTTCTCAGGCCCAGGACTATGACCAGCTTAAGGAAGCCATACTGAGGAAGTATGAGATCAGTCCTGAGACGTACCGGACAAGGTTCCGTAATCTGAGCACCCCGGCAGATGAGTCACCACGAGAGCTCTATACACGGCTTAAGGACTTGTTCTGCAAGTGGGTCCAGTTCGGCCAAAATAGTAAAGATCACCTGATGGAGATTATCGTGCTTGAACAATATCTGAGGGTGTTGTATCCAGAAGTAAGGACTTGGGTCAAGGAGCACAATCCAACTACTGCTGCCGAAGCTGCTAACCTAGTAGAGGCCTATATTGCTGCAAGGAGGGGCCCTGGAAACTTCCGTTACGCAGGCATATTACCATCTTCGAAGGGTAAGTCTGAGGGGTCTGGGGTGAGTTCAAGCTCTCAAAGCCATGTTAAGATCTTGAAGCCTACACACCCTAAACCCACATCACCTGTTTCCACATCACAAGCCACTGTTCATCAACAAGTTGTGTGTTTTAATTGTGGAGAGCCAGGACATACTAGGCCAGAATGTCCATTGAAAAAAGTCTAAGACAACTAGTCTTTGTTATGTTCCAAGGCCAGGGCAGTCATCATTTCCCCCACATGACACAGAGCCAGTTATCACAGTTTTATTGAATGGCAAGCCACTTTCGGCTTTGGTTGACACAGGATGTGCTCGAACTCTGATACAAGCCAGATATGTACCCAGAGATAGCTGGAGTGAAGAAGAAACTGTGACGGTTTGTTGTGTGCATGGTGATAACACTGAATTACCTACAGCTGAAGTCTATATTGAGGTGCATAACCAGCCCTACCTGATGAAAGTTGGAGTAGCCCAGAATCTGCCATATCCTGTTCTGTTAGGCACAGATTTGCCAGTGTTGGCCGAGTTGGTGCAGGAAACAGCATGGTGTGGTGTAGTGACGAGGGCTCAGGCTAAGCAGACGGTACACTCTATCCCACAATCAGAAACCGTTAAAGCTCTGCAGATAATGCCTTTTTGCTCAGAGGAGGTGCTAGAAGACTCTAGACCTACTGGGGAAGTCAGGCTGCAGCAACGTAGAGAGTGGGTAGAAAAGTTAATGGAGACCTCAGAACCAGCTGAAATACAGGCAGAGGAACCTGAACTGAGGGAGACAGACATTGTCATTCAGAACAATCTAGCACAGCTCCAACAAGAAGATTCCACCTTAGCTGCTTGTTTTAGGCATATTAGGGAGAAGGGAGGTGTTACCACTTTATCAGATGAGACATATGTGATGAAAAATGGACTCCTGTACAGAGAGAGTAAGGAGGAGGGAACACAGCTGGTTGTACCCAAGACACAGAGGAGGGAGGTGTTAGCAATAGGACACTCCATCCCCTGGGCAGGCCATTTAGGGTTTATGAAGACATTCATGCGGATTGCTAAAAGGTTTTATTGGCCAAGAATGTACAGTGATGTTAAAGATTATTGCAAGACATGCCCTGAATGTCAACTCGCTGTTGGTCGTACCCCTGCCTATGCTCCACTTATACCCCTACCCGTTGTTGACACACCCTTTGAAAGAATAGGAGTGGATATTGTTGGCCCTTTGGAGAGAAGCCAGGCAGGGAATAGATTCATTTTAGTCATATGCGATTATGCAACAAGGTACCCTGAGGCGTTCCCACTTCGAGAAGTCACTGCTAAGCAAATATCCACAGCCCTCATAAGATTTTTCTCACAAGTAGGCATACCTTGTGAAGTCCTCACAGACCAAGGTCCCAACTTTATGAGCCGCACATTGCAACAAGTATATCAGCTGTTAGGGATTAAGAGAGTACGAACCACCCCTTACCACCCACAGACTGATGGTTTAGTTGAACGGTTTAACCAAACCCTGAAGGGAATGCTCAAGAAGTTTGTCTCCGAAACAGGCAAAGACTGGGACAAGTGGCTGCCTTTCCTCTTGTTTGCCTACCGAGAGGTACCACAGGCCTCAACCGGGTTCTCACCTTTTGAGCTCCTTTATGGCCACCATGTGAGAGGACCCTTGGATGTGCTGAAAGAGAGCTGGGAAGACATAGACAGGTCCAGTAAGCAAAACATCCTCAACCATGTCCTCAAGATGAGAGAGCAACTGCAAAAGACTACTGCGCTTGCTCAAAAGAATCTACTACAGTCCCAAGCCCAGCAGAAAACATGGTATGACAAGGCAGCACGAACACGCAGCTTCCAACCGGGCGAAGAGGTCCTGTTGTTGTTACCCACGTCAGAGAACAAGCTGATGGCAAAATGGCAAGGACCCTATCAAGTCCAGCGGAAAGTAGGTCCAGTGACCTATGAAATTGAAATGCCTTCGAGAAGCCAACCACTTCGAATCTTCCACATCAACATGCTTAAGAAATGGCATCCCCGTGCACAGCCAGGAGAGCCTGTGCAGGGGGCAACAGACTCAGTGGCTTACAGTGCCCTGTTTGTGAAAGCAGTGGAGGAGGAGGAGGAGGTTGAAGAGCAGTACATTCCTGGTCGGCAAAGCGAGAGTGAACTGAGCCTAGAACATCTGAGTGAGGAGCAAAGACAGCAACTAACAGAGTGCTTACCTGATCAGCTTTTCATGGAGACACCTGGTAGGACAGACCTGGTCTCTCACTCCATCGTCCTAAAAGACCCTAAACCCATCCGCCAGCCAGTCTACCGGGTACCAGAACGGCTACTGTCAGTAATGAAGCAGGAGCTAGACACCATGCAAGAACTGGGGGTGATAGAGCCATCCACTAGCGAGTGGAGTAGTCCCATTGTGCTGGTTCCCAAAAAGGATGGCTCCCTCCGATTTTGTCTGGACTTCCGAAAACTGAACAGTGTCAGTAAGTTCGATCCGTACCCCATGCCAAGGGTGGATGAGCTGGTGGAACGATTGGGAAGAGCTAAGTATCTCAGCACATTAGACCTCTGCAAGGGGTATTGGCAAGTTCCTCTTAAACCAGAATGCAAGGAGCTTACAGCTTTTAAGACTCCTTTTGGGCATTATCAGTTCCAGGTTCTTCCTTTTGGACTTCATGGGGCTCCAGCCACATTCCAAAGAATGATGAACCAGATTCTCTGTGGGACAGAGACGTTTGCTGCAGCTTATCTTGATGATATCATCATCTTCAGTCAGAGTTGGGAGGAACACCTGGGACATCTTAAGGAGGTGTTAAAGCGGATTAAGGCTGCTGGACTGACAATTCGCCCTGACAAATGTGCCCTGGGCAGGATGGAAACTCAGTACCTGGGGTTTGTGCTGGGACACGGGGTGGTCAGGCCGCAAGTCGGAAAGGTCGAGGCGATTATAAATGCAGAGAGACCTAAGACGAAAAAACAAGTCCGGTCTTTCCTGGGGCTAATAGGCTGGTATCGACGCTTCATACCGAACTTCTCCGCCCGGGCAGTTGCCCTGACTGATTTGACTAAAAAGAGCCGACCTAACAAAGTGGATTGGACAACAGACTGCGAAAGAGCCTTCCAAGACTTGAGGGACTCTTTATGCAAAGGGCCAGTGCTCCAGAGTCCTGACTTTGAACAACCTTTTACGGTACAGACTGATGCTTCGGAACAGGGCATTGGTGCTGTACTATTGCAAGATGCACAAGGACAACTTAAGCCTGTAGCCTATATCAGTCGGAAGCTCCTTCCCCGGGAAACAAAGTACTCCACAGTGGAGAAGGAGTGTCTTGCTGTTAAGTGGGCTTTGGACTCTCTGCGCTATTACTTACTTGGACGTAAGTTCCGGCTAGAGACTGATCATCGAGCTCTGGCCTGGTTAGGCCAGATGAGAGACACCAATGCCCGAATCACTAGGTGGTTTCTGGCCATTCAACCTTTTGATTTTGAAGTGCTTTACAGAGCTGGGACTCAAAATTGCACTGCGGACTTCCTCTCAAGAACACCTCAAGAGGTGTCTGGAGAAGGAGGGGGAAATGTCACAGACTGACTGTGACCCTGGACTTTTATTTTGAAGGGACTGAACATGGGTATGTGCACACAACAAACTATTTTCCACCATTGCACATACACAACCTGAATGCCGGCAAATATACCATCCTTGTGTAGTTGTGTGTTTGTAGCCCTGTCGTTGGTGTTGTAACATCCCATTAATCGTCTCAAGTTGTTAGTTTCATTGTTTTGTTTGTTTAAGGCTGAAATTTGTTTAAATGTTTAATGTTCAATGATGCATGCTTTCTAATATCATTACACAGAAAGGAACACCAGAAATACTTTACACCATGGAAGTTTATTTCACTACATTCAGTTATCAGTTTAATTCAATGCATTCAAACAGCTACACATACCTTCTGGTGCACCTCTCACTTGCCAAACCAGTACACATGGAAAGTGGCCATATTTAAACTACATTTGTTCAAAGATTACTGCATCTGGTCCTGACCTCATGGGGGAGGGAAAGAACCTGGGATGTCAGTGTTTCCTTATATGTTTTGTCTTTATTGTTTTGAGCTCTGTATGTGTTAACAGTTGTAAATAATATATGTTGTTGTAGAGTTATATCATGAAGTTTTGTTTGCTTATTGCTCATCACCTGTTTGTAAACTTATAGGTTTTCCCCTAAAGTGGTATGGTCCAAAAATAGGAGGAGCCAAAGCCTATAAAAGAGGCAGCCATTTTTGGGAAATGGGGGTAGTGAGGAGGAATTGAATTGCGTTTGTATTTTGGGCCTGTACATTGGCATAGCCAGCTTGCATTCGTTTATTGCAAATTTATTTTCCCTTGTATTATATATATTTTTCCCCATTATTGCTACTGTATCTATTTATAATTTTTCACCTTTGGGAATTAAAAACACACTGGACTGTGCATTTTTGCCCCTGTCATGTATTTTACTCCTCTGACTGCTGGTACATCCTAACAGATTACATAAACAGAGAATATTTGTTTTCGATTTGACGTACATTATTTAAAACCTGACATTTCAATGTTTTTTTTTTTAACATAATTATGTCTCATGTTTGTGTGACAAGTATTCGCTAAGTTACTGTTCATTTTCTGACTTCATTGAAGTCCATTCACTTCAGAACGGAGTTCATTGAGAGAGAGGCGGCAGATCGCGCATCATGTTTGCTTTCTTTGTTTTGCAAAAAGCACAACATTTTGTTTTTATTTTGAGTGTACACAAATAAAAGTAGAATGATGTACACTTATCTGTATGACCAAAATCGACAGAGTATTTTGAGTCTCTTTTGCACTAACAAAAAAAGCCCCCGTTCCTCATACTCAATGCTCACACGGGTTGCCAGTTTGAGGACACGCAACAGGAACGAGCGCAATTGACAATGGAAGGCGAGGAGACTTACCGTTAGTTGATGAGTTGATTTATCCGCACTTTAATGTGCTTCCGTTCATAGGGCCTCATTCATGAAACTTGAGAAACTTCATGAGAAACTTCTGAGTAATTTGCGCATAAAATGGACCTTTATGAAAACTCTTCTCCAGATTCACAAATGCCTTGTATACCACGGATTCGGTAGTTAAACATGTGCATATTAATGAATTCCAAACATTCATAAATAGGATGCGCGTACACGCTCATTCATAATTAGCATAATCCCCGCCCATGAGTTACAACTGCAAATGACGTGGCCAGGAACACTGTGGAATCTTCTGGACTTCTTTCTCAGGTTTGGCTCCAGTACTTTGCACAAATGCTAAAGAGACTAATTGGAAATATGCCTAGCAATAAATATTCAATTATCGTGTGTCCACCAAAGCATTTTAAGCCAGCTAAAAAACGCCTAGTGCTCTTCTGAAAACGGCCAGCTGGTGGCGCTTGAAAGCGATTTGCAAGGGCAGCGTTTTTCCAGCTGAGATACTTTGGTTGTTATGATACAGAATACCCATGGCAGTAATGTGTTACTAGTATCTCATTTTGAAGATTACTGAATATAAAAAATGCAGTAAAAAGCAGTATTGACTTCTCCATTATTGTTGTTCAGTTGGTGTACAAGTAGGATGATTGGTCGGTGTAGTTTTCGTCCCGCCCCTCCTCCACTGTGATTGGACGGCCAGGTAAAAAGTGACAGTGACTATTACCCAACGTTGAACATTTAAAAAAGAAGAAAAAAAAAAGACGGGGCAAATCAACTCTTGAAATATTATATGTTTTACGCACCATTTACACGTGGTAGGGAGCAGGTGTAAATTTCTTTCGTACCAACTAAGATTTTGAAAATACGAACATATTTGTGTGTATCCAAAAAATTATGTCAGAGTGGCTTTACGAACAATTTACACACAAATTCGTTCTGCTCGTGTTTCATGAATGAGGCCCATAGAGATTTTTAGATGGATGCCGAGGCTTTTTAGGTCTAGTAGAATCTTCAATCTCTGACCCATTTTTTTTAAGTTTTTGTTGCTTCCAACAAAATGCTGTGTTTTCTGCCAACTGGCAACCTGGGGTGTCGAAATACTATTGGGTAAACTGGTAATGTGCGGTATTACACAGACCAAAACAAAAACAGACATTCCGACACGGAATCCACATTTCAAAATTGAATAACTGGCTGTAGCATTGCATTTCAGAGAAACGAGTATGTGAACTCAGCATGTTTCCTAAATATCTGCAAACATATTATGGTATTTTTATGCTTTAGTACTACAGTCAAATCCTTACATACAGCACCTTTAAGCCCATAGTTTCACAAGTTGGTTGTTGGTTTTCTCTTGCAGTGTGCAGACATCCCAACCTGAAAAAAGTCCCCCCCCCCCCCCCCCCCCCCAAAAAAAAAAAAACCAGAAAGGAGGAAAAGTATCCCCAAGAGAAGGATATGACATTTCACCACAGAACATGATTTTACTTGTATAGAATATAATATAATATATCATTAATATATCATTTCTATAGGCCTATGCAATTATTTGTAAAACATTTTGTAAAATTATGTAGATCACTTTTACTATTTACATTAACTAATTTGCTGGCATCAGGGAGCCACTATCAATATGTGGGAGACTCCCGGAACTTCCGGGAGACTTAGGATGTCTGAGTGTGTATCTAAGTGGATCTTTGTGTTTGTTTGGATTCTCATCTACAACCACCAGTATGTGACAACACATTGGCGTCTGTGCTAATATAATTATTGTTATAGTTGTCTTTATTGTTTCTTGGGCATTAAGTGATTAGTGGAACATTCTGTGTTTGCTGGGAGGTTCTAGATTTCAGCCCAACTCTTCAAAACGCTTCTGAAAAAAAAAAAAAAAAAGATTAATATGCTAAAAATTTCTTGATTTCTTTTGATTTAAAGATCAAAAGCTTATGCATTGCATCACAGAAACCTTTACACCATGGCAAGATCAGTCTGGAGAACTGCCATGCAGCTTTTGTCTAGCTCAGACACAAATGCGGTTACAGTACGTCTCAGCGACTGTGGTAATCGCATTTTATGTTTGCACAAATCGGATCACTCTATCATGCAGACACATGCACCAACCCAGACATCAAATTATGTTCTGTTAAAAATGCCACTCTCACACAAAACACACAATACTGGCTGCTTTTTTCCCCCACATTGCAACCTGCTCTTGGCGAAACCTGTAAGAATCCAATTACCATCAGCCCTTATGGCCTTTTTGCATTATTTGCTTCACTTTATTGTCATAACCTTTGCAAAGTTTTATGAACATAAACATGTCCTACTTCAATCTAATCTGAGCGAGGGCCTGGAGCATCAACAAAAAACCTGATCAATTATTCATTCAGCAGCCTGGTGAGCATATGATACATCCCTCAAGTTACAGAGCGATACTAGTTGCAGCTCTATTGTGGCCCAAGTTTTGTGTGTGTCAAAATTCCCACTTCCAGGGATTTCAGCACGACAAATGTGCTGCAACAGCTCAAGGAGATTAAACATGCCAGCAAGTCACCCTTATAGCTTTTTGGCTGCTTCTGTTATGTTTCCATGCCCCGCAGCTCATCTTAAATAGTCTATAACAAGTCATTTAGAGATGGCTGCAGTGCTGAGTAAGCATTGAGTGTTAGTTCTCCTGCCTATTGAGTGCTGAGATAGATTTTGTGTCTTCTTAGGTAAATAATTGACTTTACAGACTTTACAGAAAGCATGATGGTGGTGTTGTCTTCCTGGCCTCAAACAGCTGCTGCTGCTGGGAGAGCCAGATGGCTCCGAGCAGAGCTGTCAGAACAGGACACAGGACACTGTCAGATTAAATGAGTTTCTGTCCTCCGTAGTTTCCTCTTTAGGTAAATGAACATAGAGGTAATCAGTTAAGGGCAATTATACTTATGCCACGAGTGTACGCTTTAGGTACAGCGTAGCCTGCATAGTTGTGTACACTGTAAATCCTAACGCTCAAAATAATTTATTGGTTTGAGTAGAGCAAACTCAAATTAAACAAATTAGTTCAATCACATGAACTTTTATGAGTATTTAGAACTTTCTTTTTATTTTGAGTTTGCAAAAAATTTAAAGGTCCCATGGCATGGATTTTTTAAAATTATTTTATAATGTTTCCTGAGGTGTACTTATATTATTAGAATGATTTTTACATCATAAAATGTCATAATTTAGAAATAAAAGGCATTTTTTCTATCCTGATATTAGCCCTCTGGCTTGAATGCTCTGTTTGAAGGGGCGTGTCTGCTGTGAGACTTCAGTGGAAATGCCCACTGTTGTGATTGGCTGACATCTTTGCATTTTAAATGAGTATTAGATTTTGTGGCGGAGGGGACATGGTTTAGCGAGGTCTACAAGCACTGCCAGAGAGAGACAGACTGGGCACTCGTGGAGCAGAGAGACTCAGAGCTGGAGAAAGATTGCTGAGGAAGTTATATTGTACTGAGTTTTTGAGAGCGTGAGTTTATTTTGTTTGTATCTGAGAGTTCTGAATAAACATAGAGTTTCTAAAGTCCCAGTCACACCGACCCTGTCTTCTTCCTCCTTGTTCTACAAACTTTGTAACATGTGGAACCCCTCCCGAATACTTTTACTATGGTTTTTTTTTTTACTATTACAGCTGTCGAGATGAACAAATTGTGAAAGTGTTGATTATAGCATTATTTTTTAGATAAGAGAAACGATGTGAAGTTGATCGTTTAGTCACTGGCTTGATTCACTGATGCATAAACAGTAATAAACAATTTAGAAAGAAAGTCTGTGTGGACATGAATAATTAGCTACACATCAGAAATCACTGATCACAGATCAGGCATTAATGAACACTGTCGTGCTGTCGATTCCATACGGTACAAGTCTGTTTGTAAAGCATGTGATGACATTGCAGCTAAAATAAACGGAATCCATTTTCTCCAAATTCTCTGGGCGGGCAAAGCAGAGGAAGGGGAGGTAACCTTTCCCCGTATGACGACATACAGGGAAGATTTCAGATCGGCTCGTCTGAGCTCTCATTTTCTCAAAAGCAGAGCAGGACACCCAGAAGTGTCCTGATTTCTAGCCACCCAGATTTCTAGCCACTTGGGGACCATAGGCAGGCTAGGGGAACTCATATTAATGTTAAAAAACCTCATAAAGCGACATTTTCATGTCATGGGACATTTAAAGCATTCTAAATTGTTTAATTGTTTTGAGTTTTATGAACTTAAATTTAACTGAAACTGGGCTGGGATTTCTATTTCCCAGCATGATTTGCCATGACACTCAAAAGGGATAGTAAATGCTAAAATTAAGTGTTATAAAATGTTTTTGTGCAAGATTAATGTTAAAGGTCCCGTTCTTCGTGATCCCATTGTTCAAACTTTAGTTAGTGTGTAATGTTGCTGTTAGAGCGTAAATAATACCTGTAAAATTATAAAGCTCAAAGTTCAATGCCAAGCGAGATATTTTATTTAACAGAAGTTCCCTTTCAAAGCCTACAGCGAACGGCTGGCTTGGACTACATCCTGGTACTTCCTTCATTCATTACGTCAGTAGAACAGTAGAACAGACTAACCTCCGCCCACAAGAATATGCAGAAAAAGGGGGCGTGGTCTTGTTGCTGTCCCACGTGGAGAAGAGGACGGTCATGTGGAGAAAAGGAAGTGCTGCGTTTCAGTGTGTTTGTCGCCATGTCGTCGAGACGCTGTTATTTTCATCCCGGAGTCAAATCACCTTTGTTTGGCTTTCCCAGGGACGCTGTAGAGATCATTGAGCGCATAGCCGCATACATCTCCCGTTAAGAGGCGTGACCTTTCCGTACAACTTGCGCTAAGCTGCTGTCGAATCACAACACAGGAACCGTGCCATGTGCGCTAAGCTGCTGTCGAATCACAACACAGGAACCGCTGGCACAATCAGAACTCGTTACGTATTTCTGAAAGAGGGACTTCATAGAACAAGGAACTCGTCAGCCCGTTTTTAGGACAATGAAAACAGCGGTGTACAGATAAGTAAATTGTGTGAAAAATACTGTGTTTTTTTAACCACGAAACATGAACACATGTTATATTGCACACTGTTAAGACAATCAAAGCTTCAAAAACACACGAAGAACGGGACCTTTAAGGTGGAGATTTAGTAGTGACGAGTGCAGCATGAGCTCAGTTTGAGAACATACAATATGTTAAATGTTCTGTACTCATTCAGCAAGTGCTATGCTATGCTAATGCTATCAAAGCATTATGTTACCAATTAGCAAGGTAGCATTTATTTAATTAGGTAGTTAATGCTAGCCAAGTTTCCACTACTAAAAATATTTAAGTTGATAACTTTAATTTAAATGTATGAATTAGCTTACTCAAATATTTGAAGTTAAGAGCAATTAAAATGAGTACAAAAATAAAATGCAAGTTCTGCTTACTTAAACTTTACATTTCTTAACTTAAAATGTTTTAACCCAACTGATTTGGGTTTACAGTGTACCCTACATCGATCAGCTCCAACTCCAGCGTGATGCTCAGTTTCAGGCGCCATTGTTTGTATAGCCTAAACTCAACAAATGTGGAACATAGAAACCCCATCGCCAACTGTAGCATTTTGTCTGTGTAATTGCAGAGCAACACTGACAGAATGTACAACGTAGGATACAGGGTACACTCGAAGCAGAAGTATAAATTGGCCTGTATAACTGGAAGTATAACTGGTCTGTTTGTGTAGTTTAAAAAAGTGGGACAAGCCATAAGTGCATGTTTGAAATAGACTAACTTTGTCACTACGAATATAAATTATCAACAAGGCACTATTTTAAACTTTTCTTGCAGTTCTGATGGGTTTTATTCCATAAGAAATTAAGAGCCAGATTTACTAAACAGGGCAAATTAGCATTAGAGCGCAATCCCATAAAAGCGCAGATGGGAGTGGAAATTTCTGTGGGTGATTTACTGACAAATTAACTGTGCAAATTAAAGAACACAGACGCAGCCAGATCATTTCCATAATGATCAACGCAATCTACAAAGAGCAACGGAAGACATGCCTTTTTGGGGCGTTAAATAATGGCACACATACCAGTAAATTGACTAGCACAAACCTGCCATAAATGTTGTCTGAAAGGGAAAACTCCTACAAATGCATATGCAAAAGGGTCAGCCGGAAAAAAACATCTTTTCAACGCTAATTTTTCACTGCGTGTCTTTAGTAAATTCTGACAGTAGTTTTTTTTACAGCAAAAAACATTGGACATTACATTGTTTTGCTACTAGATGTCACAAAAAGAACTTGATGTTTGAAAATAACAAACTTTGGCTTACCTGTCACAATGAATAAATGATAATGGCGGAAACACAATTTTTAATGCTATTCTAAATGTTTTTCCTCCATAAGAAATGTACTATATAAAATAAAAGTAAACGATGACAGAATTCTCATTTTTGGGTGTAAATGATGACAGACTTGTCATTTTTTGGGTGAACTATCCCTTTAATACCCATTTAAAACCCATTAATCTCATGGCACTATTTAATTGTGATTGCAGTGTGATTGCATTCATGCCACATTTGAGCTGCAATAAATGGTCTGTAAATATATCTAAATACCAAAATCATGGCTGTTGTGGAGATTATGTGTAATACATTCTATGTTGTATCAAATCAAATATTTCTTTCTGAAGCTACTTTTTGTCCTGTCTATTTGATGCTTTTCTCATTTAACACAATAATGACTTTAAATGATATTTTGGGGTGTAATTTCTCAGCCAGATTTAATGTGCAATTCATTTGTTTAAATAATTAATTAATTAATCAATCAGCACATTGTGTAATTAATTAGATTAAACATTTGAATTGCTTGATAGCTCTAGTTGTTATTATTACACATTATTATGATTGATGTAAATATATATATATTTTTATTTTGTTTTCTAATGAGCTACAGCAGGTCATAAGAACTTTTTAAAGAGATGTTTGAAACAGACAACCTTTGGCTTACCTGTTATGATGAATATAAATTATCAATAAGGGCACAATTTTCAATGCTCTCTTCCTGCAGTTCTGATGGTTTTTCTGACATAAGAAATGTATATAAAATAAAATAATAATAAAGAATCGTTGTCGTTTTGAAAGCATAATAATCAATAATTCACACTGATATAACCATTGGTTAAGGTCCAGCACTTCAGTGCTTGCTTTATATAGATTTTGCCTCAGAATTGCACTAGCAGGGCAGTGGATGTCCTGTAGTCAGGTTCATTCTGCATATCTTTCGATCCTGCTCTACACTCCTACAGGGCTTTGTATTGGACCCAAATGGGACCGGAAAGCTATTTAAAGCTCAGTGTGTGGCACAGTTCTCCTTACATGGGAATGAGCCCCACTTCTCCTAATGGAAAGGTGTGAAACCTGCCATCTATGTTCAATGGATGTATTTTTTATATGAAAAACACATTTTGCGAATGGACATTTTGCTTCCAGTTGATCATTATTTATTGCATCAAAAAAGTAATTATTTCGCAATGGCTTCCAGGCATCTCTCTTGTGATATCCTGCAGTGTTAATCAATAAATCCACATTCACATTTCAGGCTGTTTGTTTTGAGCCTTTGATATTTGAAGCCTTGAACATTAAGTTTGTTTCTTAAAAGGACAGTTCACTCAGGAAAATGTTCTATTTTGTGTTTTAGAGCTCCCAGAGAACTGGACAGACACCAAGGAGACACTCCTGGAAGGGATGGTGTTCAATGTGAAGTATCTGGGCATGACTCTGGTTGGCCAACCTAAAGGAGAAGACATGGCAGTGGCTGCCATCAGGAGGATTGTAACCACGGTCAGTCATCAGTGTAAAAGCAGGTCAAGGGACTTGAGAATAGTGAGGAATGATCACGTTCCAAATTGGCAAAAAAATCTTACTCAAATCATTTTTATGCTTTTGCCAATTCGTAGTGGTATAAAAAGATGTTGTCACATAATAATAAGTATTATTATTACTACACAATATTAATACTGTAAAATATAATAATAATAATCATTTTATTGAGCTGGAGGACACAAGAACAACTTTGTAAAGAAATTATTGATGGTTCTCATTAGTGTCAAACTGATTAAAGTCACAATATGTAACTTTCGCCGCTAGAGGTCGCTTATTCAAAACAAAGGCGTAGCTTGATGACGCCTTGATTTTGAAGAATCGTGGGAGTTGTTTTCTTCACCTCTACAGCCGGTGGAAAAGAATACGACGGGACTTGGGCAGAAATCATATTCATGGATGAGTTAATGTATTAAAGATTTATTAGCGTTACTGTAGTATGAAGCAGGGTGGGGCTGAAAGCCATTGGAGCTGAACGAGGCCGCTGGAGCGATTGCTAATGAGAGACGAGTGCGACACACAGCTCAAGAGCAGTGGAGCTTTTATTATGCCACAGACGACCACTTCCGCGTCTTCCGCGTCTTCCGCTCATGCTTATGTGGGGTAACGCGTTGCTGTTTTATCATATTACATACATTTGAGTGTGTTGAAAGTTGTTATAACGCTACTCTGCGATGTTTGCTCGGGCGGTTACTATGAGACACTTGTTGCTCACTGCAGTAGCCTAAGCTAGATTAATATTAGGCATGGTAAAATATGGTACTCACGGTAAATCAAGAAAACCAGATTTAAAGGGATAGTTCACCTAAAAATGAAAATGTGATGTTTATCTGCTTACCCCTAGGGCATCCAAGATATAGGTGACTTTGTTTCTTCAGTAGAACACAAATTAAGATTTTTATCTCCAACCATTGCTCTCTGCCACTATGTGACTTTTCCGTCCAATAGAGGTCGCCTATTCAAAGTAGTTTAATGACGTCACGTTTGAGCGCAGAATCTTGGGACATGTGGTCTTTACCTCACAGCCAATGGAAAAGAATCGGGATAGGACTCACGCAGAAATCACGTTCATGGATATGATTATTAACGTTACTGTAGTATGAAGCAGAGCAGGACCGAATGTTTTGGGATTGTTAATAAGATGAAGGCAACACATGCCTCACGAGCAGCGGGACTTTTATTATGACATTATGCCACTTCCGCTTTTCCGGTCATTAGTATGAGGTAACGCAGCTCTGTTTATCATATTAGATACATCTGAGTGTGTTGAAAATGATGTTATGATGTTACTCTGTGCGTTCGCTCTGCGGCTGCTATGACACTTGTTTCACACTGTAGTAAGAGTAAAGCGTTTATGCAGAATAAACCCGAAACAGAGGGGAATGCAGATATGATGCCATCGACAGGGCGACTCCCTCACACGTCCCGGTTCTTTGGGTAAAATAGCAATTTCTCACGATTTACAAATAGTTGGAAACATTTAGGATATTGTAAGTAATCAACTGAACAAAATATATAAAATTGGCCTAGTGGTTTTTGGATATTTTACTGCAAAAATGTTACATAGTGCACCTTTAATATTCAAAGATCAGAATAAACTTAGCCTACCTTACAATCAGCAGCTGAATCCGTTGTAAATTATTCCAGAATTATTCCTCAACGCGTCTCAAAACAAGGTAGTTGAAGTATAGTGCGCTTCACTTGATGTGTTTATTTGAGTTGATGTGTGGGCGTCGATCTGTTCTCATGGGTCGCGTCAGTATTTGAATCTGAATAGAACGCCCGCTCCGTGGGCGTGGCCGCATTAGCGGATAATGAAGAGGCGCGCGAACAACTGACATCTCTCTCTTTTCAAACAGATGACATAAACAAAGAATATTTGTTTTCTATTTGATTTACATTATTTAAAACCTGACATTTCAACGTTTTTTAGACATATGTCTCATGTTTGTGAGACAAGTATTCATTAAGCTAGAGTTCCTTTTCTGAAGACTATCTGAATGAACGTCTTTGACAGAGAGGCTGCAGATCACGCATCATGTTTGTTTTCTTTTTTTTGCTAAAAGAACAACAATTTTTTTTGTGACTTTACACACACAAATAGAAACTTAACAGATTATAATGATGTATAACACATGCCTGAATGATAACCGCCGACTCGAGGGGGTTAAACCCTGCGGCTCATGACAACACATTGATTTCTTAAGACATGAAATGATCGGTTTGTGCGAGAAACCGGGCAGTATTTATATAATTTTTTTACCTCGAATGCGATCTATTTACAACAGCCTTGAACGCGCCATTACTTCCGACGATTTTCATTTTTGGGTGAACTATCCCTTTAAACAATAAGACTAACTGTGTTGAGCTATATAACAATAATTTGTTTTCTGTCGATGAATGTATCAAAACAGTTGCTACAAAATACAAAATAAAACCAGAAATCGAGGGTAACCCGGGTATGATGTCACTATAGGCGATGCACAGACTCGTCCATGTCCTGGTTATTCCTCTGGATTTAAACATTCTTGGAAACATTTGGGATAATGTAACTACACAAGTTGTTCTTGTTTTTTTTTTGTGGATATTTCAATCCAAAAATCTTACATATTGTGCCTTTAACAGAACAAAACAGAAACGAAAAGCTTTTTGATCAATGGTTTAGTGCCTCACAAAGGCCTTTGTAGCTTACTTGTGGTGATAAAATGTTGTACAGAACAAAAGAGTCAGCATTTCAGTACAGTCTGTTTCCTATTTAAATACACAATATGATTCCTTGTTCTACAGAGAGCAAACGAAAAAAGACTTGCTTCCTTTAACAGCACATTCGAATCAGAATGTGATAACTTTCTCTCTAAACTAACTGTCAGACTGGGAATTCTTGAGTTGAAATTAATTTGTTTTAAATCAGTGTTTACTGTCTCCTGGGAAGGGAGAAAGACCCTCCAGATATGCGTTTGCCTGATTTTCTTTGTCCTTGACGAGTCCCCTCTCTCTCCTCTTCTGCATTTCAACCATAATTTCCCCTCGTCCTCATCCATGTTGGCCTCTTTTCTTCCTGCCAGCACACTGTATTGATGTACCAGTTTGTTCATATGCCAGGATCACAGTAACACCACTTAAACAAGGCAGAGGATGAATATTATATATTAAGTGTCAGCTCTTGTACCCCTGAAGTTGGATTTAATAGCCTACACAGATTTCTCTGACCTTTTCAGGTTATTGTTTATGGTCAGCGAGTTATGAGTGACATTTCAAAGTTGACAATGACAAAGATGTTTGTCCAGGGTTCACACAAATTGTTTATCCTTGTCAACCACATGCAGGCTCGGGCCAGTGCAAAGAAGTTTCGGAAAGTGACCCTCACTGTCTCCCCCAAGGGAATCATCATCTCAGACACAGAGACCAATGACCTCATTGAGGACGTTTCCATTTACAGGTATAAAACCACACCAAAATAAACCAAATTCACAAAAACCTGTGCTCTTTTGTATCATACTGTGAATTGTATTATAGTGTGGTGCACATTAAAAAGCAGTCTTAATATACTTTAAAAATGAGCTCAAAAGTTTGGGGTCATTTGGGATTTTTAAAATGTTTTTGAATGATGATTTTTGCTAACTAACGCTGCATTTATTGGTAGCAATTTACAATAAGGTTTCATTTGTTAACATTATTTAACACAAAATAACAATGAACAATACTTTTAAAGAATTTATTCATTTTTGTTCATCTCAAAATTTACTAATACATTTTTAAGATCATAATTTGTATCTGTTATCATTACTTAATGCACTGTAAACTAACATGAATAAGATTTTTTTTAATGTAAGAAGATATTGCTCGCTGTTAGTTCATGTTGTTAACTAATGTTAACAAATGAGACCTTATTGTAAAGTGTTACCCATTTATTTGCTCAAAATACAGTAAAATTAGGAAATATCACTACAATTTAAAAAATGTTTCTATTGTAATATACACCGATTAGGCATAACATTATGACCACTGACAAGTGACATGAATAACACTGATTATCTCTTCATCACGGCACCTGTTAGTGGTTGGGATATATTAGGCAGCAAGTGAACATTTTGTCCTCAAAGTTGATGTGTTAGAGGCAGGAAAAATGGGGAAGCGATTTCAGTGTGTTTGACAAGGGCCAAATTGTGATGGTTAGACGACTGGGTCAGAGCACCTGACAAAGCATATCTTTGTTCTGTATGTTCTGTGGATTTTTAAAAGCCACTGAGTCAATTATTACAATAAGCATACTTCACTCCCTCCAAATCAGTTGTTTAAAGATTTTTAGTCTGTCAAGGTCTGTAGAACACCATGAACTCTGCAGTGAGATCTAACCAGTTATTCATTAACATTTGAGTGTGTCAAACAAATATTGATACAAGAGGTGATATGCTTGGATCGTATTCATAAATGGGAGATTGTGGTACATCTTGACTGTATATAATATGTGTACTGTATATATATATATATATATATGGTACATCTTGACTGTATATAATATGTGTACTGTATATATATATGTGGTACATCTTGACTGTGTATAATATGTGTACTGTAAATATATGTGGTACATCTTGACTGTATTATACCCCTCTGTTAGAGGGAGGTGATTTATTCGGAGGGCATGAGGGCTGCTTCAGAGTGCAGCGAGGAGCCCCCATGCTGATCCCCCTTATCAGCTACACCAGAGACACAGTCACAGGAATCACGCATCTCTTTAATCCTCTCCCGTAAAAAAAAAAAAAAACTTATCCCACACCCTACTGTCTCATTCTTTCCTCTATCCCTCCTCCTTCCTCTCTTTCGCATTTAAACAACACACTCTCCCTGTCTTTCTTTTAATTTTTTTTTATAAACTTAAAGGGATAGTTCAACCAAAAAGGAAAATTGCTCACCCTCAAGTTGTTCCAGACCTGTATGAATTTCTTTCTTCTGCTGAACACAAAAGAAGATATTTTGAAGAACGTCAGTAACCAAACAGTTGATGGACTCCACTAACTTCCATAGTATTTGTTTCCCATACAATGAGGAACGTCAACAGTTATCACCATAAGAAAGAAATCCATTTATTCATTTACAGGTTTGCAACAACTTGAGGGTGAGTAAATGATGACAGAATTGAACATTTTGGGCGAACTATCCCTTTAATTCAAGATACTGTACATTCTCTCTAGTCTTTAAAGGGGTGGTTCCATGTTTTTTTTCTAGGCTTGGTTGTGTTTATGGGGCGTAGTATAACATGTCTTAATACTTCTTTTTTTTTTTAAACGCCATATTTTTCTTATATATTACCTTTATTCCACACCGCTGTCTCCACTGTCCTTTGAACGGCTCGTTTGCTTCCTGCTTCTGTAAAGCCCATCCCCCCGAAAAACGCAATGGTCTTAGATTGGTTAGATGGCCAAGTTTGTAGTTCTGCAACAGCTCTCTCTCTTTCGTAATGACTGCGACGTGGCCTCGCCCACTTTGTTGCGTGTTTATGTTAATAGCAAGGGTTTGATGTCACCAACCCGGGAAGAAGCTTGTTGTAGTCCAAACCGGCCGTTTTTGTAGGCAATAAACTGCCATAACTTTAAAAGACAATATCTCCATTTGCATTGAACTTTCAGCGCTGTAACTTTGCAGATACTGTTTATGCTCAAGCAGCAACATTACTCACTAACTAAAGTTAAAAAAGTGAAATCGCATGCAACCACCCCTTTAATATAAATGAATGTACAATTAAAATGGTAATTCAAGTAAAATACATTTATTTGATCAGCTAAATTGCTGATAGATATTACTAAGATATTACTGAAATATTTCTAGAATTTTTACAATTTATTTTTTAATATTTTGTTTCTGCTTGTTCTAAGCACTGTTTATTGAAGTCTACACAGGGGGGAAAAAAATTCCGGAGGGGTAAGAAAAATAAAATTTAAGATACTGAATATCCTCTAGTCTTATAAATGCATGTAAAATTAAAATAGTAATTAAAGCAAAATACATCTATTTGAGAAACAAATTGGATATTACTTGAATAATTCTTGATGTTTTCTTATCTGTGTGTTTTTTATTTTAAACATTAATTATTTTGGTTTACACTTTTACACAAACATTAATATATATATATATATATATATATATACAGTGAGGAAAATAAGTATTTGAACACCCTGCTATTTTGCAAGTTCTCCCACTTAGAAATCATCGAGGGGTCTGAAATTGTCATCGTAGGTACATGTCCACTGTGAGAGACATAATCTAAAAAAAAGAAATCCAGAAATCACAATGTATGATTTTTTAACTATTTATTTGTATGATACAGCTGCAAATAAGTATTTGAACACCTGAGAAAATCAATGTTAATATTTGGTACCGTAGCCTTTGTTTGCAATTACAGCGGTCAAACGTTTCCTGTAGTTTTTCACCAGGTTTGCACACACTGCAGGAGGGATTTTGGCCCACTCCTCCACACAGATCTTCTCTAGATCAGTCAGGTTTCTGGCCTGTCGCTGAGAAACACGGAGTTTGAGCTCCCTCCAAAGATTCTCTATTGGGTTTAGGTCTGGAGACTGGCTAGGCCACGCCAGAACCTTGATATGCTTCTTACAGAGCCACTCCTTGGTTATCCTGGCTGTGTGCTTCGGGTCATTGTCATGTTGGAAGACCCAGCCTCGACCCATCTTCAATGCTCTAACTGAGGGAAGGAGGTTGTTCCCCAAAATCTCGCAATACATGGCCCTGGTCATCCTCTCCTTAATACAGTGCAGTCGCCCTGTCCCATGTGCAGAAAAACACCCACAAAGCATGATGCTACCACCCCCATGCTTCACAGTAGGGATGGTGTTCTTGGGATGGTACTCATCATTCTTCTTCCTCCAAACACAGTTAGTGGAATTATGACCAATCACTGTCAGTGAGGAAAATAAGTATTTGAACACCCTGCTATTTTACAAGTACTCCCACTTGGAAATCATGGAGGGGTCTGAAATTGTCATCGTAGGCGCATGTCCACTGTGAGAGACATAATCTAAAAAAAAAAATCCAGAAATCACAATATATGATTTTTTAACTATTTATTATTTATCTCAAAAGAGCTGGGACCACCATTTCCAAGGTTACTGTTGGTTATACACTAAGACGTCATGGTTTGAAATCATGCATGGCACGGAAGGTTCCTCTGCTTAAACCAGCACATGTCAAGGCCCGTCTTAAGTTTGCCAATGACCATTTGGATGATCCAGAGGAGTCATGGGAGAAAGTCATGTAGTCAGATGAGACCAAAATAGAACTTTTGACCCGAAGCACACAGCCAGGATAACCAAGGAGTGGCTCTGTAAGAAGCATATCAAGGTTCTGGCGTGGCCTAGCCAGTCTCCAGACCTAGACCCAATAGAGAATCTTTGGAGGGAGCTCAAACTCCGTGTTTCTCAGCGACAGGCCAGAAACCTGTCTGATCTAGAGAAGATCTGTGTGGAGGAGTGGGCCAAAATCCCTCCTGCAGTGTGTGCAAACCTGGTGAAAAACTACAGGAAACGTTTGACCTCTGTAATTGCAAACAAAGACCACTGTACCAAATATTAACATTGATTTTTTTAGGTGTTCAAATACTTATTTGCAGCTGTATCATACAAATAAATAGTTAAAAAATCATACATTTTGATTTCTGGATATATATATATATATATATATATATATATATATATATATATATATATATATATATATATATATATATATATATATATATATATATATATATATATATATATATATATATATATATATATATATATATATATATATATATATATATATTTCCATAGGGCTAAGAAATATAAGCTTAAATCTAGGTACTGAATATTCTCTTAACATAAATGTATTTTGTTTTAACGTTATACAGTATATATTTTTTAGGGCTGTCAAATGATTAATTGCGATTAATCGCATCCAAAATAAAAGTTTGTGTTTACATAATATATGTGTCCACTGTGTATAATTATTAATATGTATATTTGAATACACACTCATTCATGTATATATTTAAGAAATATTTGCACTGTATATACTGCATATATATATATATATATATATATATATATATATATATATATATATATATATATATATATATATATATATATATATATATATATATATATATATATATATAAAATATATATAAACACAGTACACACACTTATATTATGTAAACACAAACTTTTATTTTAGATGTGATTAATCACGATTAACCGTTTGACAGCACTAATGGTAATGAAGACCAGAATACTAATTAATTTTTTTTAGCAGAAGAGCGTCAGGTCTGACACAAAACACTCTGTCCTTGTACCTGGAACTCCTCCATCCTTGGCTCTGCTCCCTTCAGAGATGCTCTGTGGGCTTCTGGCTATTTAGTGCAATGACATATGGATTCCTGTGTAAGACAAGGAATTCTGAGAGCTCACGTAGAGGACAAACTGCTCTCCACTGCACAGAGTTTTTTTGCTTATTGTATTATTAGCCTGATCCAGGTAAAACACACCTCAGAATAAGAGAATACGCCCCTGGATGTAATCAGTGTAGACTTTGATCACACCGCCTCAGTTTGACTTTCAAAGGAGGCTGGAGAATAAACACAAATACCAGGGGACCATAAAATCAGAGTTCAGTCGGAATGCTATAATAAATGCTATTTCAACCCAGACCCCGAGGAGGTTTTGGACAACCATTTGGAGGGTGAAGAACAGAATCATGGGTATTCTCTGCCTTTTCACTGACAGCAAAATAAACGAGAGCATCTTGGATGAAGTGGTGGGGGTTTCAAAAGAAGGAAACATATTAGTGCTGATGATATGAACACTTTTCCTCATCTTTATTCACTCCTTTGAGTCCCACCCCCCTCTCCACAGCTGAATATACAAATAATGAAGAAAAGACAGCTGAAAAAACATAATCATCTCCTATTTTTAGTAAAAAAATAGGAGATGATTATGTTTGTCTAGGCTCAGTAGGAGCTGTCAGCTTTATTACATCAGATATTTTAGAGGTTTGAAGGGCATTCTGGGTCTTTTTTTCTTCTTTTTTTGCTGCAGATTTTGTTTCATTTCCGTCAATGCTCATTGCAATTTAGTTTTTTTTTGTGTGCCTTTTTACCCAAATACACACATCAGTTTCACTACTGCCACTACTGCCAGCTTGTCTCTTGAAAAGAAAACATCTATATTTGTGTGCAAGACTTTTCCTAAGCCACAAATCTTGCACAGTGATTTGTGTAATGAGATTCACAACGGTCCCACATTAGCTGCATGGGGGTTCATGAAAAGATTAAACCCCACTTTGGCCTTTTTCCCATTCTGGGAATGCCATATTCCACTGTAATGTGTTCGGCAAGAGAGGGGAGCCAGTAGGGCATCACTGAGGGAGCAGACACTGCCAATGCAAACACTGCCAAGGAAAGCTATAATAAGAAAGGGCTTGTTGTTTTTTGTATTCACAGACTTTTTTCAGAAATGTTATATTTGTAATATTCGCTTTACATTGCTCTTTGCTTTGTTTAATGACATCGGTAGCATTTGGAAAATGTGGAAGCTGTTATGCTAGTCAGGGCCACAAGGTCATGTTTGTTACCCTTGAGTAGTTTATATGAAAGCCACTTTTTTTTCTATTTACAATGTATGTGACCTGACTGAGGCTCTATGTATTAGTAAAAGCATGTCTCCTCCTTGCCTAAAGCAGAACGCTTTCATGTTAAGGCCAATCTCACTTGGATGTGCATTGCCACTTTACCGTATCACTGCTTTTCACTTGGCCTGGATTCAGCGACTTTGTGTTTTGTTTTCCCATTCATTTACAGTACAGTAGGATCTGATAACAGAAAGGTATGAGAACACATTGACAATAAAAGCAAATAAAAATATAGCTGCAAGCAGCAGTTATCGGGGGCAAGCACAAACAGGAACAATGAAGTGTAGTTTATCGAAAAAGCTTTTGATAACATTTTGTCGGCATGGTCTAAAGATGACCTGAGCCAATTTTGGTGAAAATCAGACCAACGGTCTAGGAGGAGTTGGAAAAAGTAAGTCTTCAAAGAAATTCAAAATGGCGGACAGCAAGTTCGAGCAAATATGACATAATTGGTTGCTCTTGGCATGACCCAAGGAATATATCAAGACATCATTAAAATAGGCAAAATTAATCAAAAGTTATTAGCATTTTTGGAAATTTCGTTATAACTTTTGACCACAAGGTGGTGCTGTCTCAAAACGTTTTGAGTACATTCAGGGCATGGTCCCGATGCTTCGTACTGATACGTTAATGTGTTCATAAAATACAGCATTTTAGGACTAAATTAAAACTGGCCGACACCCACAAAATAGTGACGCCCTGAATCAGAAGTGACCAGTTTTATTATTTTTGGGCAAACCGTTCAGAAGTTAGGCATTTTTCATATCTTCAGACCAGTAGGTTATGCTGAAAAGCTGCATGTAGCTTCAGGTCATGCTTGTGATGACATACAGGTGCTGGTCATATAATTAGAATATCGTCAAAAAGTTGATTTATTTCACTAATTCCATTCAAAAAGTGAAACTTGTATATTATATTCATTTATTACACACGGACTGATATATTTTAAATGTTTATTTCTTTTAATTTTGATGATTATAACAGACTACTAAGGAAAATCCCAAATTCAGTATCTCAGAAAATTAGAATATTACTTAAGACCAATACAAAGAAAGGATTTTTAGAAATCTTGGCCAACTAAAAAGTATGAACATGAAAAGTATGAGCATGTACAGCCCTCAATACTTAGTTGGGGCTCCTTTTGCCTGAATTACTGCAGCGATGCGGCATGGCATGGAGTTGATCAGTCTGTGGTACTGCTCAGGTGTTATGAGAGCCCAGGTTGCTCTGATAGTGGCCTTCAGCTCTTCTGCATTGTTGGGTCTGGCATATCGCATCTTCCTCTTCACAATACCCCATAGATTTTCTATGGTGTTAAGGTCAGGCGAGCTTGCTGGCCAATTAAGAACAGGGATACCATGGTCCTTAAACCAGGTTCTGGTTGCTTTGGCACTGTTTGTAGGTGCCAAGTCCTATTGGAAAATGAAATCTGCATCTCCATAAAGTTGGTCAGCAGTAGGAAGCATGAAGTGCTCTAAAACTTCCTGGTATACGGCTGTGTTGACCTTGGACCTTAGAAAACACAGTGGACCAACACCAGCAGATGACATGGCACCCCAAACCATCACTGACTGTGGAAACTTTACACTGGACCTCAAGCAACATGGATTGTGTGCCTCTCCTCTCTTCCTCCAGACTCTGGGACCCTGATTTCCAAAGGAAATTCAAAATTTACTTTCATCAGAGAACATAACTTTGGACCACTTTTTTCCTTTTTGTCTTTAGCACAGGCAAGACTCTTCTGACGCTGTCTGTTGTTCAAGAGTGGCTTGACACAAGGAATGCGACAGCTGAAACCCATGTCTTGCATACATCTGTGCGTAGTGGTTCTAGAAGCACTGACTCCAGCTCCAGTCCACTCTTTGTGAATCTCCCCCACATTTTTGAATGGGTTTTGTTTCACAATCCTCTCAAGGGTGTGGTTACCCCTATTGCTTTTACACTTTTTTCTACCACATCTTTTCCTTCCCTTCGCCTCTCTATTAATGTGCTTGGACACAGAGCTCTGTGAACAGCCAGCCTCTTTTGCAATGTCCTTTTGTGTCTTGCCTTCCTTGTGCAAGGTGTCAATTGTCGTCTTTTGGACAACTGTCAAGTCAGCAGTCTTCCCCATGATTGTGTAGCCTACAGAACTAGACTGAGAGACCAGTAAAGGCCTTTGCAGGTGTTTTGAGTTAATTAGCTGAGTTAAAAGAAAAATTAAAAGAAATAAACTTTTGAAATATATCAGTCTGTGTGTAATGAATGAATATAATATACAAGTTTCACTTTTTGAACGGAATTAGTGAAATAAATCAACTTTTCGATGATATTCTAATTATATGACCAGCACCTATATACTAAGTTTGGTCAAAATATGCTAAAGTGTTGCTGAGATATAGCCTCTCAAATTTGGCATGTTCTTTGTCAAATTCGTTCATGCGTTATTCGAGAACGGTTGGGTTTATCAAAAAACTTTTGATAACTTTTTGCCAACATGGTCTAAAGATGATCTGATTCAATTTTCATGAGAATAGGACAAACCATCCTGGAGCAGTTTTTTAACGGGAAAATTTAGTTTCTAGCCTTTACGGTTAAAAAATGTAAGTAAAACTGTGGACTGTTGGTGACTCTAGAGGGATTGAGTTAGAGACTCCAAATTTGGACTGACCTCTATCGGTGTCTACCAAATTTCACAACTTTTTACCATACGGTTCTATGGGCTGCCATATCCCATGGCAGAAGAAGAAAACGTGGCGCTTGGCCCCTAATTGCTCAGTTAACAAAAAGTTAATATTAAGTACCTTTCATTTTAGACACAATATTGTCATTACTTTGTTTTTTTTTCTGCTGCAACAAAATAAGAGATGAAAATATAAAGAAAATAGTTCCACAGCAAAATTGCCAAATTGTGTATCTTCCAGTGACACACAGGAGTGGTGTTAAGTTTCAAAATGAATCTGTGATTTTGATTGAATCGGTTAAGTGAATGATTCAGTGACGTGACCTGCCGAAAAAGTAAATGTAAAATCCCTACCTGTAGAACTCACAGACAAGTGGAGTGATGCAAACACTGTTGTTGAACTATCAGCACTATAATGCCGCTCAGCCAATCAAACTCAAGGACTGAAACTAACTGTCCTATAAAACTGAAATCAGTGTTTGTTTTGTTATGCATTCAATTTCATGGAGAATTTTTACTTTCAAAATGTGGAAAGTAAATAATGGAAATCAATAATTTGATTTCCACAAAAGCAAAGATTGAAAGGTTCATGTCAGTTTAGCTGAGGTTGTATAAAAAAATATCCTCCTCCTTTAATTCTGTTCAAAAGGAGCTACAAACAAGCTAAATTCAGGCCATTTACAGTTTCCTTCCCTCTCAGCATCACACTCTTCAATAATGAAGTTGTGCAATGCACCACAGACTGGAATAAATGATAATTCACCACACACCCCATGTTCAGAGAGAGAAAGGGGAGGGAGAAAGGGAATAGAGAGTCTTGGGCATTTCTATTTAGGTCGTGCATCAGAAGTAGTGCACTAACAATTTTAGATGAAGTGAGATCCAAGCTCTGCCTTCCCTAATGTGTCTCATTATTTCACACAAGCTCTTTTGTTTTGGTGCTCTAAATTCCGGTCCGATTCCTAAAATGACATTCATAGTCCTCTCTCTGCTACATGTCTGATGGTTTATGTTATTGTAAATTGTAAGTGTGTCTTTATGATATATCTGATCATCTCATTGGCAGTGAAATCTACACGGTGTTGTTGGTCCCTGGCTCTCTTTACAAAAAAACTGTCAGGATATCAGGTCTTTCAGGTCCTGGTCCTTCAGGCTGGTCTTTCCATTATCTCTGATTGTGAATGGTGACCATGGCTGTCAAGCAAAATTTTCAGTGGTGAAAGAATAACATCTTAAATATTAATCTGTTCTTTAAACAAAGGACTGATCAATGGCTTCTGAAGATTTGAACTATTTTTAAAGATGTTTTTAAGTGGGGTTTTTTGTTGTACTTTTTGAAGCTTGACGTTTATGCATTTGGCAGATGCATTTTTTTGTTCAGTTTTTGCATTCCCTGGGAACTGAACCCATGCTCTACTGCTTAAAGGGATAGTTCACCCAAAAATGAAAATTAGCCCATGATTTACTCACCCTCAAGCCATCCTAGGTGTATATGACATTCTTCTTTCAGACGAATACAGTTTTTATATTTTAGTTATATAAAAAAATGTCCTGGCTAATCCAAGCTTTATAATGGCAGTGAATGGGAGCCTAAAAGTGAAGCGATGCATTTGTGTAAGAAAAATATTAATATTTAAAACTTTATAAAGTAAAATATCTATAGCTTCCACCAGACCGCCTTCCGTATTCAACTTACGAAGAAAGTGTAACGCCTCTCACAATTCGAAACTCTTACACTATGTCCTACATCATACAGTTATGCTTTTTTCATAAGTTGAATACGGAAGGCAGTCCGGCATCATGTGGTAATTTTCATTTTTGGGTGAACTATCCCTTTAAGCTACAGTAAACTTTCTTCAAAATGTCTTCTTTTGAGTTCCACAGCAGAAGGGAAATCATACAGGTTTGGAACGACAATAACAATCAGAATTTTTTGGGGTGCACTATTCCTTTAAATGCAGAAATATATCTTAGTATAGTTAAACCACAGATTTTTACCAGATTTTCACTTCTGTTTTGGCGCTGAGTAGTTTTTTTTCAAGAGTTTTCTCTAAACCAATATGGATCTGAGAGATTACAAACCCTTGTTATTTTTTTAAAATACAAATTTGTTCTCAACAGGAATTGCCTGGGTTGGTTTGCAGACTTTAAAGGGTTAGTTCACCCAAAAATGAAAATAATGTAATTTATTACTCACCCTCATGCCGTTCCACACCCGTAAGACCTCCGTTCATCTTCGGAAGCGGAACACAAATTAAGATATTTTTGTTGAAATCTGAAGGCTCAGTAATGAGCAAAGCAATTTACACTCTCAAGATCTATTCATGTACTAAAAACATTTAAATCAGTTCATATGAGTACAGTCGTTCAATATTAATATTAGAAAGTGACGATAATATTTTTGGTGAGCCAAAAAAAACTAAATAATGACTTATGTAGTGACACCGATTAAAAAAAAACTGCTTGATGAAGCTTCCAAGCGTATCGAATCATAAACTTCTGAAATCACGTGACTTTGGTGCTTCGAACCACTGAATCGACTCGCTGATTCATAACGCTCCGAAGCATCATGCAGCAGTTTTTTTTAATCGGTTGTCACTATATAAGTCGTTATTTTCGTTTTTTTTTTTTTTTATTATCGTCGCTTTATAATACTAATATTGAACCACTGTACTCACATGGACTGATTTAAATAGTACATTAATGGATCTTGAGAGTGTAAATTGCTTTGCTCCCTATGGAGGCATTACTGAGCCTTCAGATTTCAACAAAACTATCTTAATTTGTGTTCCGAAGATGAACGGAGGTCTTATGGGTGTGGAACGGCAAGAGGGTGAATAATAAATTACATTATTTTCATTTTTGGGTGAACTAACCCTTTAAATGACATATACTTTAAATGGTTTTTAATGGATTTAATTATTCCTATAGTTAAAAGTTAGAAATGACTCATTAAATTAGAGAAGAGTTTTTGTTCTGTCACTGAACTTCAAACAGCTTGTACAATAAAGCTGATGATTTTCACTTCCATTGAAGTTATTGAAGGATATAAATGTAGCCATAACCTAGACCCTGCCAGTACATTATTCATTCCTGGAAATGTTATTCATATGAGTCTTTATGAACAAATACAGTCCACAGTGAAAAGCTTTTTTTCCCTCTCACTTCTGCAGAATATCTTACTGCACAACAGACAAAACTCAGGATAAGGTCTTTGCCTACGTCTCCCAAAGCCAATTCAATGAAACTCTGGAGTGCCATGCCTTCCTGTGCCAAAAAAAGAAAATAGTAAGTGTCTTCAGATGCACATCATGAACATTTGGATGAACAGTAACAGATGGCACATCATGTAGGCCTAATTCCCAGGCATATTTCTTTATGTAGCCTGTGCACATAGTTTGTTAAAACGTTTCCATTTTGATAGTATTGCAATCCTTCATCACCATGTAAATAAATAGCTATTTTTTCACTACAGTTTTTATTGAATTGTAATTGACAAACTGGTTATTGTGTAAGCCAAAACCTTTTCTCTTTTCTCCGTATCTATAACTGGTATCTAGCGCCATCTAGTGGACATATGCATGATTCTTCAAAATGTTACCCAGCGTGCACTTTGAATTTAATGTGGTCATGTGTACTCCACAGGCTCAGGCTGTGACTCTGACAGTTGCCCAAGCTTTTAAAGTAGCTCTAGATATGTGGGAGATCGCACAGGAAGGTGAGCTTTTGTGCCACGTTTGTTTACACAGGCTACATATGGCACATACACTAACCTAAAGGATTATTAGGAACACCTGTTCAATTTCTCATTAATGCAATTATCTAATCAACCAATCACATGGCAGTTGCTTCAATGCATTTAGGGGTGTGGTCCTGGTCAAGACAATCTCCTGAACTCCAAACTGAATGTCAGAATGGGAAAGAAAGGTGATTTAAGGCAGTTCTGAAGGCAAAAGGGGGTCAAACACAGTATTAGTATGGTGTTCCTAATAATCCTTTAGGTGAGTGTATTCCATGGAATAGAACATACATATTCTTATGTCTTCATTTTTCCATTGCAGACAAAAGCAAGAAAGTTCGCACATGTTACTCGTGTTCAGACCCTGAATCCCAGCCCGAATCTGAACCAAACAACGTTTCAGGTACATTTATTGATTTAAACACAATGGTTTGCTTGATGTTTGTCTTGATTTAGTTAAATCCATGGGAACACTTTTCATTTTTGTTCTTTACTTGTGTCAGAGGAGGCGAAGACTCAGGCTCTGATGGAGCACAAACCGAGGAAGCCCTTCTTCCCTTCCTTCCTTTCACCATCTCCACGCAGCAACACTAGGAGACGGCCAATCAAACATGACTCCTGGGTATGATGTCATTCAACTTTTTATCATACACTACCATTAGCCTAAAAGTTTAGGTTGTCTGTATGATTTTTAAATGTAATGTTAAATGAATTTTCAGCATCCATTACTCCACCAAGCCATTTAAACTTCAGGGATATCAATCTGTCCAATTAGGAAGCATAAGTGATTGTGAATCAGTTTCACAGGCTTTGGTGCAAATGAAAGTGACAACAGGTGCACTGGAGAGGCAACAGCAAGACAACCCCCAAAAGGGAACGATTTTGCAGGTGGTGGCCATAGATAATTGTTCTCTCCTTATTCTTCCTGACTGATTTTTCTTTAGTTTTATGATTTGTTTGGGTTCTTGTCACTGTCTGTAGCATGAGGCTACCTGCAACCCAATCAGGTTGCACAGGCAGTCCTGCTCCTCCAGGATGCCACATCCATACGTACCACACGTACCATTTGGTGTGTCTCCCAGCACAGTTTCAAGAGCATGGAGGAGATACCGGGAGAGCTGGTCATGCCGTTCCATGAGGAGAGCTGGTCAGGGAGGTAAAAGGGCAAAAACCCAGCAGCAGGACCGGTATCTGCTCCTTTGTGTGAGGAGTAACAGGAGGAGCACTGCCAGAGCCCTACAAAATGACCTCCACCCGATTACCGGTGTGCATGTTTCTGACCAAACTGTCAGAAACCGACTTCATGAGGGTGGCATGAGGGCCCGACGTCCTCTAGAGAGACCTGTGCTCACAGCTCATCACTGTGCAGCTCAATTTGCATTTGCCTCATCTCTTCACGGGTAAGAGTAGGTTCACATTGAGCATGTGACATATGTGAAAGAGTCTGGAGATGCCGTGGGGATCCAGCTTACTGGGTCAGTAATATACAGCAGCCATATCACCCTGTAGCCCAAGATTGGTTTCCCACTGAAGCTAAGCAGGGTTGAGCCTGGTCAGTACCTGGATGGGAGATAGGGGGCGCTCACCCTGTGGTCTGTGTGGGTCCTAACGCCCCAGTATAGTGATGGGGACACTATACTGTAACAAGCACCATCCTTCGGATGAGACGTTAAACCAAGGTCCTGATTCTCTGTGGTCATTAAAAATCCCAGGAGGTCCTTCGGAAAAAGAGTATGGGTGTAACCCCGGCACCCTGGCCAAATTTACCCATTGGCCCCTGTCCATCATGGCCTCCTAATCATCCCCAAATACTGATTGGCTCTATCACTCCGTCTCTTCTCCATCATAAGCTGGTGTTTGGTGGGCGTTCTGGCGCAATATGGCTGCCGTTGCATCATCCAGGTGGTGCTGCACATTGGTGGTGGTTAAGGAGATTCCCCTTTCTATTTGGAAAGTGCTTTGAGTGCCTAGAAAAGCGCTATATAAATGTAACAAATTGTGTTTGGCAGTGTAGGCAGTTTTTAGATGAAGAAGGCATTGATGCCATTGACTGGCCCTCACGTTCCCCAGACCTGAATCCAATTGAGAACCTCTGGGACATCTGAAAGTAGCGCCACAGACTGTCCAGGAGCTCACTGACGCCCTGATCCAGGTCTGGGAGGAAATCCCCCAGACATCATCTCATCAGGCGCATGCCCGAACGTTTGTCTTGAGTGCATACAGGCACGTGGGGTCATACACACTACTGACTTACATTATGAGTTGCTGTGATGAACTTCATGCAAGTAGTATCAGCCTGCAACTTTTGTATGATTTTTAGTCCAGCCCTCAGTGTGTTGATGATTTTGGTTTCCATTGACTGTTGTCACATAATCTTTTTCTTAACAAATTTTAGAATGTATATAAATAAAGATTTTCATTTAATTTAATTCATTGAAATCCAATGTGTGATTTAAGTGTCATGGAAAAGTTTATTTATTTCAATTTAAAAGGTGAAACTAATAGATTATATAGACTCATTACATGCAAAGTGAGATATTGCCTTAATTTTGATGATTATGGCATACAGCTTATGAAAACCCCAAATTCAAAATCTCAGAATCATTAGAATATTGTGAAAAGGTTCAGTATTGTAGGTTCAAAGTGTCACACTCTAGTCAGCTAATTAATCCAAAACATCTGCAAAGGGTTCTTGAGGCTTTAAATGGTCTCTCAGTCTGGTTCAGTAGAATTCACAATCATGCGGTAGACTGCTGACCTGACAGTTGTGCCAAAAACCATCATTGACACCCTCCACAAGGATGGAAAGCCTCAAAAGGTAATTGCAGAAGAAGTTGGATGTTCCAAAAGTGCTGTATCAAAGCACATTAATAGAAAGTTAAGTGGAAGGGAAAAGTGTGGAAGAAAAAGGTGCACAAGCAGCAGGGATGACCGCAGCCTGGAGAGGATTGTCAGGAAAAGGCCATTCAAATGTGTGGGGGAGCTTCACAAGGAGTGGACTGAGGCTGGAGTTACTGCATCACGAGCCACCACATACGATCCTGGACATGGGCTTCAAATGTTGTCAGAAGCGTCTTTCCTGGGCTAAAGAAATAATGAACTGGTCTGTTGCTCAGTGGTCCAGTCCTCTCTTCAGATGAGTACAAATTTTGTATCAGTGGCCCAGTCCTCTCTTCTGATGAGTGCAAATTTTGCATCTCATTTGGAAACCAAGGTCCCAGAGTCTGGAGGAAGAATGGAGGGGCACACAGTCCAAGATGCTTGTTTCCACAGTCTGTGTTGGTTTGGGGAGCCATGTCATCGGCTGGTGTTGGTCCACTGTATTAATTCCAGAGTCTCTTCCTTCAGCAGACAAGCTTAATGGAGATGCTGACTTCATTTTCCAGCAGGACTTGGCACCTGCCCACACTGCCAAAAAGTACCAAAACCTGGTTCAATGACCATGGGATTACTGTGCTTGATTGGCCTGCAAACTTGCCTGACCTGAACCCCATAGAGAATCTACAGGGCATTGCCTAGAGAAAGATGATAGATATGAGCAATGCAGAAGAGCTAAAGGTCGCTATTGAAACATCCTGGTCTTCCATAATTCCTCAGCAGTGCCACAGGCTGATAGCATCCATGCCACGCCGCATTGAGGCAGTAATTCATGCAAAAGGTTGCCCAAAGTACTGAGTACATATGCATGATTATACTTTTCAGAGGGCCGACATGAGATTGCAGGTTCGAATCTCATGTCTGGCAGGAATTGTCGGTGGGGGAGTGAATAACCAGTGCTTACCTCCACCCTCAATACCACGACTGAGGTGAGACCCTTGAGCAAGGCACTGAACCCCCAACTGCTCCCTGGGCGCCGCAGCAATATGGCTGCCCACTGCTCTGGGTGTGTGTGCACTTGGATGGGTTAAATGCAGAGCACAAATTCCAAGTATGGGTCACCATTCTTGGCCACACGTCACTTCATTTCACTAATATTCTGAGATTTTGAATTTGGGGTTTTCATAAGCATGCGTGTGTGTGTGTGTGTGTGTGTGTGTGTGTGTGTGTGTGTGTGTGTGATTAGAAATCAGTTTTTTTGTAACCATTTGTAAAATAGTTTGGGTTCTAGCAGCAAATGAACTGAATCTCTTATGTTCAGAGGGTTAGAAGTTCATTTAGAGCATAACTAATTTCACACATAATAATATCCCTCCAGAGAAAGACAAGAGTCTGGGACAAGAGTCTGGGACAGTTTGAGTCGTTTCCATATTATGTGATTAAATACGGCTGCAATGCCAGGCAATCCTTTCTGGTAACCTAAATCTAATTTGTCTTTTGGCCAACCTGATCATCTGAATCCACACTTTAATTAATTTTTTGAAAGCGTGCCACTATTATGCAGAGTATCAGCTCCAACATGAAGGTTAGTTGTTTTGATACAAAACAACTCATGCCAAAATAGGTAATTACTATTGCCACTGGCTAATTGCCATTATATTGTCAGTCAGCATGTCCTGTCCTGTTGATAAAGCACATAGTCATCACTAAGTGGCATTCTCTGCTTTAATACCGTATTTATTGATTAAACATATGGCCACTAGGCGGAGAGCTGCCCATATTGGATCCGTCCAGCTCTCTGTCTGCACACCATGTTCAACTGTGTCTTTGTTAATGACTTTTTTTCAGCTGTAATTGAATTCCATTCACTGTTCAGGCAGGTTCTTCAGTCTGCTGGTCTCAGATAATGACTGTCACAGAAGATACAGTAGATTAAGTCTTTAGAGCTTGCTGGTGCTGATGTTGTTCAAGTTACTCTCTGGTTCTGCAGGTTTGATATGATCTGTGATGTGTTTGCTTACATGGTTATAACGTGTTTTCTGATTTTCAGGATGCGGAAGATGGCCTCGATGATGCGTTTTCAAGGTAAGTTTGTGTTCCCTTCTGCTCAATTTTAACCACACACAGTAAGCCTCAGAGAAAGCTGTCTGTGAAATCAGAGATTGTTCATCCAGGATAGTGTTTATTGGAGATATAGTGCTTATTGATCATAACTTACCCTTTAAAATACTCACATACATATACACAAAAAGAAAAGGACTGACTGTGAAAAAAACAAAAACAAAAAAACCACTACCGTTCAAAAGTTTGGTGTCTGCAAGATTATTTTAATGTTTTTAAAAGAAGTTTATTTGATCAGAAATACAGTAAAAACTGAAATATTGTATCAAATTTATTTTTTTAGTTTAATACAGTTTGATGCAAAGCTGAATTACTTTTTACTCCAGTCTGCAGTGCCACATGATCCTTCAGAAATCATTCTGATATGATTATTTGATGCTCAAGAAACATTTATTATTATTGTCAAAGTTGAAAACAGCTGTGCTGCTTAAAGGAACACGCCGACTTTTTGGGACTTTAACTTATTCACCGTATCCCCCAGTTAGATAAGTCCATACATACCATTCTCATCTCCGCGCGTGCCATAACTCTGTCTGATTCACCCACCGCTAGCCTAGCTTAGCACAAAGACTGGAGGTATACGGCTCCAGCTAGCCTACTGCTCAATAAGTGACAAAATAACGCCAACATTTTCTTATTTTCTTATTAGTTGGCGTGTTCCTTTAATATTTTTGTGGAAACCCGTGATTCTTGGACAAATAGAAAGTTAAAAGGAACAGTATTTATTTGAAAAATGAATCTTTTGTAACATTATACATGTATCACTGCCAATTCTGATGGATCGTTGCTGAATAAAAGTTTACTGAAAAATCTTGCTGACCCCAAACATTTGAACGGTGTATATGTACACTTGTTTATTCTAAGAGACTATTGGTAGAAACCTTGGAATTTTAACTGCATTGCAGCACAGCAAATGTCTCAATACAGAATTTAAAAAAGAGATAATTTCCCCCGAGATGCACTCAAATTCAGTCAATATTTCTTTGTTTATTATCTTTGTTGATTTGCTGCCTTTAAGATCCCTTGAAATAAAAATGCGAGTTTTGCTGAATTTTGTCTTTGTGTGTTAGCTTCGAGGCCATCTGTAAGCTTATGCGGAACTATTTGTAAAATATTTTGCCTCATATAATCAGTTAAAGTGTTTGCGCTCCCTCAGGTGTGACATTATGTCTCATAAAGTGGATATGAACGAGAGATTCGGCACACAGTAGGAGGACTGAAACACATTAGCCATCGCAGCTCTGGTTCAGATTAATGGGCATGGTGAACCATTTTATTCTCTCCATACACGGTTATTAATAAATACAATTCAAACCGAGCCCTGAAAATGAATGCAATGATAGTTTGAGTCATTGAGAGTCACGTTGAGAGTCACTTTTAGCAGCAGATGGAATATAAAGAGGGTTAGGGTCATAACAACTTCATTCAAGCATGTATAAACAGAAGTACCAAAACAATGAATGTGTTCTTATTATCCAGATGAACAGAAAGTCAGTGGTACAGTAGGTGGGTTTTGGGAAACACAAACACAAGAGTTTGTTCTGTGAAGGTGAGGCTCTATAGTTGTAGCAGTAGCATTTTAATAAAATAATTAAAATATTCAGGATAACAGGGAACCGCTGGAGAAACAGAATCCACACATTAACGCAACCAGAACAGACAAAACACAACTGAAGCCCCGTCCACACAGAGACATGTTTAGCTGTATATGTAAAGCGTTTTGTCCAGACGGATCTGGCATTTTAGGAGCCTGAAACCGGTATTTTTTTTAAACCGGGTCCCAGAGTGGATAAATCTAAAACCAACACCCTTGCTTTTTCGTGTGTACAGCCAATCCGTATATTTTGAGAAAGGGTGATGTCATCACACCATGTCCCGCACGGTAAAGACTAGCAGGGATACAGCTACGGCCACTGGGCATGAGCACATCAATATTGCACCATTGAATTACTGTATTTGCATTATTGTAAGGGTAAGTTTAGGGTTTGGGGTAGGTGTAGGCGTTAATAAAACTAAATCTGGAAAGTAGCAAATTTATTTCTTGTTATTTTATTGTGAGATTTTGCCTCACTTCCGACCGTTGCTGTACCCCTTCTAGCCACAACTCTTCTTCTCTGTTTTTAGTGTATTTCTGTGGCAGAATTATAGCGCCACATACTGATCTGGCATGTATACTACATTGTTTTGAGTCAGTTTCAGTGGTTTCGTGTGTATGCAGATATTTCTTGACACTACGAGGGTAAAAAAAGATTGGATAGGAAAAGCTCTGGCTTCGTGTGGATGTGGCCTGAAACTGAACACAATGCTAAATGAGGAGCCAAACAAGACACAGGTGAATGTAATCAATTAAAAAATCAGAAACCATAGACACAAACAAGCAAAGGAAACCAAGGCCATGTCCACACTAATACGTTTTCGTTTTTCTCACCGTTTTGGCCTTCCGTCCACACTGAGATGGCGTTTTAAGTCAACGAAGACGTAGCTTTTTGAAAACGCTCTCCAAAGCGTATAAATTTGAAAACGCCGTCTTTGCATCGTAGTGTGGACTGTGAAGACGGAGGTATTTGAAAACGTTGACGCATGTTTAGTCATGTGACGCATATTGTATCAACAGATATGTATGTTTATACCGCTATTGTGCCAGAGTTATGTGATATTCACTTTCACACAGTTGCTAAAATATGTTACTTTGCACACTTCATATCACAGTCCTGCAAGGATGACAGAATATTTATTTGCATTTGTTGTCCTGAGTGGAGTTGCGTTTTAGACCAAACATAATAATGGTTGATCGAGTGCGACCTGGACGCATTAGTGAATGATGAGATATTTTGCTAAATAAAATGATCCTGCCAGAAGAATTGTGTGATAACTTTATGATGTCTGTATCATCTCAGTGAGCTTTTATGAGGTTTTACCACTGATCTATATAGTTCAGTGGGTTTTACGAATGCGCAGTAAGTTGAATTGGGCGTGTGCTGACATTTCAGTGTGGATGAGAAACTTTTGGAAAATGCTAGTGCACTCTAAAAAAAAGGTTCTGTATGGCACCAAAAATGGTTCTTCGTCGTAATCATAGAGGAACCACATAGAGGAACCACCATCTTAACATGTTCTGTATATGGTAGCGGTGCTATATAGCACCATAGTTAGCGAACCGGTGAAGAACCTCTGAAGAACCACTGAAGCACCAAAATTGGTGCTATATAGCTCTTAAAAAGGTTCCCCTATGATTACGAGCCAATAACCATTTTTGGTGCCATATAGAACCTTTTTTTTTTAGAGTGTGTGGACGAGAGTGTTTTGAAATGAAAACTCTGTTTTCAAATCTATCCAGATAGATATGACCAAGATGGCGGCGCGAGTAGATCGCGAGGCTCAGCGTCTCTCCAGATTCTGCAATTTTGCGGTATTTTTCTTGCTCATCTCGGGTCTGTTCGTACAGAACAGTTGTGCCTTTACATCGTACACCCGCGCTGAGCTTTTGGATATTGGTTTGCGAATTTCCGACAGTTTTATGGACAATCTTCAACTCCTTCCTGAGATCGCTAGGACGCCCGAGGCGATGCGCGTAACCCGGCCGGGCGGAAGTGCACGAGTCAAGAGTCAAGACTACAACTCCCATGATTCCACGCTCATTCACATCGTCATCAAGCTACACCTTTGTTTTGAATAAGTGACCACCAGCGGCAAAACTTACATACTGTGCCTTTAATGTTTAGAATTTTACTGCGTAGTGAGTTACAAGCTTTCTAATAACATTGTGTTTATCTTGTCGAATCAATATATATATATATATATATATATATATATATATATATATATATATATATATATATATATATATATATATATATATATATATATTAGGGATGCCACAATTCTCAATATAATATTGAACCGTTCGGTACGGCATTCACGGTTCAATACGCGTTTGTGTGTTTTAAATGCGTTTGCATTTAATTAATTATTTTTCTACACATTCTATCATTTGCCTCTTATACTGAACAACGTGACATACATTCACATCACACGTTAGTGGTAGAGTTATACTCACGGAACACTATTCGGTTGTTAAGTCTGACGTCACGTGGCAGCGCTTCCGGGTCCAAACGCTCTCATAACAAACGGTGCTAATATACACACACAATGTGGTGTAATTCTACAATAAAAATTATTATTCACAAAATTGTTATTCACAATCACGAAAGTTAATTATTTGCATGCGTTTTAAAGCCTTGCCGGTTAAACATTTCAATCGCGTGCTTATGCACTGTTTTAACATGCACTTTTCTGAGCGCGAGCACTAAAGCCTGTCAAACACGTGATTACTGGACTAAGTAGTCTTACTGCGCTAATACTGTCAAATACACACATAAACGCAGGTTATGTATAAAGTGAAAGTAAAATCGGCATGCGTCTGTAATATTAGATGCGTGCAGGTCTTGAATTGACAGCAGCGCAGCCTATAGTGAACATGCTGCAGCTTGTCCTTAAAGGGACAGTTCACCTCTAAAATTGTGTCATTATTTACTCACTCTAATGTTGTTCCAAACCTGTATTAATTTCTTCTGTTAAACACAGACAGTTGAATACTAGACAGTTGATGGTAGCCATTTACATCCATATTATCTCCTACAATGGGGACCAGCTACTGGTTGGTTTTCAACATTCTTCAAAATATATTTTATGTTCAACAGAAGAAAGAAGTTTATTCAGGTTTAAAACAACTTGAGCGTGAGTAAACGATGACATAATTTTCATTTTTGAGTGAACTATCCCTTTAATGTTAATAAAACAACAAAAAGACAAAGAGAAAATCACTCGCTACTCTTGACTGAAAAACTCTAATACAGTAGCTTTAATAAGAATCAATGTATATTTTATAGTGAAGTCTATGTAGTTTTATTTTTACATTTATTCATTAAATTTCATACTTAAATGCGGCTGTACAGCTCTGAGCTGCCAGTGTAAATCGTTATATATATTTACATTTATGCATTTGGCAGACGCTTTTATCCAAAGCGACTTACAGTGCACTTATTACAGGGACAATCCCCCTGGAGCAACATGGAGTAAAGTGCCTTGCTCAAGGACACACTGCTGGTGACCGCTGGGATCGAACCAGCAACCTTCTGCATATCAGTTCAGTGGTTTAACCCACTGGACCACCACCTCTCCATATATATATTTTTTATATTATACAATACACTAGGAATGTGTACAAGGTTTTTTTTAAAGTAAAGTTTTAAGTTTAAGTAAGGTTTTTCAGGTCTTTTAAGTAAAATAAAGAAAGAGAATTGCAATAAAAAAATGTATTTTATATCCTTAACCTCTTTCTGTTCCTGTCGCCTAAGAATATCAAAAAACTGATGTTACAAGCCATCAGAACCAAACCGAAAACCTTGGTTAAAAAACCGAGGTATGTATTGAACCGTGGACTAACTGTATTGTTGCATCCCTAATATATATATTTATATGATTGCTTGCCAAATTCCTGGCCACCATAAGTTATATCCGATTGTGATGCCAATGCATTATGACTTCATTGCTGGCTTACAGCAGGTCAGAAACAGCACTCTCATCTTGCCGGTGGAATCCATTATTATAAGTAATGTAATGGGCCAAAAAGGACCATAAGTGAATCAGTTGAGGCACATCCAAATCAGCTCTTTCCTTTCAAGCATGTAGAAAAAACATAATAAAAATGGTAATAATAGATGTAGATCTCCACTTGCTGACAAAGGCTGGTAAAGTTTGAACAGTAGGACGCTGGGGAGGATGTGATGGTTTAATCATGACTTACTGTCAGCATGTGTCATGCTCTCTCTCACCTGCAATGCAGCAATATGGAGGTGGAGGAGATGGACGCAGGTAAGTGAGGTGAGAGAAACCGTACCGATACCGATGCCTCGGTTTTCATCAACCATCACTAAACCTCAATGAGAAAATAATATCATTGCACTTCAGCCCACACAGCAACATCGTGACGGCCCCGATCCGGCCCACATCTGGTACACGTTGAATCCACATGTGGCCGACAATATGTTGCTGTCTGTTTCACTTCAACACAACTTACAACAGGGTTCCCCAGTGAATTTCCATGACTTTGAGTCATTTGTGATTATGGATCAGTTCTGAACGATTCACTGAACAGAAGTCACAAGATTATTATCTATGCTATACCGTTCAAAAGTTTTTAATAAATGCATTAGGTTGATCAAAAGTATCAAAAGTTACAGTCATTTATAATGTTACAGAAGATTTTTTATTTCAAATAAATGTTGTTCTTTTGAACTTTCTATTCATCATAGAATCCTGAATAAAAGTATCAGGGTTTTCCACAAAATATGAACTGTCTTCAATATCATTGATAATATGAAATGTTTCGAGTATTGATGCTGAAAATTCAGCTTTGACATCACAGGAATAAATTACATTTTAAAATACATTAAAATAGAAAGTTGTTATTTTAAACTGTAATAATGTTTCACAATATTGCTATTTTTACTGTATTTTATTTAAATAAATGCAGCCTTGGTGAGAATAAGAGATTCCTTTCAAAAACATTAAAAAAAAATCGGTATTGTACAGTAGTGTAGCTGTTAAAATGTTTAAATTGTATAAAAATAATAATAATCCCAAATCATTTCCATGTCTGGAAAACAAAATGTTAAAGGAATAGTTCACCAAAAATGGAAATTACCCCATAATTTAATCACCCTCATGCCATGCTATAGTTGTGTATGGCATTCTTCTTTCAGACTAATACAATCGGAGTTATATTAAAAAATAGGGTTAGGGTTAACCCTAATCCAAAAGCATTATAATGGCAGTGAATGGCAGGCCAAAATTTGAAGCCTAAAAAAGTGCATCCATCCATTATAAAAGTACTCCACACGGCTCCGGGGGGTTAATAAAGGCCTTCTGAAGTGAATCGATGGGTTTGTGTAAGAAAAATATCCATATTTAACACGTTATAAAGTAAAATAACTAGCTTCCGCCAGCCCGCCTTACGCATTCAACTTATTAATAAAAAAAATAATAACTTGCGTGATGTATTACTGCCACTATAATGCTTGGATTAGCCAGGACATTTTTTTTATATATAACTCCAATTATGTATTTGTCTGAAAGAAGAATGTCATATACACCTTGGATGGCTTTGAGGGGGAGTAAATCATGGGCTAATTTTCATTTTTGGGTGAACTATCCCTTTAAATTCCCTGACATTTCCAGGTTTTCGATGGCTGTGGGAACCCTGATAAAAGCGTTGTTGCATGTGCATCTTTCACATCTTTAGGTGTAATTTTGAGTTTTAAAATCTCATTTCTTTTAGGAGTTTGAAAAGGTTTAAAGCAAGAAGGAAACATTATAAGAAACATTAAAGATTACTCTTCCTGTTCCCTCAATCAGACTGGCAACGTCCCGCAGCAGAACCGTGTCTGAGGATGCAGCTGTGAGTCCAGTGGAAGATCATCTCCTGTCCTTCAGCAGTGAGGACTCAGACTGAACACACACAAATCCCTCTCACCAGCCTGTCAGAAAGTGTCCTGAACACACAACACACCCCAGCACCGCACACAATGTGCAACTTATGCCTCAGTGATGGACTGACTCACACCACTGCCACTTAAAACAGCAAACAATACCACAAAAAAGCATCACAGACATGCATGATTCAGCTATATAACTCTTGAATGCCAATGTACTTGCATTATAATACTGTAAGTTCAGGGTAAGAACTTGACAATACAACATGTATAAAACTGCATGTTGTCATATTGTGCTCAAGCGTTTGTGTAAGTAGATTTGCTACCTATATAATGTAAAGAGTGTAAATCTTTTAAACGCATTGGTGCTATAATGTAGATACTTTGGTAATGTTATTTAACTATACAATAACTACACACATGTACTTGAAAGGGAGACCAAATGTATATTCCACAAAGAACTCATGTTTGTCCTTCAGCTCAGCGTTCTTCAAGACTCCCAACGGCATTCATCTGACAGTCAGATCGCATGGGTCATTTCAGTCGAGTGCTTTGTACTGAACATAAGCCACTGTAACACTCTCAGACAAGTGTGATTAAGTACTACAGGTGTGGTCATATAATTAGAATATCATCAAAAAGTTCCATTCAAAAAGCTTGTATATTATATTCATTCATTACACACAGACTGATATATTTTAAATGTTTATTTCTTTTAATTTTGATGATTATAACTGACAATTAAGGAAAATCCCAAATTCAGTATCTCATAAAATTTGAATATTACTTAAGACCAATACAAAGAAAGGATTTTTAGAAATCTTGGCCAACTGAAAAGTATGAACATGAAAAGTATGAGCATGTACAGCCCTCAATACTTAGTTGGGGCTCCTTTTGCCTGAATTACTGCAGCAATGCGGCGTGGCATGGAGTTGATCAGTCTGTGGTACTGCTCAGGTGTTATGAGAGCCCAGGTTGCTCTGATAGTGGCCTTCAGCTCTTCTGCATTGTTGGGTCTGGCATATCGCATCTTCCTCTTCACAATACCCCATAGATTTTCTATGGTGTTAAGTTCAGGCGAGCTTGCTGGCCAATTAAGAACAGGGATACCATGGTCCTTAAACACTGGTTGCTTTGGCACTGTGTGCAGGTGCCAGGTCCTATTGGAAAATGAAATCTGCATCTCCATAAAGTTGGTCAGCAGTAGTAAGCATGAAGTGCTCTAAAACTTCCTGGTATACGACTGCGTTGACCTTGGACCTCAGAAAACACAGTGGACCAACACCTGCAGATGACATGGCACCCCAAACCATCACTGACTGTGGAAACTTTACACTGGACCTCAAGCAATGTGGATTGTGTGCCTCTCCTCTCTTCCTCCAGACTCTGGGACCCTGATTTCCAAAGGAAATGCAAAATTTACTTTCATCAGAGAACATAACTTTGGACCACTTTTTTTCCTTTTGTCTTTAGCCCAGGCGAGACTCTTCTGACGCTGTCTGTTGTTCAAGAGTAGCTTGACACAAGGAATGCGACAGCTGAAACCCATGTCTTGCATACGTCTGTGCGTAGTGGTTCTTGAAGCACTGACTCCAGCTCCAGTCCACTCTTTGTGAACCCCCCCCACATTTTTGAATGGGTTTTGTTTCACAATCCTCTCCAGGGTGCAGTTATCCCTATTGCTTGTACAATTTTTTCTACCACATCTTTTCCTTCCCTTCGCCTCTCTATTAATGTGCTTGGACACAGAGCTCCGTGAACAGCCATACTTTTTTGCAATGACCGTTTGTGTCTTGCCCTCCTTGTGCAAGGTGTCAATTGTCGTCTTTTGGACAACTGTCAAGTCAGCAGTCTTCCCCATGATTGTGTAGCCTACAGAACTAGACTGAGAGACCATTTAAAGGCCTTTGCAGGTGTTTTGAGTTAATTAGCTGATTAGAGTGTGGCACCAGGTGTCTTCAATATTGAACCTTTTCACAATATTCTAATTTTCTGAGATACTGAATTTGGGATTTTCCTTAGTTGTCTGTTATAATCATCAAAATTAAAAGAAATAAACGTTTGAAATATATCAGTCTGTGTGTAATAAATTAATATAATATACAAGTTTCACTTATTGAATTGAATTAGTTAAATAAATCAACTTTTTGATGATATTCTAATTATATGACCAGCACCTGTAGATCTGCACATATTAGCGAACTTTAGATATGCAGTTATACACTCTAGGTTAACGTTTACAAATACACTATATTGCCAAAAGTTTTGGGATGCCTGCCTTTACATGCCCATTAACTTTAATGATTCTTAATCTGTAGGGTTTAATATGGAGTTGGCCTACCCTTTGCAGCTATAACAGCTTCAACTCTTCTGGGAAGGCTTTCCACAAGGTTTAGGAATGTGTTTATGGGAATTTTTGACCATTCTTCTAGAAGCGCATTTGTGAGGTCAGGCACTGATGTTGGGCGAGAAGGTCTGGCTCGCAGTCTCCACTCTAATTCATCCCAAAGTTGTTCTATCAGGTTGAGGTCAGGACTCTGTGCAGGCGAGTCAAGTTCCTCCACACTAAATTCGCTCATCCATATCTTTATGGACCTTGCTTTGTGCACTAGTGCGCAGTCATGTTGGAACAGGAAGGGGACATCCCCAAACTGTTCCCACAAAGTTGGGAGCATGAAATTGTTAAAAATGTCTTGGTATGCTGAAGCATTAAGACCTTCTTTCACTGGAACTAAGGGGCAAAGCCCAATCCCTGAAAAACAACCTCACATGCCTAGGTGCTTGATTTTATACACCTGTGGCCATGGAAGTGATTGGAACACCTGAATTCAATGATTTAGAGGGGTGTCCCAATACTTTTGGCAATATGTGTGTAGAGCTGTCCAGGACTAACATTTCAGAGACAGATTGTGGGTCAGGCAACATTTGCTTAAGCAATCATTCCAGAAAATATTTTCTGTGGATCATGGAATATTGAAAGGCCTCAAGACACTTGCGAATTTTTCTTTTTTAGGATCCAAAATATGGCCCTCCAAAAGCCTCTCACACTGGCTTCCAACCATAAGTGTTAGATTATTATTACCATTGTTATGTTCACAGTACAGTTTTACCCTGATGCTTGTCATCAGTGAAACTTATTTTTAAAGTTATTTTAAATATATGCAACTTCTTAATTTAAGGACCCAGACTGTTTATTCTTTTTTTTTTTTTTTTGGATCAATAACCAGTCAGACAATGTCATGTCAAACAAATGATGTCAAAATCATCATCGATTTGGTTGAACTTTAGGCAGACAATCATCACACATTAATTTTGGAAATAAATGTCATATTCTGTCAAATCGATTTAGATCTTATTTCTATATGCTCTGACATTTCTTTGCTTTATAAGTGCTGAACTAAAGAATATTACACTTTGGCTCTCAGAAATGAAAACTAATCTTTTCCCCATGTGTTCCATCAGTATAGCAGCTACCGTTACATGTGATGTACTGCCATTCTGCCCTTTTTAAGTGCTATTAAAATGCACACTCAGAAATCTCTTCAGCATTTTCTGAAATCATTAAACGTTCAGCTTTTTTCTCTTTTGTGCGATTTTGAATATGCATATTCTCAACATTACAGATCTTTTTATTAGTTGTTTGTTTCACATTTTCTATCCTCCTAAAAGTGGAATAAGTTTAATTTAATTTAATATAACACACTGTAATAGCAGTATCTACTGTAGCTAAAGGTTCAGTTAGTGGTGTTCTGGTCATTTTGGTTAATCATATTGAAACTGTCAATGGTTTAATAATGAATGTTTGATCTGATTTGACTGCTTATTAATTTCAAACTATCACTGTTTTCTGTGAAAGGATTTTAAACGCTTTCAATGTCTTTAACAATTGCAACAACCATAGTAAAGCAAACATTTTAAAATTATTTCATAAATATTGTTCAATCAGTGTAGATCGTCTGAATAATGTGTGATTGTCTTTATAATGTGTTTTATTTAATCCTTTTGTATAGTAAGAAATCGAAGTTGGTACATTTTTTAAAGAAAATCTATGCAATCTGTTTGGCTTTGTACACATAATTTGTATTATTTAACCATCATGAAACCATAAGGGAGCTCAAGAAGTCATTTGCATAAATACATAAACAATTGGTTGATATTTAATAATGTGTAATAAAATATTTGTTCAAAAACATGTCTTGTGTTTTTAGTTAATAAAAAAAAAAAGCCATTAGACCAAAGAATATTTAGTTAACTTGATAAATTCCATAATCTTTTAGGCCTGGTTTCACAGACAGGTCTTAGATTAAGCCAGGATTAGGCATTTTAGTTTAATTATCTTTTATAAACGTGCCTTAAAAAAAAAAAAAAAAAACATTACTGGATTACTGGTGTGCATCTTGAGACAAAACAATGTCACTGACATATTTTAATATGTGCAAGTTGCTTTCAATTAAAACAACTCAAACACATTTTAGTCTAGGACTAGTTCAAACCTTGTCTGTAAAGTCGAGGATTAATGTACATTGCTTGGTTGTTGAATGCACCAATAAATTAGTTCCCAATTATTAGCATGTTTGTGTTGAAACAGACGATATAGGTTTGGGTTTCTGTATAATAGCCTACTGTACATGGATTTTCACACTTGACATAGTTAACCCTGGTCATTCTAAACACTGGGTAAATGTAATCCTGGGTTATCTTTATTCACGTTTCACACTGCTCAAACTATACCCAGAGTTAGCAGTTAATCCTGGGTAGCCTATTCCTAAATTGCCATTTCACACTGTACATCCTTATTTGTATATTTGCAGTGTCAGTGTTACTGACTGGACAAACGCAGCACGTGACCTGTTTACATAAAGGCTCTAGCGGCCTCATATTACACATTGCTGACTATAGCCCCGTTTCCACCGAAATTGCCCGGAACGATATGTAGCCTACCAGGAACTTTTTTCCCCCAGACCTGCTACTGTCTGCGTTTCCACTGCGGTCTAAAGTACCGTGAAGATTAGGCAAATTAGCCCAGAGACGTGGGACTCTTCCTCCCAGTCAGCAACGGACAGTAGCCTAATCATTTTTGGAGAGGAAAGCAGCGCTGCTTTTGCTAGTTATGTATTGGTTTACTAAAGAGGTAATTGGCGGAAAAGAGACGAGCACTGATACTACAACGCACGCCATCGTACAGATGACAATAAGATCTGTCATTGTGGAGTCAAAACATGATAGTGCTGAATTATATTCAGATTTTTTTGTCAGTGTTCTAGTGTATAACGTGGGTAACTGCAGTAAATAAGATGTGTTCAAATGATAAGAAAAACACCTCTATTTTGAGTGTAATCTGAATTTTGTTGCTGCCCAAGGTTGAGTCCCAACCTTCTAGCTTCAGCAGCTATTTCTTAAACCGCGACCTGAGAGAATCAAGCGTAACTCAAACTTAGTGTGTCTGCTCGACACAGTTTCCAACCGCTCGGCTAGAAATGGAAAGCTGTACCTGCGTTGTCTGACTGCTCTTTGAAGCGCGGGCTCTTTTCGTGAGGAAGGGCTGCGGCACTGATTGGCGCTCTGGTTGTCGAGGATGGCTCTGCCGGGAGGAATTTGTCTCTGGTTCCGGGTTGCGCTGGGTAAGGCTACGTCGTTGCTACGCAACCGGCTTTCTCTTACTGAAGTTCGAGGTTCAGACGGAGTTGTTGAGTTCAGAAAGAGCTTTGGTGGCTCTTAGTGCTGGTGAAACGTGCAGGCAAGAAGATGATGAAGCCAGCACGAGTCAGCCACGGTGTGGTCACTGCAAACAGTGGCTAGACGCTCGAAACAATGTCTCAAGCAAAAAGCAAAGTATCATCTGTTGATCTCTGTCTTAACAGATCCATTTGGTCCGCCTCTGGAGGTGTTCCAGCCAATCAGATATTGTTGTGGGCGGGTCTCCCAGCGGTTCTCGCATATCATTAGCGTTTTGCCTCATGTGATAAGTGATAGCAGATTCCGCTGGCTTCTGACGAGCATTTCAAACGCATCATTTTCATATTGCAAATATGGTACATTATACAGAACTGTGCTCTGGACAGAAATATGGGTCATCATTTAACTATTTCATACATACCAAACAGCACGTGTTTCCCATATATGGAGGGCATGATGATAGTGATTATGATGGGGTAACTGTCTAGTTATATAACACTCCGCAGATCCTATGAGACACACATAATACATTGATACACGTTGTCAGGAGATTTCTTAGTGATTTCCCCAGTACTAAAACCTATATTTGAAAAGGAGAATCATGCAAAAATCGGTGGCACTGAAATTGTTTGACCCTGGACAAAGTCATTGTGCGTGATTCATATAGTTCAGTTCCTAGTCGGTTACATAGAAGTCTTTGTATGTTGATTACAAAGAGGGTCTTTGAGAAATGGTCATTGTCAAAGGAGGGGGAGTGTGTTTTAACCCATGTTTTTGGAATCTCCTGAATGCTTGCTAATGGCCCATTCAGGAAGCGTTTAGCACTCTATTGGGTCAAGGTAATTTCGTTACTTTACGCCGGGATGATAAATGGTGTCTGGTCCTTCCCGGGCCATCCACAAGTACCCACTGTTCGTGGAACAAAGGAATGTCTGTCTGTTGTTTAACGTGTCCTTGTGAATTGGGTTTTAGATGGGCCGGACATCTGGACGCCCGGACGTTTGGGGGGACTAATTTGGCCAACAGCCCCCAGGCTGAGTTTTGTGACTCACTCATCAGAAGATTGAGAAAGGGGGTCAGGGAGTCCCTGAAGTCGAATGTGTCTGTGAATCGATGCCTGTTCCATAGATAATCCTACAGTGATATTTTCTGAACGCAGAACGAACCTCGCAAAAGACTTTTAAAAATGCCGGTTGAAATAAAATGCTGCGTGAACTCAACCAATCAGCGCCCAAGTCCCACCCCCGAAAGTTCCTGAACTTTGAAAAAGTACTACCTCGCGAGCAGGGCCGTTCGGAGGGGGAAATATTTACCCAGAACTTCATTTAGACCCTGGTTCCTGCGGTCGAAACACACCGAGTACCACCCCAAAGTCCCTAGTTCCTGGGGAAAGTTCCTGCGGTGGAAATGCGGCTTATATTTGCATGTTTTTTTGTGGGGGGGGGGGGGGGGGGGTCGTGAACTTTTCGAACTATAAAGGTAAGAATGAAATGGTATCTTCTTCAATTGTCGCATTTTCCATCACCGTTTGACATTTTTCCTACAATACGCAGAAACTACTGTTTATACAGATCAGTCACAACATTATGTCCTAATATTGTGTTGGTCCCGTTTTTGCTGCCAAAACAGCCCTGACCCGTCGAGGCATGGACTCCACTAGAAGGGGTGCTGTGGTATCTGGCACCAAGATGTTAGCAGCAGATCTTTTAAGTCCTGTAAGTTGTGAGGTTGGGCCTCCATGGATCGGACTAGTTTGTTCAGCACATCCCACAGATGCTCGATTGGATTGACATCTGGGGAATTTGGTGGCCAAGTCAACACCTCAAACACATTATTGTGCTCCTCAAACCATTCCTGAACCATTTTTGCTTTGTGGCAGGGCACATTATCCTGCTGAAAGAAGCCACAGCCACCAGGGAATACCGTTTCCATGAAAGGATGTACATGGTCTGTAACAATGCTTAGGTAGGTGGTACGTGTCAAAGTAACATCCACATGGATGGCAGGATCCAAGGTTTCCCAGCAGAACATTGCCCAAAGCATCACACTGCCTCCACCGGCTTGCTTTTTTCCATAGTGCATCCTGGTGTTCCCCAGGTAAGCGACACACTCGTACCCGGCCACCCACGTGACGTAAAAGAAAACATGATTCATCAGACCAGACCACCTCCTTCCATTGCTCCGTGGTCCAGTTCTGATGTTCACATGCCCACTGTTGGCGCTTTCGGCGGTGGACAGGGTTCAGCATGGGCACCCTGACTGGTCTACGGCTATGCAGCCCCATACGCAACAAACTGCGATGAACTGTGTATTCTGACACCTTTCTATCAGAACCAGCATTAACTTCTTGAGAAATTTGAGCTACAGTAGCTCGTCTGTTTGACCAGACCACATGGGCCAGCCTTCGCTCCCCACGTACATCCATGAGCCTGTTGCGGTTCACTGTCCCTTCCTTGGATCACTTTTGATAGATACTGACCACTGCAGATCGGGAACACCCCACAAGAGCTACAGTTTTGGAGATGCTCTGACCCAGGCATCTATCCATCACAATTTGGCCCTTGTCAAATGTGGCCATTTTTCCTGCTTCTAACACATCAACTTTGAGTGCAAAATGTTCGCTTGCTGCCTAATATACCCCACCCACTAACAGGTGCCGTGATGAAGAGATAATCAGTGTTATTCACTTCACCTGTCACTTTTCCGTGTTTCTGTGACTGCCCAAAGCGTGTGTCAGGAATATAAGGCACGCAATTGTTTGTCGGTTGCTAAGCATCTAGTGTAAACACGCATCGTTTCACACTGTACAAGTTTGGCACCTGCAATGCAGGGTTTCATAACCCCAGGTAAAAAGTGGTGCTAACCCTGCATTTAAATTACAAGTGTGAAATGTTCCTTCACCTGGGGTTAAAAGCGATGTTTAGAATGACGATAACCCGGGGTTAAGTGCAGTGGGAAAAGCCCTTATCTTTAATAGATCCATAAATTCCAAATATGCTAAAATGTCAATAAGCAAGAAAAAGAAAAAAAACATCAACTCATTCATTATCTTTATTAAAACTGATAAGGAGAAATAGAAGATAACCAAATCATCTGATTTAAGAGAATAAACATGAACTAAGAGCATAAAAAATCAAAAAAGATGCATGCACTTTTCATCATGAAGTTTATGGCATCTTTGTATTCTTAACAAACAATAATTCAGTTAGGATGTTCTTTTTTGGGCATGTTTTTATACAACACAGTGAGATTAGCAATTATGTACTTGGTTAATTCTGGCAGGTTTTAAGATTAGCATGTTGTGGGGAGGAAAACAGTGGGGAAATAAGCAACGCTAGCAATATTTAAGTTACGAAAAAACTGGTTAAGTGGGTGAAGAGATGAAGCTATTCACAAGCAGAGAGATTTGGCGTCAGTCTGTCCTCTCTAATAAGGAGCTAAGTCACAATTCCACTACCTTTACAGACTAATGAAAAGAGCACAAGCTTAATCTAATGACCTGCTTCTGTACACATCCTACCAGACCGAGAGATATGCATGCACAAACCAAACACGAGCTAATAAAGTCGAGTAGAAACCTTGACATACTTCACCAGTATCATATCAAAAATACACTTTCCTTCCTTTTCTATACAAGAGAAGAAAAACAACTACAATTTAATCTGATATATTACATGAAAGTTTTGGGAATTCTCCATCCATCATACAATATAAGCATCCAGTTATATACAGTATGCAATATATGATATTTACAGTCCCGGTAGATTGCTTTAATATATGTGCATATTGGTGGGCTGATACTGTGGTGTAGCTGATGTGCTGCTCCATGAGGATTCTTGACTGTTTTGATGGAAGGGCCGATAAAATGTCATCCTGATATGCGGGGGATGTGACGGAGGGCGTGACTGACATCTACGAAACTCCCATCACACCTCAATGATGTTGATAGATGGCACAGACTGGTGGAACTGCAACAGACAAGAGGACAAAAAACAGAAGAGTGATTCTCCTCTGAAGAGCCTGTTCCATCAACGCCTACAATCGTTTGGGACAGGATGGCTTCCTGGATGGATAGAACGCCGCTGGATGTATTTGCAGCTTGAGACTATTGTATAGGGCTGTGAGCACTAAAATGTAATGCACAAAGAGATGAATGCGCATCATTTTGCTCTGCAGTAGTGCAATATGTCGAAATGAAGGCAATTAGGGTCTTGGCACAGGGTTTGATATTGATTTTATCATGTGTCTAAAAGGCTGATTTTTGATGTGTCATAAGGACTAATGGTGGCGCATATAGTGCAACGGTTGAAATGTGAAGCATCCTTGCTTTATCACTTTGAATTTTCAACATAGCGAAAGTGACAAGTGAAGAGCTACAGGAACATGAAGGCTTTTAGGCACATGGTGGGTTTCCTGAGATGGTTTATTTTAGAAGTAGGTCAGTAGCTCTGGTGTTTGATCCAAATCACTTATTATGCTGAAAAATATCTCTGATTCTAAAATTAAGTCCCATGCATAATATTTTCCACTTTCCTCTCCGTCTGTATCTTCATGGATGTTACAAAGAAGAAATAAATATTATGATGGCCATTATTATCTTAATATCTTTTTACACTTTTAATTGGTCATGTTTTGATCAGGTGCTGTTGGGTTAATTGCGATCTTAACAAAACATTATGATATTATTTCTTAAAGTGCCCCTATTATGGATTTTCGAATATAACCTTTAATGTAGTGTGTAATATAGCTGTTTGTGAACGTAAAAGTTCTAAAGTCGAAAGTGCACGATAAATAAAGTTATTGTCTCCCAAAATAAAGAATCGACTCTTAAACCGCCTAAACGAGTCGTCTGTAATTTGAATCTGCGTTACGTTCCACGTCACTAAAGACATTTGCAAAATGTCCGCCTATGTTGTACGTTGTCCACTTGCGAACAACTCGACCCTCCCTCAAACGTCATTTTACTGACGACTGCTTCTCAATTCTCGGGAGTTCAACGCAGGATTCACAAAACACTTGCTCTTGAAAGATGGGTCATACCTAGTTTATTTAGACCAGCTTGCTCCTCAGAATTACCTATAAGTATGAATAATTATTGATGTATATATTTTCTATCGGGTGTTTAAAATACTTAGATTTGTGTTTTATATTAAAGGTCCCATGGCATGGATTTTTTAAATTATTTGATAATGTTTCCTGAGGTGTACTTATATTGTTAGTATGGTTTTTACATAAAAAAAATTCATAATTTAGAAATAAAAGGCATTTTTTCTATCTTGATATTAGCCCTCTGGCTTGAATGCTCTGTTTCAAGGGGCGTGTCTGCTGTGAGACTTCAGTGGAAACGCCCACTGTTGTGATTGGCTGACATCTTTGCATTTGAAATGAGTATTAGATAATGTGGCGGAGGGGGCGTGGTTTAGCGAGGTCTGCAAACGCTGTTTGTGGCGGTGCTGTCGAATCTATATGGTAAAAGTCTGTTTGTAAAGCCTGTTCTGACATTGCGACTGATAAACAGAATCCATTTTCTCTAAATTCTCTGGGCGGGCAAAGCAGAGGAAGGGGAGGTAACCGTTCCCTGTATGACGACATACAGGGAATATTCCAGATCGGCTCGTCTGAGCTCTCATTTTCTCAAAGGCAGAGCAGGACACCCAGAACTATCAACATTTCTAGCCACTTGGGGACCATAGGCAGGCTAGGGGAACTCCTATTAATGTTAAAAAAAACCTCATAAAATGATAATTTCATGCCATGGGACCTTTAAGTTTCCGGGCTAACCGGCTGACTCGCGTCATTACGGTCTTACTGAAATACTTAATCAGCTGTGGGCCACTATTACCTAAAACTCTGTCTATTAAAGCCTTGTTTATACTTGACGCGTCCGCACGAGCGTGAGGGTGTACGCGGCAAAGATGACGTCATCGCGGAGTGAGCTGTTGTGCGCGTTGAGTGCGCGAGACCCCTTTTCACGCGGCTCCGCATCCGAAGAAGAGGCACAAGTTCTAGGCGAATCTTCTAGCCGAGCATGACGTCTCATCACACGGGCACCCAGTTTGCACATACAAACTAGTTCCTTATATTTACAAAATGAGCCTACAAAAGCATAAATAAGCCCTTTTATTGAAAATAAAGATCCATGTTTAATAAAACATTTTCACGAAACTAAATGAAAATGTTTAGTGAGATTAGGAACTATTTAAGAGATCGTTAATTTAGTTGTATAGATGTGTACATACATTTTGTTCTCATGTCACAAGTAATAATATCAAGGTTTACTAAGTTTTACACGATTCTTTTGTAGTATGGTTTTTGGTGTAGTGTAGGCCTACTAAAATACATATTGTCATCTTTGTACATTAGCCTACTTCTTCTCACCGCTGTTTCCTGATGGTTTATAGAACAATTACTCCGAGTCGCCCTCTGTCATTTCAAAGAAAAGTACAACGCATAGCGAACTAGGGGCACTTTAAAAATCACACAATTAGTCTGGCTGCACAAAAATGTATTTGTACAGTGCTTCATACATTTATTCAAAATTATTGTTTTCATAATATACCAAGTTAGAAGGTTTTCTGTATCAATATTTCCTGTGTCTTTAAACAATGTTTTTCACATGGTTGAATCTTCAGCACCACGATAAAAGAAACCTTGAGTTGTGAGTTTGTATTGAATCACAGTGTTTTGAATCCAATAAAAATACATTGTACTGCAAAATAATGACAAGAAATGGCCTTCAGTTGGATTGCCAAAAAGACCATTTGAATCAGCAGAGAGAGATATTTTACAATATGACTACGATATCCCTAAATGAATATACAGACACTGATACACTTTCTCTTGCAAACCCCTTAGCATTACTGATCAGAGCTTAAAGCTACACTGTGTGATATTTCCCCCCATCTAGCGGTGAAAAGGTATATGACCATCCAGTAAATATTAGTTTCTGTTCCTCCCAATTCCGATTTTGTTTTAACTCCTACGGTGGCCGATTTAGTCCAAGATTAACATGGCTTCCAGTTCCACCTCGTCCATTAGTGTTCCTTCAAGTGATGAGGTTACTTTAGAAAACTATTATAATTTGCAGTTGTTTAATTTGTCAGTTAACATGTAGGTTATGACATCTATGTAAGATGAATAATAGTTTTACGTTTTCGTAATTTATTTACCATTTCATTGCTAACATCAGCTATCAGGTTCCCAGACGAATGCAAGCTAATCTTAGTGAAGTAACTTTTATCAGTGCTATCGTTATTCTGGATATTGTACGACATCACTAGCGTAAGGCAAAGTTTACATTGTAGGCTATATCGACACGGTGCCATCGAGTGTTAAAACACGAAAGGCGAAGCTTGAATTTACGGGTATGTCCCTCTTTGGCTAATGTACTTTCAAGATGGAGGGGCAACATGGCGACCCCCATTCGAACCCCTTACCCGTATGTATTTTCAATGGCATATTATAAACTTACGAGAATACTTTATTACTTGAAAGAAGTAAATATACATTAATGAGCACATATATTTTTGAAAGAACTAAGTGTTTTTAGCTAAGAATAAACTAAAAAAGTTACACAGTGTAGCTTTAAACAAATCAAACAGTGAATTCTAGCATTGTCTGTGCAGTAAAGCTCCATAGGCTTAGTTGATCACAAAACGTGTAGAACAGAGAGCGACCCGAAGCCTTTCACATGAGTCAGGGAATGCAGGAATGGCTTAGTGTTGACAGACTGACACTGTGGGCCATAGTGTTCGGTCTCATCCTTCATTGCTGGCCGGGTTCATCTGACAAATAACAAAAGGGTTTGATCAATCAGATGTTTAATCAATTGGCAGTTCCTGGGCAGACAGTCTTTGTGAAAAGTGAGATGGATAGCAATCTAATGCTTTCCTGCTTTCTGTCTTAGTCTTTTTGCAGGTGTTAAAGTGATCTGGTTGTTTTCCCCTGTCCTCTTAGCTCAAAATGCTTATGCTACGCTTTTCATTAAGAGCTAATGAAATGTATCGGGTCTGAATTTACAGGGAAATAGAGGTCTTAATTTGTAGGGAAAAGCACAAATGCACAGTTGATTTGTATTGCTATTTACAGTACAAAACTGGAGATAATGTATCTGATCTGATGTGGTGACAGATTTTAGTTGAAAGTTTAAAATCTGTTACAGCACATTCATTTAAATAAACACTCCACTTTTTTTGAAAATAGGCTCATTTTTCAACTCCCCTAGAGCTATACAATTGAGTCTAACCGTTTACGAAACCATTCAGTCGATCTCCCTGTCTGGCGGTAGCACTTTTAGCATAGCTTAGCTTAGAGCATTGAATCTGATTAGACCGTTAGCATCTCGCTCAAAAAAATGACCAAAGAGTTTTGATATTTTTCCTATTTAAAACTTGACTCTTCTGTAGTTACATTGTGTACTAAGACCGACGGAAAATTAAAAGTTGCGATTTTCAAGGCCGATATGGCTAGGAACTATACTCTCATTCCTGCGTAATAATGAAGGCTGCCATACCATGGGTGCAGCAGCGCAATGATATTACACACGCAGCGCCTGAAAATAAGCTAACTTCCATCAACATAACCAAACGTGACAACCTCCTTACACAGGAAGCGTGCTGGGGACTATTTTCAGGCGCTGCGTAATATCATTGGGCCACTGCATCCATGGTACAGCAGCAAATTTCCTTGATTATTACGCAGGAATGAGAGTATAGTTCCTAACCGTATCCGCCAAGAAAATTACAACTTTTTATTTTCCTTCAGTCTTAGTACACGATGCAACTACAAAAGAGTCAAGTTTTAAATAGGAAAAATATCGAAACTCTTTGGTCATTTTTTTGAGCGAGATGCTAACGGTCTAATCAGATTCAATGATTTATGCTAAGCTATGCTAAAAGTGCTACCACCAGACCCAGAGATCGGCTGAGGGGATTTGTAAACAGTAAAACTCAACAGTTGAACCTAAATGAGCCTATTTTCAAAAAAAGTGAAGTGTTCCTTTAATGGCTAGTATTGTATATATTCAAGGGCGATTTCCTTCTAGGGGTGGCACGGTACATGAAAAAAAAACGAACCGTTCGGTTCGCTTGTCTCGGTTCGGAGTGTGTGCGTTGCACGGTTTCGACGCATTCGCAATGTATCCTCCTGCCCGTATGGTACCTCAGACAGTGGGTGTCCTTTTCACACGAAATAAGAGGTGTGTGTGTGTGTGGACATACAGTAAAATAAAGTAAAAGTGGAGTGCTGCAGGTCACGTCACGTGTAGAAATGCAAGTGGGAGAGATAAGGAAGGCTGCCCGGAGTTAGAGGATGCGCCAGCGAATAGCAGGCAGGGCAGATGCAGTCGGTATGGAGAGCGGGAGCCGCGTGCATTCACACACTGGCAGTGTTTGTCTCGTGCAGCTGAACCGCGGCTCATGTATTGCAAATACAGAACAAAATATTGTCCATTCTGTCACATTTTCCGGTGTTCTCCTCCGACCCCTGTCTGTCTCATGCTTTGATTTATGATGGGCAGCATATCTGCTGCAAATGCGACCGTGTTTCCCTCTGTCTTATACACACATTCATATAACATGTTGTATATAAGTAGTTCACATGATAAATGTAACATTTAAAAGTTAAGATGCTTCTAGTTTTAATAATTTAAACATGCCTTTGAAGTTTGGGCAAAAAAAATTTTTTTTTCTTTTCACAGCGCTGGATGTCATATGGTGAAACACACGGCACACTTCATGGTGAAATTTGTTAATCAGTTCAGCTGAATTAAAGCCACAGTGCATTGTTCTGATCAAAATTGACATGATTAACATGAAAAATGGGTAGACAGCCAGTTAGGAAACAACTTCTACATGATATAACAATTTTTTAATACTGTATCCTAAATTGTAGATGATTAAGATATATATCATATGCTGAAGTAAATTTCTGGAGTGTTAACGATAAAAAAACAAAACAACAAGAACCGTATACAGAACCGAAAACCGTGACCCTAAAACCGTGATACGAACCGAACCATGGGTTTTGTGAACCGTGCCACCCCTATTTCCTTCACAATGAAGATAAATATTTTCGTCCTACATTATTTCTTTCTTTTGAGATTTTTTTTGTTCAGTGTAAGAAAAGTGTTATGTTGCTACTGTATAAAAAGTTTCCACACAATGAAAGTGAATGGTGACCAAGGTTCGCAAGCAGGAAGAACTTAAATTTGACTTGATTTTAACTTCAATGTCAGTCAAATCGCTTCATACAGTGAATTCTAGAATTGCCCGTGGACACAAAACGTGTAAGAGAACGAACCTGAAGCCTTTCACATGAGTCAGGGAATGCAGGTCTGGTTTAGTGTTAAGACTTCTTAAGAAGTCACATGGGCTGCTTTTATGAGGGTTCTTGGTCCTCCTTTTTAAAGCTTGGTCTCCATTCAATTTTATTGTATGGGAAACTATATATAGATTCTGCTAATCTTCTCTCTTTGTGTTCCACATGGGTTTAGGATGTGTGGGTTTAGAACATTTAGTATATGGGTGATTCTATAATTGCCGGTACATTTGGTGTCCAAATTTTTATTATTTTATTTAATTATTTAAATAATTTGCTACTCATTTTCATGGATCACAAGATGTTGCAGGCCATTACAATATAATATTTTCTGTAAAAAGTGTCTTATATGTAATCAAAATGTTATTTTATTTTGGTAATATTTCCTTTATTTATAAAAGCCCTAAATAGTAATTTTCCTAATTCTGCAACATTAAATTGCTTAAAAATAGCTTTTATCTTATAAAAATGTGTGTCCATAAATCTTCAATTCTGTTACTGTACCATACATTGCCTTTAAAATGGTGGAATTATTTCCCTCAAGATACAGGAAATGGTCACTTTCCCTCACTAAAAAGATCTGAAGCACTGAACAGTGTGTGTGCTTTCTCTGAGAAAATAGTTTAATCTGAAAAGTTCTTACACCAAGAGTTATTTTGTAAAATGTCAAAAATGTTACTACAATATCAAAAGGAAAACAGAATAAAAGACAACCCACTGTGTGATAAGTGAGAACATTTATGCTAGCAGGTGGAGTTTTTGTAGCCTGGATGCCAGACGAACTTAGCCCCGCCCACAAAATGTTTTGCACGGGCAGTTCGGTCTGGACTTGATCCATAGAGAAGTAATTATGCCCGAACAGAAACTGTTCGGACCAATGAAATTGTCAGGGCGGGCTTTAGACGATGATGGACAGATGATAAACAGTAACGTAATCATCCACGTCATCAAAGGTGCTTGGGTTGAATTTGTTCTAATCCTAAACGGAGAACTTGTTCGTATATGCATTCACCTTTACTATTTCTCTCAGAAATGATGATGGTGTTGGTAAGTACTCTGTGTATCCTTAAATTCTTTTTTTACAACACCGGCAAAGATCGTTTACACTCTTCTTCTTCTAACGTGACTTATTCCAGCGCGCACAGACAGGGTTGCCAAGTTTTTACAGCAAAACTCGCCCAATTGCTACTCAAAACTAGCTAAAAACAAGCCCAATAGCTTTCCAGGGGGGTTCTCCGGGAAAAATGGCATTTGGGGGGTAAAATATGTGTTATTTTGGCTGAACTGCCTGCTAAATTTCGCATTCCTGGGTCTTTATATCACATAATTAGGGTCGCTTCAACCGCACTGACTAGGCAACACAGTGCAGTTGAGTTCTGTTGACATTTGACAACTAACGTTATGCGTCGCTCCATTGCTCTGATTGGTTGTTGGTCTATCCAATTGAGGTCTTTCCTGGTTCTGTTTAAACACGGCCCATAATCACAGCCCAACGGAGCAGTATCAGACTCAATTTCTGACTAGAATTGAGTATGACAACGTCAGGCTAGAGTTTTTGGCTAAAAAGTTTAAAATTGTCAATCCTGTTACCGTCAAACTCTGTTACCAATGTTATTCCTACACATTGCCTAATTTGTCTGTAACATAGTTGACAAACAATACTATAAAAAATTACTTTTTTGTTAAAAGTGAAAAAAAAGGAAGTTTGGCAAGCACTGAATTATTAAAATGGAATGTTTTCAATAAGAATACTGGAAAGAATTCAGGTTTTTTCATAAACTTTTTGAAATGCAAATTGTATCTCCGAATATAGAATCATGATGAACAGGATTTTCAACATTCAAGATTGAGAGGTTGAGGTTGAGAAAGAGGTGCACAGATTCCCACCTTGCTCCGCAGAAGACCTCCACTGTGGTGCTCTGGTGTGCTTCTCTCTGAGGATGGTTTTGCCTTCTCTTTGCTGTTGCTGGAATCGTTGTCCTTTATTATGTCATACTGCCGGCAAAACAAGGCAATTACGGCTGCAAAAACAGAAAAGACATGGTGACACAGAGTCGTCGTACTGTTAACTCTGGAGAGACAGACTGATAGGTCTCAAGAGTCACTGAAGCATCCAAACCTTAGACACAACCACTGTAGAAACAAAATTGTACAAAGTTTACCTCCATTTCACCTCTGTCTCGGCCCATTTTCTAAGTGCTGCCATTAGTTCAGCACTTAGCATGTATACAGCCCAACTTTAAATCTTTCAGGATCATTAAAGCTATCAATGAAAAATGATCATTAAAATACAATATAGTGCCATTAAGCTTTTCCTTGACCTATTGAGACGAAATAGCTTGATTGTAAAAACATACTGTAACTTAAAGTATTCAAAACGTCCTCCTCAGTGAAAAAACGTGCTGGTTGTAACATAGATTACTGTTATGGGATCAGTTTGGGTCAGTAATTTATATATTTTTAAAGAAATTAATACTTTTATTCAGCAAGGTTGCATTCAATTGATCCAAAGTGACAATAAAGACATTATATTAATGTAACAAACGATTTCCTAAAAAGATGCATCATGGTGTAACGGTCACCAGCTGGAGTGCCCTTGAGAGCCACCAGAGGGCACTCCACACATAAGACTATGATCACTCACAAACTACATTTCCCATAACTCACTGCCCGGACTCATCATCACTTATCACTGATCACATTCACCTGTACCTCATTCACTGATTGCATTCACCTGTGTCTCACCATCCTGTTAGTCTCTGTCTATTTATACCATGTTCATTCATCCACTCACCGCGAAGTCTTGTTTAAGTGTAACACTGCAATTCTGAGCACTCTCCTGGTTTTCTTGTCTTGGATTTCTTGCCCTGTTCCCTGGATTACTCTCTTGCCTCTGGTCCCTGCCTGTTTTGTTTGTTTGTTCGTTTCTTTGTTTGGACTGCCTGTCTGTGTATGACCCTTGCCTGTAATTTGGATTACGCCTCTGGATTGCCCTCAAATAAAGCTGCATTTGGATCCACCTTCGAGTCTCGGAGCAGTTCGTAACACATGGATTCAACAAATAATATTAAGCAGCACAACTGTTTTCAACATTGATAATAAAAAATTATAACATGATACAAAAAAAAAGCAAATCAGCATATTAGAATGATTTCTGAAGGATCATGTGACATTGAAGTCTGGAGTAATTTGCTGAAATGAATTTATTTATTATTTATTTCTTTGCCATCAGGAATAAATAACATTTTAAAATATATTAAAATAAAAAATAATTGTTTTAAATTGTAATATTAATTCACAGTACAACAGATTTTTACTACATTTGTGATCAAAATAAATGCAGCATTGTTGAACATAAGAGACCTCTTTTAAAAACATATAAAAATCTCACCGACCCCAAATTTTTGAATGCTTTTAAATGTCACCTGTTAGATGATCAGAAACTTGGTCCACCCAGACACAGTGAGGAAATAAGGAGAAAGGAGGACATACATTAGTCCTGAACACCAGAACAACACTATTGAGCAGAGTAACGAAAAGTCTAATTCTGAGGCTCTGATGACAGAAACTACATTTTAACAATGTCACGGACCATTTCAGTCTGATCTCAAAACAAAAACTGACTATTTAATTCTAAGGGTCAGATAAAGGGTTCAAATTGAAAATCTAAAAATTGCAGGTGGCAGCAACAACAACAAAAAATTATAATATAATTTTCAAGCGATTCAAGCGCTTTAAGGCTTTTAAACACGTGTAATGTTTTATTTAACAAGCCTGTTACCACTTAGAGATGGAAAAGACCATTTACAGACAATACAAGCAATTTACTAAGGAAATCCATGGTATGGTCCGATTTTCCATGCTTGTTTAGAATCTTATGTTACATGCACTCACTTATTTTCCTGATAGGCTTTTGGGTAGACTTGGCCATGCCTGTTTTCTAAAGGACCCAGCTATAGCTATCCAAAGGCCAAAGTCATTTTTTTAAGTTTTATAGGTTGAGCCAAAAACCTAGGACTAGTTTGCGAAAGTTGTTTTTTGAAATAATCTCCAATAATTAACGAACGATTCAATGGAAAGTGGAAGTTGCTCCGAATGAGGAGTTCTACCATGTGGTATGAAGGTTGTGGGCGTGTGCGAAATATCGCGTGGTACACAATTCTTTATGCATGTGAAATACGCGAAGGCCCAGCGAGTTTTGTTCTGATAGGCCTCTATTAACCTTGTCTGATGGCTGCTCAAACATCATTGGCCACCGCTGGCTGCGTTTTTCAAGATACGCGAATGTCCTCAAAGGCGGTCCTTGGCATCTTGGACAAAGACACTGCATGCATTTTCAGGTCAATCAGACTTAGGGTTGCGTAGTTATAGCCATTTTTTAGCCAGTCGCTGTGTGCTTTTTCACACGACCACAGAGTGAGCCCACTTCAAACATTTTGGCGACCCTTAGAGACTGTGAATCAAAAGTTCAAATATTTTTTATAATTATTGACAATCAGACTCCAGAGAATCTTGCTGCACTGGTTTGGTTCTGATCGGGCAAAAACCTAGGACTAGTTTGCAAAAGTAGGTTTTTCTAAATATCCAAAATAACCGAAAATTTGTGCCAATTTGTTCACATTTGTCCATCTTGAGCCAAGGATTCCAATGATATAAGACACTTCACCTAACGGTTTAGGAGGGATTTCAAACTTTTCACCACTGTAGCGCCCCCGTCAGGCCAATGGTGACGCTGTAGACAGTGTGAGTACTACCAGCCCTCAAAGTTTCAAGTCTCTACGACTTACAGTTTGGTCTGCTCGATCACTTTTAGGGGAGGAATGCTGATCCTTGGAAATTGTAACAATTACAATAGGGTTTCAGCGATACACCGAACCCCTAAACAAAAACAACCATGATGACCCTTTTAATTGTACAATCAAGTTTCAGTTTTGTTTAGTTTGAGTTGACATGTTCATTAATTTAAGACATCAAAAGATGAGTGTCAGTTTTAAAATGCGTTCTGTTTTATATTGGTTCAATAAAAGGGCACCTATTATGCCCCTTTTTACAATATGTAATATTAGGTGTCCCCAGTGAGTGTCTGTGAAGTTTCAGATCAAAATTCCTGACAGATCATTTAATATACCATTTTGAAAATGCCAATTTTTGGGTTTGAGAAAAATGTGCTGTTTTGTGTGTCTCCCCTTTAAATGCAAATGAGCTGCTGCTCCCCGCCCCAGAGGGCGGAGCCTTTACAGCTCATGAACGCAAATGATAACTGAAACATGATACATCTGTTTGGTTTTGTTGAACATCTCTATCGGACACGCTCACGTGACATTGCAGTTCCTCAGTTCATCATGAAATACCATCTGCATGCGTTTTAAAGCCTTATCACTCCCAACTTGCGCACACACACCCGACGCATGTGCACAGAGAGCTGGATGTCGGTGCGTCCGTGAGTATTTTAAACTAGACTAGTTCTCTTTAATGTGTTACTGCGATTAAACTGTCAAATGCTCACAAGGTATCAGTGTCCATCAACCCGCATAGGCGGAGCCTGTAAAATGTGACGTCACTTTGCCAGAAATCTGAAAACGCTTGTTCTGAGACACTATTTATGATTTATGGATTTTTACCATTATAGGGTGGTTGTGTACATACACTGCCAACACACATTTATGTTGAAACACCATGTAAAGGTAAATTTAATAATAGGTGCCTTTTAAATCATATTTAGCATTTCTGAGAGTAAATCCAGGGTAACCGAGTCACGTTTAAATCAGGTTGTGGGGGCCGCCCCTGCTCTTAATGTTGCGCACGTTCAGCATCCTCTTGGATTGAGAGGGGCAGACAGAATTCCTTTCAGTAGTCAAAGCCCAGCGGTGTGTAGACATTCCTTGTTTGCTGGAGTGGCAGTTGCAATTGAGCGCATGAATTATTTTGTGACAGTGAGGCAGACTGGCTCAGTACCTTATGTAAGGAGAGAAGTGCTTCTATTTCCTGTGCCCTTCTCAAAATTCAGGCAGTACATTTCATATTTTATCAGTTTAATGCATATTATGGTTTCACAAGGCGTTTTAGGGCTGGCATGTGTAGTGGAATTTTAAGTACTATTTAATTTAAGTGATGTTAAAATTATTCAGGTGAAAAATGAATAGCCATTAGCAAATCAAAGACAAACTATGATCCGCTCTCTCTTTCTCAGACTCATCTATCTTGAAGTTTAGTCATTTATGAGGTGATGTTTGCAAGCATAGTCTTTCTCAGTAGATATAAACGGTCATAACAGAATTCCAGGACTAGGATGAAATTAATTTCGTTTGAGCCGACATCAGTGTCTCACCTGCCCACATAAGAAGCACCACCACAATGATGATCATCTCCCCTGTCTGCAGGTGTCGAGCTTTATCCACGCCTTGGACAGCTGGGTCATCTGTTAGAAGAGACAGAGGATCTTTTGTGAGTGATTGTACTGTGAACTGAATGGTCATTATAGCTGATACAGACATCACAGTTTTCATTCTTATGGGTCAAGAATCAGAAATTTCAAGAATCCAAATCGTTTAAAAAACAGCATTTATTTGAAATCCAAATCTTTTCTAACATTATCAATGTATTTAAATGTAGTCATTTCTTTAAAAAAAAATCTTACTGACCACAAACTTTTACAAAAAGACGCAAAGGAAAAACATTTATTTTATTAGTACATCGTTGTCATGTAAACATACCCTTTGTGTGAGAACTTTTTCGTCCCTGTCGAATGGAAACCTTGTATCTCCGTATTTCATAATTTATACACTGAACAAAATTATAAACGTTTTCATGAGCTGAACTAAAGATCTAAGACTTTTTCTATGTACACAAAAGGCCTAGGTCATAATCTGTGTCAGTGAGCACTTCTCCTTTGCTGAGATAATCATCCACCTCACAGGTGTGGCATATCAAGATGCTGATTAGACAGCATGATTATTGCACAGGTGTGCCTTAGGCTGGCCACAATAAAAGGTCACTCTAAAATGTGCAGTTTTACTGTATTGGGGGTCCGAAAACCAGTCAGTATCTGGTGTGACCACCATTTGCCTCACACAGTGCAACACATCTCTTTCACATAGAATTGTGGAATGTTGGTCCACTCCTCTTCAATGCCTTTGCAAAGTTTCTGGACATTGGCATATTAAAAAGAGCTTGTGACTAAACCTTGTATCTCCACTGGATCATCAATCTTTTGGTAAAACCTCATAACTCCATCCTGCCTCTATTGTAAATAAAGCAATTATAAACTTTATAATCTATACATTGGTGAACTTATGACAGCTGTGACAAATGTTGGATGCAATTATTTCCTTGGACCAACCCACATCCAGTTCTTATGTCCTCAGATGCCAAATGTCGGACAAAACACGCATGTCTGGAATTCTTCGAAATTCACTGGTCAAAAACCTCATAACTCCATCAATTTGAGCTCAATTGGTTTTGGTAAAACTTTAACAATATAATGACATGCAAGTGTCTGACTATATATAAAGCCACAATATCAACTTTGACAATGCAGTTTAATTATTTAAAAATTCTTCTTTCATTTTCTTAAAGTAAGTGTTTTGGGAGATACAAGGATACAAGGTTTCTGTTCGACAGCGATGAGAGATAAAAAGTGCAAATTGTACAAAATTATTTGTGGCCCACAGTGTTTACACTTTTTTAGGTAAATTACTTATAGACTGGGATATCAGAAGTATTTTAAGGGTTAGTTCACCCAAAATTCTATCATTAATTACCTCATGTTGTTTGCCGATTTATTTAAAAAAATATTAATATCCAAGGCGTGTGTCAACACAACACGCATGCATCATGGTGCTCTCCTGAATGCGCATTGGAGATTAATATTTTGTAAATAAAGTGGTAAATAATGTTTGTTTGCAGGCGCGCCGTTGACACGGGGGACAGAGGGGTCTTGACCTCCGCAGTTTTGAAAAGACAGCAATCGAGCCCCGCAATTTTGATAAGGGAAAATAGCCTGCGCGATTCACTAACTAAAACTTCCGACAACGAACATCACAGTCTTTGTAAGTAATTTAAGCCATATACTATGGGTATGCGATATATATCGTCTGTGCGATCTGGTTTGTGATCTGACATGATGGAGTAACGAGAGTGCATGCATACACTACATGATGTCTTGTAGATTAGAGTGTGGGTGCGCATTTATAGTGCACACTTTCACTACATGATTTACTCTATTATATCATTTAATATAGTTAATACATTTCACAAGAAGAGTGCAATTTTTCTAGCCTGGTTAAAACCAGACCATTCTCAGTAGTAACTGAGTTATGGTCTGGCAAAGCTTCATAGACAAATCATTTCCAAAGGGGCGTCACCAATGGGCGTCGCTCAAATACCTCTCGGCGTAATTGGATAGACCTAAAACCAATCAGAGCGATGAGGGAGATGACGTATGCAGAGCGATGGAGAAACATCGTATGCTGCATTCCACTCCAGTTTTAGACATGCACTTGCAAACTTCCCTAAGCACTTCCCCTCGGGGGAATCCCCGCCGCCATTTAGTGAATAGTCCGCCTACTCTGCTAATGGACAAGCAGCGTTCTTGACAGTATCACTCAGTATATATATGTATATTTTAGGCTACAATTAAACGAAATATATGATAAAACACCACTCTACCTCTTTTAATTTTCATTAAAAAAAATATTAAACATATTATAGCCACACAAATGTAGTGCAGGCAATGCATATTATCTTGAATGGGCTCTTTGCCAGACTACTTGCAGAGCAAATCTAAATTTGCCGGAAGTTGTCTAGGTTTTCCCAGGCTACAGTTTTTCTCCAGGCATCAGCATAACAAATGTGATTGTCTATTGATTTTATACAAGTTTACTAAACAAGAATTTAATAAGTGACTTAATTTAGACACATTTTGCCTGTTTTTGCTCTATTTCGCAAATGAAAATAGTTGAAAACAAAGCCACAGCACTGTAATTGCGTCTCTGAGCTAGCCTGGTCCTACCAGACTCTCGTACATTTAATTTGTACAGAGAGTCTGGCCACTCTCCATTGACAAGCGTTTACTTCCTTGAAGGCGGGAACTCTATTGAAGTTTAAAACTATGGGATCTGCCCAGAGCCACTCTGGATCTGCCATAGCCAATCACTAACGTATGCCATGCAGTGTTCGCCTCTGTTTCTCACATGGAAGTCTGTAAAAATAAATGTGCAGCCACCTCAGTGATAAAACCTTGTGCATTCGGATTGTGTTTTATTCACGGTGGAGAGGAGAGTTTTGTGACAATCATAACATGATTGTATGCTGTAAATGAAATGTCATATGCTTGGTATGATAAGAATAAATGCTGCCGTAATTAACGGCCCAATTCAAATGTTTACGTGCTTTTCTTTCTTTTATTTTTTGAGCATTGATGAAATATATGGCTCTTGAAAATACTTGCCAGCATTTATAGAAATACAAGTCTAGAAATGCATCCAAATTACAGCGAAGCGCAACCGCACGGTGCTCTGCAGTGGTCAAAAAGGATATAAACAGTGAATTATGAAGTTATATATTCTTGAAAACTCAGAGATGTGGATTCAGACAGCAATTCAATTACCACACAACCTTGGTGTTTGTCTAAAACAGTCGGTAATTCGGCCGGGGATTTTTACGTGGGTGGTGGGAGACGGACGGCAATAAAATCACCACTGTAAATGTGGACAATACCTTACGACCCCACGAGAAACAATTACCGGGGCTTCAGCCAACTCCTTCACCACTAACGGAGCGAGTTGGAAAATCTAACTTTTCCTGGGATATAACATCGTGGTCACCAACAAAACTCAGCAAAGTTTGTTCTTGCTCTGGCTTTAACTTCTGGATATTCGGCAGCGGTGCCATAACGGAATGAACGGCTTCGCTCGCATCTTTCTCCGCCGCCATTACTGAACTACAACTCAGACTAGCGCACGACATCAACGTCATCGTTCTCAGCCACTCCCTCTGTTCGCTGATTGGACCGGTAAACATTTGTTCAGAGAAAAACTAAGAATATACAGCAGTCCCAGACGGAGTACTGAAGGAAAATGAAAATTGAGCGGAAGTACGTAGGAGGGCGGGGCCAGGCCATCTCTGAGCAACACACGGAGGTGTTTCCTCAGCTTTTTGAACGAATCAATTGAATCAACGATTCAGTGACTAAGGCTGTGTTCCACTCCACTTTTAGACACGCATTTGCAAACTTCCAAAACTTCCCGTGGGGAGAATCCCCACCGCCATTTTTAAGTGCGTTCCACTTAGTGAAGTGGACAAGGGAAGTTTATATGGACATACCCTCGCTCCCTCGGTCAAAATCGAGTCTACTTCATATGTACACTTCAGGCAGCTTCATATACCACAATGCAACACGAATGTGACGTCACTGCATGTTCGTCAATCGCATTTAATTTACCCCACCACAAACAACTATGATATTTTAATTTTTAAAAACATTTAAAACAACCCAAGCACACCTATATATATATAGGAAGTATATAATGTATACAGTCTATGGCTCCAATAATGTTTGGGAATATGGCGATAGTTTGAAAGAACCATTTTATTTCGACTTGTTGAGGATTTCGGTAAGGGAACTGGATGTAGGTTGGGTCCAAGGAAATAATTGCATCCAACATTTGTCACAGCTGTCTTTTATAGGGTTTGACACCAATTACGCATATACATTTAGTGTTTTATAATTAAAGTAAATACAGGACATATGTGGATTGCTTAATGCATACTGTGACACTCTTAAATGCTTTTTTATGTGTAGTATTGCTATTCTACCACTAGATAATCTGTGTAAGCATGCTCAGATTGTGCATATATTTACACATATTTCTATGTATAAGTACAAATTGGTAAGTCCCACACTTTGATTGAAACTGTTCTTACGCACTCACTACGCACACACCGTTGATAAATAAGGCCCCTGGTCTACAAGGGACAGATTTGGCATTCTGCAGGCATTTTGCTCATCCCTAAGTTTTGATAATTCGGTAACACTTCATTTTAGGGTTCAATTATCACTATTAACTAGTTGCTTATTAGCAAGCATATTACTAGGATATTAACTTATTAGTACTTATAAAGCATATATTAATGCCTTATTCTTTATGACCGTATTCTGCATCCCTTAATCCTACCCAATACCTAAACTTAAATGCTAGAAAAACTACTTTACTAACTATTTATTCGCAATAAATTAGGAGTTTATTGAGGCAAAAATCATAGTTAATAGTGAATATGTGTTCCCCATACTCAAGTGTTACCGATCATTCATATGTACTTCTTATTTCACTTACTTCGTATTGTAATAATTATCAATATTATTCTATTAATGATCAGGCAAGTTTAATATATGATGTTGGTCCGACAGTGAGCCTAAAGTGGTGGTCCGATATCTGGAAATCTGATCTTTTCTTAAAGAGCTTAAAACAATGCTCATTTAAATTAGACATGTTATTTGTCTTTAAAAGTAGCACACACACACACACACACACACACACACACACACACACACACACACACACACACACACACACACACACACACACACACACACACACACACACACACACACACACACAGAGAGACATTAAAAATTCAATGTTGAATGCAGCCAGCGCTTATGTGATTCATTTAACTTTTGTTTAGCCCCAAGTATGTTTCCCAAAGCTGGTCAATTTCCCAGCATCCCAATCACCACCACCATCCAACCTCAGCCGGATCTAACCAGCCATCTGTCTTCATTATTAATCCAGTGTTAAAGGGATTGAATTCTGGCCCATTTTCTCCTCCAAGTATCTTTTAACCTGTGTGGAGTTGGTCCAGAACACCACTCTTCCCAATTGCTGTTCCTTTCTGGATAAAAGAAGTGCTGCCACTGAGACACCTGCTGTCATAAAATGAAAAAGTAAGGGGGGTGGATTCTGCCCAGCCAATTACTGGAAGGATCACATGCATTGTCGTGATTTCCAATAACGGTCTCAACGTATTGAAATGAGCGCTCGCTCCCATTCACATTATCTGCCACTAAAGAGTCAGGACAGAAGACAGCGAAATATTCCTCTCATCATCCCCATGAATATTTATAACGATAAGTGTAGAGATTTTTCACTCATGTGTGGAAAATGAATACTGTGTCTGTGCTCCACAGCATTAAGCAGGTTCAACATACCCTTGCCACTTCTCTCAACAGTGATAAGAGCCTCATGTGGGACGCAATGCTGTTTATTTAACTGGTTATGTTCCAAAAGCCCAACGGGGGAGCTCTTTGGAGTACTTTAAAAGGGACCTGCTATACGCCAAACAACATAATGCTTCCTCGCTTCTTCTTTGGCCTAAGGAACCAAAGCAAGACATCTGCTCATTAGTTCCTCCAGCCTGAGATCAGTTCAAAGATGCCGTTTCACATGTAGCCTATGTATCACTGTGACATTCTCATGATGAAAAACACAAAAAGAATCACTGCGGCACTTCAAAATTCTGTCATCATTTAGGGTGAATTCAGGTTGATTGGGACACTTTTTGCCATTGAGATGACTTGGAAAAAGTGAATTCACCCCTACTGACTCATGTTGTTCCAAAACCTATAGGCTGTGTTTACACTGCAAAGTCTTAATGCACAGATCTGATCTTTTGACCATATCTGATTTTTGTAGAAATTATTCTGTTGAACTCTCTACTATGCAACATGGTTAACCCTCGGATTTTGAATGGCCGTGCTATTCAAATTATTTATGTAATTCACGTCGGGTGGTACCATTATTATTTGCCAGCATGGTAAGATTACATTATCTGAATGAATTTGAATAAATTAACGAGAGAGAGAGAGAGAGAGAGAGAGAGAGAGAGAGAGAGAGAGAGAGAGAGAGAGAGAGAGTAAACTGCATCTGTACAGAGTGTCTATGTCAGGGCCGTGCAGAGAGTTCTTCAGGGGCAGGGGCTCAAATGTAAGAAAGGGGCAATATGTATATATATATATCTCCTTATGCTCGTCAAGCCTGCATTTATTTAATCAAAAATACAGAAAAAACAGTAGCCTAATATTGTGAAATATTTTTTACTTTTTATTAATCAAAGAATCTTGAAAAGAGTATCACAGTTTCCATCATTGACACTAAATCCTCATATTAGAATGATTTCTGAATGATCATGTGACACTGAAGAGTGGAGTAATGATGCTGAAAATCCAGCTGTGATCACAGGAATAAATTATATTTTAAATTATTTTAAAATAGAAAATCATTATTTTAATAATATTTCACAATATTGCTGTTTTTTATCAAATAAATGCAGGCTTGATGAACATAAGAGACTTCTTTCATAATGCTGCATAATATTCAAAAATGGTAAACTAATAAAGTCCTTTCACGTAACCATTTCGCCAGCCTCCACTTCACATAATAGGCCTGTAGGTGCCGGTGGCACTTGGGTTTAATTAACTTTGATAGTTTCATGAAATAGTAAACGGTGTATCAATATACATAAATACAAGTGAATTTAACACTTACCATTAATGCGACTTTTGCTGCTGCATGCTTTTGTGCAGGGATTTGTTTGTTGTCAGTTAAAAGCCATTTTGTCAGTGATGCAATTTATAAAATGAGACAAACCGCAGGAAATCGTTCCATAAACGTTAGTTCATCTGTCCATGTAATTTTCAACCGATTTATGAATAAGAACAGAAAATTACCACTCCACTTCACATCGCCCAATGTAATTTGAACTTGCTTTGCCCGATCACGATTGGTTGGTGTATATACATGATAAACGGGCATTGGTGAATTGTGTAATACTTTAAAATATATAATATATAATATTATATATAATAATATAAATATATAAAAATATTGGTTTACTTTTTTCCCGTGAGGCCACACACTCTCTGAAAGGACCATATTTGGCTCGAGAGCCGTTTCCGAACAGTGGAAAATCAGCAGTCAATCAAAACGCACGCAACCCATAGCAACGCATTATGGCAACGCCTCAACAGAAATTGTCTGACTTTTGAGCCGTTCGTTACTATTGTATACATTGTCATGTTATAATAATCACATTTATTTAGTTTTATTGACCACTATATTATCATTGATATTTGTCTGAGAGGGGCACTTTTGATTCATTGTGAAAAAGGGCTTTAAATGTCCACTTTTAAACGTAACAAATAAAAAATAGTCAAGCAATGCGCACTGTTCAATAGTGGCAATGATTTGCGTCCGTTCATTCATTCTTGTCAAAGACGCTGACGTCAGACACACGTCCGTCTACAAACCAATCAATGTCCAGATGCAGCCCACATAGATGATGACGAGTGGACGCAAGTGTGTCATGTAAAGTTCTTTAGTGTGCTCGCATAATTGCAATGTGAAACCAAACCAAAATGTATCCGAATGTATAAAATGTATCAAAACATAAACTTTGGTTCGGACCTTGGTGCGGACTTTCAGGTGTGAAAACGCCCTAAGAAATGTTTGCTCAATAATTTGAGCGCATACAGGAACATCTGCTTCATAAGCCGCATTTCCACTGAAATTACCCGGAACAATTTGTGCCAGGAACTTTTTTTGTCCCCCAGACCAGTTGCGGTCTGCGTTTACATCACAGTCTAAAGTATCATGAAGATTAGGCAAATTAGTCCGGTGACATAGGATTGCACACGACATTCGAGTTCCCGCTGGATTTTGTCCTACAAATATAAGCTTAATAAAGCCTGAACCACATCGTAAACACGGCACCCTAGCCTTGTGGTGGCTTGGAATTCAAAGGGGAATTAGATATAGGGGTTTAGACGTAGGATGTCCAGATATTGGTTATGTATCTGATTAAAAAACATTTGGAAGTGGCTCAGAACGGATGCGAAAAAAATTGGATCTCATGTGGACTTTTGTATTTAAACGTGTGCCACAAATTCCGATCTGTGTCAGATGTGAGTAAAAATGATGTGTGCCAGTGTAAATGCACCCTATATGACTTCTTTTTCCATACTGTGAAAGACAATGAAAGACATGTTGTGGAAAGCATTGTGCTTGCTATAAGTTGTTTATTGTCTTTCTAGTTGTAATTGTGATGGGTCTTTCCTCATCAGAATGCACAGGTTTGTTTGTTAGACCTGCAGGGCCCGGTCTTTGATATCGACTCAGCTTCTATACAGACGCAGTTCTTTGAAGTATCACAGTAATTGAGTCCAATGGGAATCATCTTCAGACAGCACATGAGAAGCATTGGTCAAAAAATACCTCCGAGATGCAGGTGAAACTGTCTAGACTCATAAAACAAGATACATTACTCAGTGACTTGACACACTTTTCCTTTCTCTCTCTCTCTAATATCTCTATAAATACGACTTCCTTTCTTTTTGGATTTGTTTAGATATATTTGCCAGATTCCTTAGGCGATTACGGCAAGTTGACTTTGAAAAGTAGCACTCTGCATTGTGGATTCCGGTCTGTAAGCAGATGGCAAATACTCCCTGCTAAGTCTAATTTCAAATGGATGATGGAGGGTCGGAAAATGTATTTAACTGTTGCTGCATCATGATGAGATTCGTTATTATTGGAAAAGAGGGAGATGCATTGATGCATTGAGAGAGACTGCACTAATTGAACCTCCTCTGAACATGCAATAAATCACTGGGTCATGAACCGAGTGCTCAGTTGTAACATGTAAATGTTTGTATTTAAATGATGCATTGTTAAATTCTTTCTCTGGGAGAACATTTCATATAGTCGTTCCGAGGAAATGGAGCCATTTGTGTCAGAAAATGTACGTATTTAGAAGATTTTGAACTTGTAAGAAATCATATTCAGATCAATATGACTTTTTCTATGATCGATTCTATGACCCTCAATACTGAACCCAGCAACAAAAAAAAGGAAAAAATATGATCTGAAGGCTCAAACAAGTATTAAATAAATGAAAAATAAAGGAAGATCACAGCATAATGGACTTTAATTAAAACAAGCATTTTAGAAGAAAAAAAAAACTAGATGGATAGTAAAATTAAATTTCAAATGAAAAATTTAATTATAATATAATGAAAAATGTAGGTTAAATATTGCAGTTACTGCATTACTGTTTTCTATTTTGGGTCTGATGTTTCTTAGCAGCAGCTTAAGTAAAAGAATAAAATGTCCACAGGGCAAATATAACAAGCAGAATAACTTACAGCAAGTCATTATCAAAAAAGAAACATATAAATATAAACGTATTTTGTGTAAATGAAAGGCAAACTGCATTATCTCTTACTTAAAACTGCAATATGTCAAATTTTCAGTAAAATATCCAAAAACCACTAGGCCAGTGTTATATATTTTGTTCAATTGAGTACTTACAATATCCCAAATGTTTCCAACTATTTGTAAATCTTGAGGAAATTGCTATTTTAACCAAGGAACCGGGACGTGTGAGGGAGTCGCCTGTCGATTGTTCCCTCATACTCATGAGCGGAGGAGCGGAAGTGGCGCCGGCGACTGTGTCATAATAAAAGTCCCACTGCTCACGAGGCGTGTGTTGTATTCATCTTATTAACAATCGCTCCAACGGTTCCTCAGCTCCACAACACTCTGTCCTGCTCTGCTTCATACTACAGTAATGTTAATAATCACATCCATCAACATGATTTCTGCCCGAGTCCTATCCCGATTCTTTCCCACTGGCTTTGAGGTGAAGACCACATGTCCCAAGATTCTGCGCTCAAACGTGACGTCATCAAACTACGCCTTTGTTTTGAATAGGCGACCTCTAGTGGACGGAAAAGTCACATAGTGCACCTTTAATTATTCTGAATACACACCGTCCACAAATGCATTCATGTCTGCCAATGTATAAAATAATATCATGACTGCATGAAAAGCATTGTAGACTATTATTTGTTTTATGAGATGTATTAAAATACTGTTTTTCAAGTGTACTGCACTAGAAACTACGAAGACAGAGGCCAGAAAAATTAAGAGATTATATTTTTAAAGGTCCTTGAATTTCAGTCACTATAAAAATAAGAAAATATAAGAAGATAGATGTATGTTAAAAAACATCTTATTACTTGTTATGCCTCAATGAAATTCTGTCCAGGCAGAACTGTTTAGACTGCGGCCTTGTACACTGCTGACAGCCAAGATGACGCTAAATTCAAACTTTTATAAAAGCAACATGAAAGAAACTACATTTTTACCTATGCAATTATAAGGAAGATTTAGAAATAATTCTAAATGTAGTTCAATTAAACTAAAGCTCTATGGAATCATTTGTTTTCAATTAACTTCCTTAATTACACACATTCCCGTAAAAAGTCTGCTGATATATACTTAATGCTTTAAATATGCCTTTTCTGTTTAAGGCAGGAGAACATTAATGACATATTGAGCATGTTTCTGAACTGCATCTTTGAATGCTCGGATGATTAATTTCGAGCACTCAATCTGCGTTGGTGTGCACAAGCCTGGATGTTTTATTGTTGTCAACGTGGCTGGCAAAAATAGCTACTCTCATGTTGAAGTCAGCTTGATTTCTCTGGTTTTCAGTGTTGTTTTTCTTCAGTGCTAGATTTCATTCAGAAGAGAAAATCTCTCAAAAACATTGCATATCAACACAACATTGAAACGGGTGTTAAGAATGCACTCAATGGCCTGCTATTAGGGATCACCCGCTCGTGCCGCACAGCGCCAAATATACAGCGTATCCCCCAGAGAGGCAGCGAGCTGATTAGAAATTGGAGCTGTAAATGAGAGGCAGTAACAAGATCTACCTGCATCCATGCGTGAAGTGTTCATCAATAATGAATTGGGTTGTAGGAAAGGGAACTGTTGAACACAATGACAGAATCCCTTGATAATGTAAACGGTTATGTTTATGCGTAAAGAATGATATACAATATGGTAAAGGAGTGAAGGTGGGCTGTTACCTTGGTTTGAACTGTTTGAGGGGAAACGGTCAGTTTTCTTTAGGGTTCTGAAGGGGACACGTTTGCAGGCTTGACTCTCTCCGTACAGGCCGATGGACTGAACCTGGATGATGTAATTCGTGTCCTCCTCCAGGTCCCACAGCACACAGGATCTGCTGGTGGTGTTCACCTCTCTGATAAACCTCTGCATTTTGCCGTCCGTTCTCTGAAAGAGTCAACCCTCTTGATTAGGTCAGAAGAAGCTGTAACCTATGTTAAGATTCAATTATATAATATGTATATATATATACACAGTCGAACCAAAATGTATGCAGACACCTTCAACATTTTCTCACATTATCACAGTTTATTCGCTATAGTTTAGAAAAATATACTGGGGTGTTAGGACCCACACAGAGCACAGGGTGAGCACCCCCTGCTGGCCTCACTAACACCTCTACCAGCAGCAGCCTATAGTTTTCCCAGATGGTCTCCCATCCAGGTACTGACCAGGCTCAACCCTGCTTAGCTACAGTAGGAAACCAGTCTTGGGTTACAGGGTGATATGGTAATTTCTATGAACATCAACATTTATGACAATTATTCTAGTTTTGAGGTTGCCTTTTTTTATTAGCCTATATAATAGTGATCTGTGAATATATGCTGGATATTGGATTTTTACTATATGTATGAAAAGTTTGTATATCTATTTGTTTGTGGATTTGTGAACAATAATTTGTAGACTTTTTTTTATTTTGAGGTTTTTATTTTGAAGTGAAAAGAAAAGTGAGAGTAGTGAAGTGAAAAGTTGTGAAATGTTATTACTGGTGTTTATTTTTTATTATTTTTATTAGTTATTGTTTTTTCAAAATCCATTAACTAAATGAATATTTTAATCATCTTCATTATCCATAACACTATTTTGAATTCATAGTTTATTGGTATTATGACAATTAACTCAGCAAAAATGAACCTTTTCTTGATTTATGAAGTTCACAGATGTTTCCAATTATTTCCTTTAACAATAAATTGAATGATGCATATGATGCTATAACTCATATCTAAATATGTTACAGTTTACTGTATGAGTAAATGCACACCGTTCCTAAGCGGGACATCTGTATATTGGGGAATTCTATGCTGTAGGTTGTGATGGGCTTTTTTGTAGTCCAGGTTCGTCTCTTGTCTAAACTACCTATACATTTATATGCTCTTTCAAACGGCAAAAACTTTTCAAGCGTCCTGTTGAATTTACAAACTGACATCACCTACAGAATATCAGGCTTGTATTTGCTGACATTTCAAACAGCTCATGCTGTCTAGAGGTCAGTAGTACAGTAACAGTAAGCACTTTCTGTGAGGTCACCTAAAAAATATAAATCACACATTAGGGCATTAAAGGATCTTGTCAAAGCCCTGAGAGCCAAACATGACAGCCTTTTATTTCAGCTATAATTCTGACCTCTAACTTAATGTTGCATTTAGCTCTGCCTCGGTCACTCTTTAAAGTATGCGAATAGACCCAAAGCACTTTCCTCTGCCCTTGGGATCTGAAGCAGCCTCAGTGTGGGGGAGTCTGATAGAAGTCCTTGACTAAATTAATAATACATTAATCTGTGAGCGTCGTCTGCACAGCCATTACAGATGTGCAGACAACCGATTGCATAACATGACTGACAAATATATTTGTGATGGCTTGAATGTGAAATAGGCGTGTCGCGATATACCGGTATTGACGATAATATTAATAACATGAAAAATCGATATTGTGTTAATTAAGGGTGTGACAATATACCGGTATTAGTGATAACCGTAATATTTAAAATGAACGCCAGTACAATGTACAATAAGTCTCAGCTAACAATTTTTGGTTCCCAGAAAATTCTTTTTAAAGGTGCACTGTGTAATATTTAGGAGGATGTATTGACATAAATGCAATATAATAAACATAACTATGTTTTCAGTGGTGTACCTTACATAATGAACCGTTATGTTTTCCTTATAATGAGCCATTTCTATCAACATACACCGCGGGTCCCCTTACAGTGAAGTCACCATTTTGCGCCACCATGTTTCTACAGTAGCCCTAAACGGACAAACTTTACAGAGTACTAGCTACTCTCTGTTGTCTCAGACGACGACATCTTTGTCTTGTGTCGGCCACCGTAGCTTCTTAATGTGCTTCCAAAGGGAGGGGTGAGCGGTTTCAATTCGCAACCTCACCACTAGATGACGCTAAAATGTACACAGTTTAAAGTCACAGTGAACCGGAAGTTGCAACTGATTTTATTTCAGTGCTGTGACGTATTTCCAAGTAAAATGGAATATTGAATAGAGGGCAGGGTTTTACTTCAGCGCTCCTGCTCTCCATCTCTCGCTCATAGACTAACGGTTGGAGGGGAGGGGTTAAGGATATTCAAACCCAAGCCGTCAAACTGCCATCATCGGAAAGGGAATGCCATTCCAGACTGGAAGTTACTTTTCAGATTTTGATTAAAGATTACCATGGCAAACATTTATCTGTGTATTACCTTGTACAGATTAATTGTTCACCCTAAGACCAGTAATGTGTGCTAACAAAGAAAATAAGATCGATTTTGATTTCTTGAGGACTTTAAGGAACGTTTTCTGAATGGAAATAGTTCGTTTTTGGTCTGTAGAATACTATTCTAATGTTATTCTAATGTTCCCCTAACCACTTACCACCGCTGTAAGCCAGCACACCTGCGACCCAGTATAGTATAAGTGGTATGGATGATGGATGTATGGACACCTACAGTCAGTATTATACAAACCATATCTTGTTTTTACTTATTGTTTAATTAAAGGGGGGGTGAAATGCTGTTTCATGCATACTGAGCTTTTTTCACTGTTAAAGACTTGGATTCCCATCCTAAACATGGACAAAGTTTAAAAAATGATGGAGTGTTTCTTTGCCAAAAATACTCCTTCCGGTTTCTCATAAGTTTCGGAAAGTTTTTCGGAAAGTCAAATAGGGTGGAATGTCCTTGTACGGGCTCTTCTCCCGGAAGGGGGCACGTGGGCGACTAGAGCAAGAGAGCAAACGCTTAGGGAAGCCGGCTGTGCGCTGGAAATCAACAATGTCACCAAAGAAGTGTGTTTTTGGTTGTCAGGGCACAACAACCCTGCACAGCTTCCCAAAGAACCCAGCGTTAATGGGACAGTGGATGGAGTTTTTTTTTTTTTGGAGCAGCAACGGAGTTGTGCAAGTGTTTTGTTTGTTCCCTGAATTTCGGCGACAATGGTTTATAAACAAGGTACAGTTCAACTCCAGATTTGTAGCTCGTGTGATGCTGAAAGATGGAGCAGTCCCAGCGATTAAGGTTCAGATTTTTTTTTTCTCCACGTTTAAGGATGTCAGAGCTTTCAGACGCTCTCAACGCAATAGCTGCACACGCTCGTGACTCTTTAGCTCAGTCCACAAGATATGCCCCCAGAAGCACTTTTTTTTTTCAGAAAGACTCTGTACTGCGTATCTTTCTTTTATAAATATAATAAAGACTTTTCGGAGATATGAAGGATGCAATACTACTCTATAGGCACTCAAGATTGACATGAGATTGACTGAAACTAAGTCTTCCACCCCCCCTTTAATAAAAATAACATCAACCACATCAACCAAAATATGCAAGATTAAATAAGATTAAATGTGTCCATTATAATGTAAGATTTACTATATTTCATGGGGTACATCATGTTCCCTTAAAATAAATATGAATATGAGCCAAGGTCAGACCAAAATTGTTTGGGTAATGGGCAATCAAAAACAAATGTGCAAATGTCTCCTCTGCTTTTTCATGAAGATTTTATTATTTAAAAATTAGCAGTTTAAGGCTAATGCAAAGACACTATTATGTTCAAATGTGTGCTGACATTTCAAGTGTGACTCTGTGAGTGTCCTTCAGAATGACAAGCAGAAGATTTGTGTCCTACAGAAAAAGAACTTGGAATGTGGTGATATGTGAGCCAGGTGTTTGAAGGTTGTTACCATAATAGGAAGACCATAATAGGAAGAATATATATAAAACTATGGTATATATATATATGACAGAAAATCCAAGTGGCAGGAGGGACTGGTTGCAAACGGCCCTCAGGCTTTGTTGCGTTGGTTGGTGTGAATAAAGCCTCTTCTGAGAAAGAGAATTCTTCAACATTCACAAAAAGTACACAAGCTACCAATCTCTGCATTCTTAAAAATATTACAACTGACAGGGTATATTTTGTGTAAAATGTATTCCTTGAAAAGTGATTTACCTGTTGGGAGATGGAAAAGCCAATGATGATGTCTCCCTCAGGCACCTCCCAGGAAACGGTTGCTGAATCAGCTCTCACGTGCATGACCGACACATTAACCGGAGCGGGTGGGCGGTCTAGAAACACAAGATAGATATGAAAATTAACTATACATTTTTAAGCCATAATAATTTATATAACCTGTTAGGCCCACTTCGGAGCCATGCATTCCAAGGAAGGAAGGCACGTTAGGCAATGTTAGCTTCACTTCCTGTCTCCTGAGAGACCTTCACCTGATCGATTTTTCAAAGCAGCATAGATGTATCCTTCATTGCCTTTGATATCCCACAATCCTGTGCGTTCCATTCTGTGACAGTTGAGCTAAAAAAAATAAAGATGGGTGGCATCTGAAAGTTGCGGTTGGTGGTCAGTTTGAGTGTGAACCTGTTTTTCACCAACTTTTTCCACTTTTGATGTCATTCCTAGCGAGAAATTATTTATCACCAAAGCCCTCTCCATTTTGTTGTAGATCATTAAACCGTTACGCTGCCTCAGAAGTCTGTCCGTAATCCGTTTCATGAGGTTCCTTCCTGCAAAGTCATTGCCCGATAGGGAAGTGAGGCAATAAGTCAGCTGCCTAAGCTTTTGGACGCAGCCTGTGTTATTAATTGTAGAGTGATAATGATAGAAATCATTGGCTGCCATATATGAACTGATATAACATTTCCACTCTAATCTTAGTGCAGAGACTGGTACAGCCAAGGCATATTTTCAAGAAAACCCCTAAAGCAATAACCTACTGTCAAACAAGAAGTCATGGACAATCTATTACCTTCCCAAGAAAACACAACAATAATCCACAGGTCTGAAATATGTTGCTGTGCTCTGTTTTTATTTGCTGTCCTTATTTTTAGACCGTCTGAGTCGCTCACCAAGAAAGCTTTCCAATCTGACCAATCAGATTTGGGAAGAAAAACATTTACTCTGTGACTCTCTTCTTACCAGCTTGCTCTCTGAGGCTCGACGGCTTTCTCTAAAAGCAAACTTGGTACCCGCAAATGTTTTATGCAAAGCTACAGTGCATTCCTTTTTCCTTAATTGCTAGTACAACCCTCCTGGGCTATTGGGATCTTGAAAAGTTGTTTGGGTCCATTACCACTTCATTTGTGATAAAATGAGTCAGCTTTCAGAGGAGGCGACAAAATGACTGAATCGAAATCAGATTGACAATTGCAGAAATCACCAGGGATTAAATCACAGAATCAGCCATGGATTCTATGAAACCTGCAGGATTCATAAAAACACAAAGAAATTGAAAGTGTTCTCTTCATGACAATATTTTTTATTGAAATTGCTTTCTAAAATTGATTGAATCAAGCACACTTTGTCCTATATATACAATTAAATTCAGCTCAGCTGTAGGGTGCTCGATCATGATTTAGGAAGCAATAGACAAGCTAATTAGTATCACAAAAAGCAGAGGGGAACAGTGACAGGTCCAATACTCCAGCACATGCCTCTGTCGCTGTGGAGAAAATAGAAAGGCGATGAACTAGACTGAACTATGAGAGCATTTTCTAGCATCTCCTCTGAGCAGTGGTCTAATGGACTTTATGTGTTTGTGTGGGCGATTGCAAAAAGGGGAAGGGGTGTTTTTTTTGTTCGTGCACCCAAACCCATGCAATAACATCAACAACAACAATTACAGACTCTTAGCTAAGTTACATAACAGCTGTTTTGAAATAAGTTATGGCTTGTTGCACAACGATTCTGTTCCAGATCTGTATGATGCATCTTTTCCTAAAGGCCACAAAATGAACAGGCATTTTCAGTAGTAGAGCAGTAGAGTACAAAATAATGCCTGAAAATCATACAAACATACTCGTAACTTAACAACAAGCCATAACTTATTTTGTTGCCTTGTACCTGTACTTGTGTAATGACAATAAAGTTGAATCTAATCTAATCTAATCTAATATTTCTTCTGATCAATAATTAATTAGCATAAATATAAATAAATTAAAAATGTATACAATACATTTATTTAAAAAATATACCAAATTTAGTTTTGGGTCCAATTCTCACTATTAACTAGTTGCTTATTAGCATGCATATTACTATTGGCTGTTTATTAGTATTTATAGAGCACATATTAATGCCTTATTCTGCATGATCTTATTCTACAACCCTTAACCAATACCTAAATGTAACAACTACCTTACTTACTATTAATAAGCAGTAATTATGAGTTTATTGAGACAAACGTTATAGTTGATAGTTAGTTAATAGCGAGAATTGGGCCCTAATCTAAAGTATGGCACTTTTTTTGTTTAAAGAAACTCATATTTCTACTAATAAATATTAAATTAGCAAACAAATAAGTTTAAACATTTTACAAATTAATGTATTTTAAAAAAATATGCCAGATTGGGTAACACTATTATGTTTTTGGTAATTTAGTTATGGTGGGTAGATATTTGTTGTTTTAATTATAATTAACTGAATATCACTTTAACGTATCATGCCAAATTTTAATGGAGGATGATATCAGTACATGCTTTTTTTCGCACTACCTACTTCTGAAGCTAGGTGAATTTACTCTTAGATATTAGTTTATCTAACATACACTATATTGCCAAACGTTTTGGGATGTCAGCCTTTACATGCACATGAACTTTAATGACATCTCATTCTTAATCCGTAGGGTTTAATATGTAGTTGGCCCACCCTTTGCAGCTATAACAGCTTCAACTCTTCTGGGAAGGCTTTCCACAAGTGTTAGCAGTGTGTTTATGGAATGTTTGATCATTCTTCCAGAAGCGCACTTGTGAGGTCAGGCACTGATGTTGGACGAGAAGGCCTGGCTCGCAGTCTCCACTCTAATTCATCCCAAAGGTGTTCTATCGGGTTGAGGTCAGGACTCTGTGCAGGCCAGTCAAGTTCCTCCACACCAAACTCGCTCATCCATGACCTTGATTTGTGCACTGGCGCTGGTCGTGGCACTTGGCGCAGTCATGTTGGAACAGGAAGGGGACATCCCCAAACTGTTCCCACAAATTTGGGACCATGAAATTGTCCAAAATGTCTTGGTATGTTGAAGCATTAAGAGCTCCTTTCACTGGAACTAAGGGGTCAAGCCCAACCCCTGAAAAACAACGCCACGCCATAATTCCCCCTCCACCAAACTTTACACTTGGCACAATGCAGTCAGGTAATTACTGTTCTCCTGGCAACCGGCAAACCCAGACTCGTCCATCCGATTGCCAGACAGAGAAGCGTGATTGGTCACTCCAGAGAACACGTCTCCACTGCTCTAGACTCCAGTGGTGGTGTGCTTTACACCACTGCATCCGACGCTTTGCATTGCACTTGGTGATGTAAGGTTTAGATGCAGCTGCTCGGCCATGGAAACCCATTCCATGAAGCTCCATAGAATATTTAGTAGTGCACAGATGGCAACTTCTCATGGTACCATGCTTGAATTCATTGAGCTCCTGAGAGTGACCCATTCTTTCACAAATGTTTGTAGAAGAGTCTGCATGCCTAGGTGCTTGATTTTATACACCTTTGGCTATGGAAGTGATTGGAACACCTGAATTCAATGATTTGGAGGGGTGTACCAATACTTTTGGCAATATAGTGTATCTAACATAATATAAGTTCTCACAAAAGAAAAAACATGGTACTTGTACCTTTAATGCTTTAGAAACACCATGGAAAACCAAAGTGTAATGTATTTGTGGAAAGAGCCAACAAAATAAAAAAGCAAAAATCTAGGATACAATATAAGGCAAGAAGAGGAGCTTGGATCTGCATTCATCATTCATCCGATTTCTTCAGAGCTAACCATCGGCAACAGAACCCATAATGCATCACAATGCTGAAGGATCATATCAGTATCAGACTGATAATCAATGTCCTGTGTTGAGGTCACTAGTATGGCAGCACTCCTTTCCATGCAGCTATGATTATCATACACAATGGGGGTCAGGGCTGATTATGCTGGTCTTTCTTGCCCTCAGCAATGGCTGTGTAAATTGGATGGAGAGAGGTCTGACTCCAGCTCTGCGCCATGGATAATCATTTAAAGGAAGGAGAGGGCCACCTGGGTAAAGGCTTGCACATCAAAGCGTCTATGGGTCACATGCATCAAACCTTCCATTTTAATGAGTCTCCAAATTTGCAGCTACATCATTGTTTTTGTGTAATTCTGTGTGCAAGAGGTTATTGTGAAGCTCTACACATTTACACTGACGGAGGATGTATATGATAAAGTATGTATATGTTAAATAAGATATTGCTACACTATCACACATGCAAAGAGGCCGTGAGTCGGACTGGAACGTGGACAAGGGGAATAAACATTCAGCTGTAGGCACAAGGAAAAACAGCACAATTGCGAGAATTAACAAATTAATACTGAGCCTCTAACATTTTACACAATATTGCCGGCTTTTTGCTTCATGAATGAAGTTAGTGACATCACAAACCCTACAATTTCCATAAGACCTGCCCCCGGGAACACGCAACAAAAGGATGAGGCCATGTTGGGCTGCTTTAGAGAAGAGAACGTGTAGTTGCAGTAGAGCACATTTAGGAGCTCAAGCTGTCACATCCGTCTTTTCACATTTTTGGCAATACAGTACGTAACACAAATGCAATAGCGTGTCATAAAAGCAAGATGACAACATAAGTTATAACTGCAATTCAACTAAACTATACATGTTCTATCTTCATGCAGCATATATTCTCTGGCTCTGTAGGCATCTTACAACAGTTCCCACACGAGCGATTTATAGATTATCATGGCAGGATATGCTAATCGATGACTTGAAGATAGTCAACTCCACATCAGCTACATAAACATCCACTAAACATTCAGAAACGTCCTGTTGCATTCTACATGTTGTCACTTCTTCTTGAGTCTCTCCATCATTGTCGGACTCCGGTTTGAACATAAAAGGCTGAACAGTTTCTGACATTTTCATTGCGTGTCTGTGTGAGGTAATCGTAGCTGCTAACCCGAGGTCTTGAAGGTCCGCCCTCTTCTAGAAAGGGGGCCGGGAGCAGCAGCTCATTTGCATTTAAAGGGACAAACACAAAAACGGCACCCTCAATTTTACATGCTATAAAAATGATCTGTGGGGTATTTTGAAAATACCTCACTCTGAAGCTAAAACCTCACTCTGAAGACATCACCGACTTATTTTACATCTTGTAAAAAGGGGCATAATACCCTTTAAATTAATAACATGCCTTTAAATTAATCACTCACTCATAAACATGTCACCATAATGGATTGTTGAGAAATCCCCCTGTGCTTTTGGAATGCTGCTCGACTAATGGGATCAGACAACTGGAACTAACTGTTGGTTGAAGATATTTTCAGCATCCAAACAATTTACAGACACATTTGTCAGATACTAGAAAGGCTAAATAATATTGTTTTTGTCCATTGGTGTAAGAAGTAATCTCTGTTATCGTGTGTTGTTAGAGGAACTAAACACAGATCATTCCATCTGTCCAGCAGATGCTCAGTGAATTGAAAAATGAAAGATTTTTTAAACTGATTTCATGGGAGGGGTCACATCTGCAGGGGTCATTTCTACCGCATCAACAATTGTTTTTGCAAATCAGAGTCTTAAATTGCGTCTCATGTTTCCAACACGTTTGACACATTTGTCAAAGAAAGCAGCATGTTTTTGTACATTCAACAAAATGTTTTACTGTCAAAACACATCAAAGTCCCACTGACTAAGAATCTATTCTAGTAACAGAGAATTGAATGCCAAAAGAAAGTACATTATGTACTAATGAATTATGAAATGACATAATGAATTGCCTTTTTAAAATACATATATCAACTTAATATAATGAACATTCTTCACTGACTGGGAAAATAATGTTCTTATGAAATAATTCATCAGGTTTTTGTCGTTTTAGCGTCATTTACTTCACTCTTCCCCCACAAGAGCTCATTGTCCTTGAAGTAATAGGGGTTGAAAGTAGCTTCAAATAAATTTTGACACATGGCCAGGCATTAGCTCTTTAGTGATGTGGAAAATTATTGTTTAGATAAAGGAAGATGTGAGTTATGGTGGTACTGTCAGCATTTGCAATGTATTATCTGACTGCTTGAATAAATGAAATATGTTAAAATACACAAATTAAAATGGTCATTACTTACCCACCCCTTTCCAGTCTAAAATTATTTTCCAATGCATTACACATCTCTAAGGTTTTGTTCAGTGATTTATTCTGCTAAGCTATCCCTTTAAGTCTTTTGTTGTATGGAAAACAGAAGCTCTAAAATTCTGCAGTATGTTGCATTTTGCGTTTCAAAAAAAATTATACCGGAGCGGAAAGACTGAGAATATAAAAAAAAAATCATAATTTGAGTGGACTATCGCTTTAAAAGTCATGTTGCTGCAAATATAGGAAAAGATATCAATCTTTACTAACTACTTTTGTCTATAATACATGTCAGACATTGCAAACGTTGATGAATATACTGATGCAAGCTTTGCTTACTTTTCTATTAGTACCTAACAAGAAGTGATTTATATGTTTATAGAGCTAATAAAGCCTAGAGCCACATAAAACCAGTATACATTTTATGCGGAAAAAACCCTGCATTACATATATTATTGTCTGTTGTTTTCTCTGTCACATCTCAACCACTGAAGCACAAGTCAGAAGCACTCTAATAGCTATGTTACATAACAGAAAGAGGAGCGCAGGTCACCTTGGGTAATACACGAAGCATACAGTTCAAAAGCAAGAGGCCACACATGAGACACAGACATCCTGTCAGAGTAATCCACATGAAACAGGCACATAGCAGCACTTCAGCTGGTCTTCATGACTGAGAGCAGACACGGGCAGTTCTAAAATCTCCTTCAAAGAGACCTTCCACATGCAAGTTCAACTACAATCCACAAGTATATGAAAGCAGAATAAACATGTGTTCAGAGAGTCGGCGGCATTCAAGGCAAAATGTTGCTTGGCTTTGATTCTGCTAGCTAAAAATACACATTAAGGCTGCAAAAAGAATCTTGATTGCTGTTTCTCCTCTTTTCTTTAAATGTTAAGTAATGCAAGTCCTCCCAACTGTCTAAATTGCAAATGTGTATATTGATTCCTTTCTTGAACAACTGCTTTCTTAACCAAATTGAGGATTTAAAAGAATCCTCTGGCTGCTTCTATTTGGTGATTGCAATAAAGAGAACACAACACAAAATCATTTGTCTACCAGCAAAATGTGGCATTTCTCTCACACGTCTCTGTCCATCACTATGTTATCTCATGCTCTAATGACCTCCAGGCATGCAATGGATTCTGGTAAGGGGTTAGAGAGCTTCATGATAGATTACGTGAAATGTTGTGCTGTCTGATCCTTTCAGGGTAGACAATGCACTCACAGATGGAGCTGCAGGGTGTTCAATCAGCACAAAGCAGTAGAGGGAACGCGTCTCAGCCTCCGGGGAGCACTGCACTTTCCTGGCAGAGCGAGATGTCACTGTAACACCAGAACACCCCACACCACACTTAAACAGTCATTGGGTTTTCAAGGACAAGATGGTGAACTCAAGCCTAGGACACTTACGCAAGAGAAACATGATTGTAAGCATGGGTGTCACTAGGCCCTTTTTAGGGGGGCTTCAGTCCACTAAAATTCTGTCCAGCCCCCCTAAAAAATGTGAGATTAACCTTTCAAACATATGAAACTGGCGGGAGGCTTCGGCTTCGTCACGTTTTTTAATCTGCGTTAATCACGTGTTCTTCAATCAGCTGTGGAGGCGAACATCAGAAGCAGAGGTGTGTGCGTTGATCTGAGCCTTATTGGTATGTCACCGCTCGTCAATGTCAAAATATTTGAGAAAACCAATCAAATCAGAGTAGGCGGGCTTTATGTACTTGCAGATGCTGCTGAGGCTGAGCGCAAATTTTAGCAGCATGACTCAACGTCAAGTGAGAGATATGTAGCTAAACTAAACGTATTTGACAAATGTTAAACAAGTGACAAAAATATTCTGCCAAATTAATAAACTTTTGTCTGATTTCGCCATTTTGTATTGAAATAGGAATGTGTAATGTCATTTATAATATATTAACAAACAAGAAATATTAAAGGTCCCGTTCTTCGTGATCCCATTGTTCAAACTTTAGTTAGTGTGTAATGTTGTTGTTAGAGCATAAATAATACCTGTAAAATTATAAAGCTCAAAGTTCAATGCCAAGCGAGATATTTTATTCAACAGAAGTTCCCTTTCAAAGCCTACAGCGAACGGCCGGCTTGGACTACATCCTGGTACTTCCTTCATAAATGACGTCAGTAGAACAGTAGAACAGACTAACCTCCGCCCACAAGAATACGCGAAAAAAAGGGGGCGTGGTCTTGTTGCTGTCCCACGTGGAGAAGAGGACGTGTCGCGTGGAGAAAAGGAAGTGCTGCGTTTGAGTGTGTTTGTCGCCATGTCGTCGAGACGCTGTTATTTTCATCCAGGAGTCAAATCACCTTTGTTTGGCTTTCCCAGGGACGCTGTAGAGATCATTAAGCGCATTTATCTCCCGTTAAGAGGCGTGACCTTTCCACGTGCGCTAAGCTGCTGTCGAATCACAACACAGGAACCGTGCCACGTTTGCTAAGCTGCGGTCAAATCACAACACGGGAACCGCTGGCACAATCAGAACTCGTTACGTATTTCTGAAGGAGGGACTTCATAGAATAAAGGAAGTCATCAGCCGTTTTTAGGACAGTGAAAACAGCGGTATACAGATAAGTATATTGTGTTAAAAATACTGTTTTTTTTACTCGCAAAACATGAACACATGTTATATTGCACACTGTAAACACAATCAAAGCTTCAAAAGAACACGAAGAACGGGACCTTTAACAAAGCCGTTTTCTTCAGATTAGGCATAAGATTAATAATGAATGTGTGCATATTGTAAATTAATAATTCCATTTGTAGCTCTCAGTAAATAAAAAAGTTCTGCTTTTGTCTGCCTGTATTGGGCATAAGATTAGTAATAAATGTGTGCATATTGTGAATTAATTTAACACATTTAGTTACCTAGCTTTCCTATTAGCCTTCGAAAATTATTCATAAAACATATAAATATCAATTAAACGTATATGTTTACTTTCTTCACTGACAAAAATGGAACAATTGTATCAGTCATATCTGCCCACTGACATGGTTTTCAAGCTATTGTTATCTAATTTTTTGCCGTTCAGAACGTCTTAAAATGCACATATGTAGATCATAGAAATCAACATTTTCTCAAGGGGCCATGCCCCCGAAACGATATAATAAACAGACAATATCCTAATATGCATACTAATAAGCTACTAGTTAATAGTGAGAATTGGACCCTAAACTAAAGTCTTACCAATTTTTTTTTCATACACTCACTGTGGGCTGAGCCCCCCTAAATTAAAAATCCTAGAATCGCCCCTGATTGTATGTATGAAATTTATGCATACTGGTATATCCACCGTATTTTTTAAGTTGTATAGGCTACAAAAACAGTAAATGTCATTGACATGCTGCTTGATATTGTAAACTATCATTTTATTTCAAGGTCATGATAAACACATTGGTTTGTAGTGCAAAGTTACTCCTGTATAGTTCTGAGTAAATAAACAATGTTCCTTCGAGTCTCCTGAGCGTGTTAAAGCCACACCGATCCGTGACAGTTACTTTGTTTGCTCCACAAACAAAAATAGTTAACTCACAGAGTCAGCTGAGCTGCCACATAAAGATGGACGTCGCACCTTTACTTCCTTCAATTGTAGTAAGTGAAGCCGCCAGTTGACACCGACATCCGAGTCTGCACAGTAGTGCACTTGGAGCCCGAGTCTGTGCAGTAAGCAAGTCTGCGCAGTAGTGCACTTGGAGCCCAAGTCTGCGCAGTGGTGCACTTGGAGTCCGAGTCTGCGCAGTACTGAACTTGGAGCCCGAGTCTGCGCAGTAGTGAACTTGGAGCCCGAGTCTGCGCAGTAGTGAACTTGGAGCCCGAGTCTGCGCAGTAGTGCACTTGGAGCCCGAGTCTGCGCAGTACTGAACTTGGAGCCCGAGTCTGCGCAGTAGTGAACTTGGAGCCCGAGTCTGCGCAGTAGTGAACTTGGTGCCCGAGTCTGCGCAGTATTGAACTTGGAGGCCGAGTCTGCGCAGTAGTGAACTTGGAGCCCGAGTCTGCGCAGTAGTGAACTTGGAGCCCGAGTCTGCGCAGTAGTGCACTTGGAGCCCGAGTCTGCGCAGTACTGAACTTGGAGCCCGAGTCTGCGCAGTAGTGAACTTGGAGCCCGAGTCTGCGCAGTATTGAACTTGGAGGCCGAGTCTGCGCAGTAGTGAACTTGGAGCCCGAGTCTGCGCAGTAGTGAACTTGGAGCCCGAGTCTGCGCAGTAGTGCACTTGGAGCCCGAGTCTGCGCAGTACTGAACTTGGAGCCCGAGTCTGCGCAGTAGTGAACTTGGAGCCCGAGTCTTCGCAGTAGTGAACTTGGAGCCCGAGTCTGCGCAGTAGTGAACTTGGTGCCCGAGTCTGCGCAGTATTGAACTTGGAGGCCGAGTCTGCGCAGTAGTGAACTTGGTGCCTGAGTCTGCGCAGTAGTGACCTTGGAGCCCGAGTCTGCGCAGTAGTGCACTTGGAGCCCAAGTCTGTGCAGTAGTGAACTTGGTGCCCGAGTCTGCGCAGTAGTGAACTTGGTGCCCCAGTCTGCGCAGTAGTGAACTTGGTGCCCCAGTCTGCGCAGTAGTGAACTTGGTGCCTGAGTCTGTGCAGTAGTGAACTTGGTGCCTGAGTATGCGCAGTAGTGAACTTGGAGCCAGAGTCTGCGCAGTAGTGCACTTGGAGCCAGAGTCTGCGCAGTAGTGAACTTGGAGCCCAAGTCTGTGCAGTAGTGAACTTGGTGCCAGAGTCTGCGCAGTAGTGAACTTGAAGCCAGAGTCTGCGCAGTAGTGCACATGGAGCCAGAGTCTGCGCAAGAGTGAACTTGGAGCCCAAGTCTGCGCAGTAGTGAACTTGGTGCCAGAGTCTGCGCAGTAGTGAACTTGGAGCCCGAGTCTGTGCAGTAGTGAACTTGGTGCCAGAGTCTGCGCAGTAGTGAACTTGGAGCCAGAGTCTGCGCAGTAGTACACTTGGAGCCAGAGCCTGCGCAGTAGTGAACTTGGAGCCTGAGTCTGCGCAGTAGTGAACTTGGTGCCCCAGTCTGCGCAGTAGTGAACTTGGTGCCTGAGTATGCGCAGTAGTGCACTTGGAGCCCGAGTCTGCACAGTAGTGAACTTGGTGCCAAAGTCTGCGCAGTAGTGAACTTGGAGCCCGAGTCTGCGCAGTAGTGCACATGGAGCCAGAGTCTGCGCAATAGTGAACTTGGTGCCCAAGTCTGCACAGTAGTGAACCTGGAGCCCTAGTCTGCCCAGTAGTGCACTTGGAGCCCGAGTCTGCACAGTAGTGAACTTGGTGCCCAAGTCTGCGCAGTAGTGAACTTGGAGCCCGAGTCTGCGCAGTAGTGAACTTGGAGCCCGAGTCTGCGCAGTAGTGAACTTGGAGCCAGAGTCTGCGCAGTAGTGCACTTGGAGCCCGAGTCTGCGCAGTAGTGAACTTGGTGCCCGAGTCTGCGCAGTAGTGAACTTGGAGCCCGAGTCTGAGCAGTAGTGCACTTGGAGCCCGAGTCTGCGCAGTAGTGAACTTGGAGCCAGAGTCTGCGCAGTAGTGAACTTGGTGCCCGAGTCTGCACAGTAGTGCACATGGAGCCAGAGTCTGCGCAATAGTGAACTTGGAGCCCGAGTCTGCGCAGTAGTGCACATGGAGCCAGAGTCTGCGCAATAGTGAACTTGGAGCCCAGTAGTGAACTTGGTGCCCGAGTCTGCGCAGTAGTGCACTTGGAGCCCGAGTCTGCGCAGTAGTGAACTTGGTGCCGGAGTCTGCGCAGTAGTGCACTTGAAGCCAGAGTCTGCGCAGTAGTGAACTTGGTGCCCGAGTCTGCGCAGTAGTGAACTTGGTGCCCGAGCCTGCGCAGTAGTGCACTTGGAGCCAGAGTCTGCGCAGTAGTGAACTTGGAGGTAAAAAATGGGAGGATTTAATGTAATAAAATTCCCAGTTATTAATTTCATGTCTCAGAATGTGTATTTATTGTTTGTAATTCACTTCTGTACGTGTAACCAAAGCGCTCTTTCCCAAATGTGCCAAATCTGCGAAACGCGACTCTCTGAGGGGATAGAAATTAGCCAATCACAGCAAGTATTTAACTTTCAGCGATTAGGAGTGTTGAGAAAAGTAACATGACAGAGGAGGCCAGCCTCCCTTGGTTTAACATTGAATCATCGAAGAGACGTAAATTATGTGACATTAGTTTGAACTGCTAACGCTGATGTACCAACTACGTAGGGAGAGTAGAAAAATTGAAAACGTTGGTCAAAAACGTATATTTACACACAAACTGACCAGCAACCGCAACTTTCAGACGCCATCTTTCTTTTTCTAGTTCAACTGTCACTGAATGGAACAGATAGGATTGTGGGATATCAAAGGCAGTGAAGGATACATCTATGCTGCCTTCATGCGCGTAATTTGCACGGGGGTTACGGGGGTCATGACGCCCTCAAAAATCAGATCCGGCTAATATAACCCCCCCCCCCACACACACACACACACACACACACACAATATCATCACATCATTCAGATTAAAATAAATATGAAATATTCTGAATGAATACTTTTGTGGGATGAATGGTTGGAGAAAGCTGACGGAAAGATGAGAAGGACACTGAAAGGCAGCCGGACAACGATTTTTCATTGTTGGTCGACACCAGCCAAAAAAAAAGAAAAATCCTGACCATACGGAGGTACCCCTATTGCTAAGTTAGCTGTTAAGTTAGCTCAGCGTTTCTCAAAGTGTGGGGTGCGTGCGCCAGCCCACTGGTGGGGTGGGAATAGAGACATGACAAGTGGGGCGCGACAAACAGGTTTTGTGCCCATCTTTTTAATTCCTTTATTTATTGACCATACACTCAAAACAAAACAAAGACACATTTAAATGTCAGCCTTACTTAATCTTTTCACACATAAGTTTAAAAGTTTTTCAAGGCGACCGTTTTTGATCGTAGTATCACTTTATGGTTCCCACGGAGACCCGACATTCATTGCTTGTCACACTGCAGCCACAATAGCGCTGAATGACTGATTATCTGCTTTTATTTCCTTTTTTATTCAAAATTTCACACATTTGTTAGCTATAGCAGGATATATCTGATATTCCGATTGTCAAATATGTGCAAGTGGATGTGTTTTGTTGTTCAAACACCTTTATAACGATCGCGTTAGTTGAGCTGTATGCGCAACGTATAGAGATCGCTAAGACATGTGACCAACTGCGCGGCAACGTCATCAGAGTGCTAAGAATTATGGGTATGTTTGGCCCGTTTACATGGCCTGGCATAGCAGGCTAGAGTTCTGGCATGAAAATAATTAAAAATTAGAGAGAAAAATAGAATATAATCCTACAAAATGCAGCGGGCTAAAGAAAACATTGTCGCCTAAAACGAAATCCTAATGCAAAGACGAGATATGATGAGAAAAAAAAGGGAATCAAAGGACTGGATCCTTACGAGATGAGCAACTGATCAAGGGACGTCAAACTGTTGCCCAACTTCCAGCAGCCATATATATACAACTACATGATACAACCCAACTACAGGGTTTTAAAAACAGATAGAGAAGAGGCCTGCTTAACATGCAGAGGCAGATCATTCCATAGTTTTGGGGCCGACACAGCAAAGGCACGGTCCCCTCTGAGCTTACTCTTAGTTTTAGGCACAGTCAAGAGCAGCTGTTCATCTGATCTGAGAGAGCGGCCGGGTTTATAAGAGTGTAGAAGCTCAGAGAGGGATGACGGGGCAAGACCATTTAGTGATTTAAAAGCAAATAACAGAATTTTAAAACGGATCCTAAATTGAATAGGCAGCCAGTGTAAAGAAGCTAAAATAGGGGAAATGTGCTCATGTTTACGTGTGCCCGTTAAAAGACGTGCTGCTGCATTTTGTATCATCTGGAGACGGGTGATGGAGGACCCACTAACCCCCACATATAATGAATTACAGTAGTCCAGCTGTGTAGTTACAAAGGCGTGGATTACAGTTTCAAAATGTTGTCTTGACAGAATTGGCTTTATTTTGGCCAGCTGCCTCAAATGAAAGAAGCTTGATTTGACAAAGTGATAATATAATTGCACTTTCATTTTCTCTATTTGAAAGTTTTTAATGCTGTTATTTGATGTTAAGTTTTTAAAATGTGATGTTAATAAAATACATTTTAACAGGAAACTTAAAGCCTAGTTTATTAACCCCCCCCCAATGGTAGGCCCAAAAGTTACGCCCTTGGCTGCCTTCAAAAATCGATCAGATGAAGGGATCTCAGGAGACAGGAAGTGAAGCTAACGCATGGGACTCAGCCTCAACCCGCTTGTGATTGTTGTCTCACCACTGATAGCGCTCTGGTTGGTTGTAGCGCTATACTATTGCGTACAGAGCAATCTTTGAAAACCAACCGTTTATCCCGCCCCTCGGATTGAGCCCTGCCAATGGTGAGTTCCCAGACCCAACATCTTTATGTGGGTCTGGCTTGTCAGGCTAAATTTAAAGCAGTTTTTTTGTTTTTTTATTATAATAATTTGGAGGGTTTACGACCACTAACATTTTGTGAACCCACCAGCCGCTACTGGAAAAATCCACTCAACCATAGGGGTAAATGAGACACAAATTTGTATTAAGTCGAGGGTACAATTTTTGTACATCTTCTGATAGTCCATGATTTGTAATTGAATTAAAATATTACTTTTGGCCTTGTATTGTATTATGTTGCTTTCTACTAGATCTGAACCTAGTATCCTACATTTGATGTTTCTTTTTAATTGCATTTTATGTCCTTATTTCAAGGCAAAGTACCTTTCAAAAGACGCATATTAAAGTCAAGAACAAAAGTTAATCCTGACCTTGTGTGGAAACCTTTGTAAAACACATTTTTGCTTTTCTTTGTTCAAAACTAGATGACCTCAATTGCCACCCAACAGCACACGGAGAGTCTCTTATTATTATGAGTTTGTCAATAACAGTGTAACAATCACGTTTCATTTATTGATTTTTATCTGTGTTATTAACAAAATGAAAAGTAATTCAAATAAATAATCGAATTTGTTCAGTGTCTATCCAAAATATCAAAATGTAGGCTACATATGCAAGACTACCCTTTATGGACAATAACCTATGAATACTAATGAGATCACACAGTCATGCATTCCTGCCCCAGTATATCACCTGTGCACTAGTACCAACTCATTTCCTGCTGGCAATGACGTCCCTAGCTAAACTCATTTGATTGGTTTGTAGGCTCTAGCAGTGATCCGTGAACACTTCCCCTCCCTTTGCCCGCAAGAGATGGAATTGGACAATGTGGCAGTTTAAGGTCAATGTAATTGGTGACTACAGTCCAACAGGTCTGGCCTGCCGATGCAATTCTCTTGTCACCTCAACACGAGCCAGATGAGGTGTTGGAAGTCGGACAATTTTTATCAGGCAGCCAATTTCAGCACAAATGCTCAGGATTTACACAACATGGCCAGAAGTATTAGAACACATGAACGCCACACCCATATCTGTGCTTGTTGAACATCTGATGGAAAGGTTTTCCATCCAGACATAAGAGCATCAGATCTGTTCTGTCTGGCTCACAGTTGCCGTTTCAGTTCGTTATAAAGGTGGTCATTGCGGTTCAGGTCTCATATCATTTCACCAGACGTGATCTAACGTGAGTTTAACTGAAAGGGAATTTGCTGTAGTATTTTGAGCAGTGCAGTGCTCTGAGTGACACTAACTAGCTCATTTCAGGTGTCTGTTGTCAAGGTACACACACCAAGATGAATTAAACATTTTCTCCAGTACCAAATCTCTGCAAAGAAGCTGCTCTGGATCATAAACTAGGACAAATTTCAGGCTGCATGTTCATAATTTCTCACACATAGCTCTCTTTAAATTGAAGCAAGTACATCTATTGTGCTGTACTTGTACTGGACACGATTCCCTACAGTTTGCATGCATTTGTGTTGAGAACGCTTATGTTAAAGGTCCCGTTCTTCGTGATCCCATTGTTCAAACTTTAGTTAGTGTGTAATGTTGCTGTTAGAGCATAAATAATACCTGTAAAATTATAAAGCTCAAAGTTCAATGCCAAGCGAGATATTTTATTTAACAGAAGTTCCCTTTCAAAGCCTACAGCGAACGGCTGGCTTGGACTACATCCTGGTACTTCCTTCATAAATGACGTCAGTAGAACAGACTAACCTCCGCCCACAAGAATACGCGAAAAAGGGGGCGTGGTCTTGTTGCTGTCCCACGTGGAGAAGAGGACGTGTCGTGTGGAGAAAAGGAAGTGTTGCGTTTCAGTGTGTTTGTCGCCATGTCGTCGAGACGCTGTTATTTTCATCCCGGAGTCAAATCACCTTTGTTTGGCTTTCCCAGGGACGCTGTAGAGATCATTAAGCGCATTTATCTTCCGTTAAGAGGCGTGACCTTTCCACGTGCGCTAAGCTGCTGTCGAATCACAACACAGGAACTGTGCCACGTTCGCTAAGCTGCGGTCAAATCACAACACGGGAACCGCTGGCACAATCAGAACTCATTACGTATTTTTGAAGGAGGGACTTCATAGAACAAGGAACTCATCAGCCGTTTTTAGGACAGTGAAAACACCGGTATACAGATAAGTAAATTGTGTTAAAAATACTGGGGGTTTTTTACACGCGAAACATGAACACATGTTATAATGCACACTGTAAACACAATCAAAGCTTCAAAAAAACACGAAGATAGGGACCTTTAAATAAGTGAGTGTAAAGGTTATTTAGTGTTACATGCACTAGTAAATTATTACTTTTAATATGGAGTCGTTGAGAATTAATTGTGCACTATTCGGTTATGTTTTTTAATCTATTTTGCAAAAGGAGAGGTGTCCTGGTTTCTGAGGAGCAACTTTCAGCACTGGAAGTGCTCATATATCAGACAGAAACGCTGTGCTTGTGAGAACAGAAGCGCCAACTGCTGCCTTATCAAAGCTACCACAAAATCCCAGATGACTCAATCAGGAAAAAAGGGAAAGGATCAGAAAAATATTTTCCTGACATGTTTCCATGCCTCAAATGACATGCATGAAAATTAAAAAATTCCCCCAAAATTCCAGAGGGATGCAAGAAAAAGCTGTTTAGTAAAAATATGGCAGGATTTTACAACATTTAAGCTTCTTTGTAGCTCAAACGGTAAAGGTGCTAGCAACGCCAAAGTCATGGGTTTGACTCCCAGGGAATACATGAACTTCTAAAATGTATATTGAATGCAATGTCACTTTGGTTAAAAAGCATCTACCAAACAGCAATTTCTTAAAATAAAACACTGCACTCAATGCAAATCAAACCAGGCTTTAGTTCATCTTCTGTAATAAACATGTACTACTTGTTTGCTTTTAATTCATCTTTAATTTAGCCAATGCAATAGTGTCACAGAACACAACTGCAGCTCAGTGGTTGATTTCTGTTTATCCTGACCAGAATTATATGGGACAATTTTTACTGATATCATGGGCATATAATCTTGATATAATCAAACTAATCTTTTAAATATAGCATAACCACTCATCTTACTGTGAAAGTACAACAACTACTTGGCAGGACTATGCAGAGAATTAATTTTAATTGAATTCAATATTAATGACCAGAAAGTCAACATTTAGTCTCTCTCTATTAATATCTTAACCAAAGCACAATTTGGTCAGCATGTTCTGTATTTGTCTATATGCCATATTAAAAGCATGCAACATAACGGAGATCGTTATCTCGAGGTACCTTTCGTTTTAAATTGAACAATCCTATTTATGGAACCTATTTCATGGCATGAGTTTGCTCAGAGACGCACAAAGACCCAAACACAGAGCATCCAAGCAAACTAGCAATGGTTCAGTTCATCTAATTTGAAGAAACACACGTGTACCCATTCAATACAAGACAGAACACTGATTATCAGATACATTTTCGTAGTAAGAATAAACTTACTTGCTCCAACCAGAAACAATTCACTACCGAAGAGCAACAGTCCGACTGAGTTAACAAGGACAAGAATGCGAGCCATATCTCCACAGATGTCAAAGAACCCAAATGGATGTAGTTATCTTCTTTTGCTTCTAAACAGCTTTGTTTATAGCGGCATTATAAATGATTATGAAATCTTCCAAATAAACATCTTAAATAAAGTAAAGTAAAAATCTCACGATGGACATGTTCGCGAATCCTATCAAAACACGTGCAGGAACGTCCATGTCAGCCGCAGGTTTAATATTGACTTTCCATCGACTTCCAAAATGCTTCCGTCTCACTTCAGATTCATGCTCGATTCCTCCGAAACTGGAGGTTGAGAGGGAGCATCAAGTTCAAGCTCAGTGTCGGAGGTGTTCAGATCCTACCGCTCGTACATGTTCGGGGTTCGGGTGTTGATCTTGAGCGAGCGTGAGGCGATCAGCACCACGGTCAGCTCCAGCGCTGATGCGCGCGAACGCGAGCCAGAGACAGCAGATATATTCATTTATGAATGCGCGCGCATCAAGACAATGTGGAGATCCCAGTCATTCCTCAATGAGTTCCCTCATTCATACAAAGCCGTAACCAAGCACTGACATATAGATGAGGTGTTTTCGTTATTTTTTCCTCCATGAAAATGTTTTTAAATATATTTTAGTTTTGGGGTGAGTTTGAGGAAAATATGCTTGATTCAAATTTTCACCCAGTTCTCGAACTGAATCAAGTCTCGAGTCTTTTTGTATTTGATACATATACATTTTCAGTCCAGGCAAATAACGAAGAGAGACTACTTGTTCTTTTAAATGCTTACCCCATGTAACTGTTGGTGACAGAGCAGCAGACCTAAAAGGGCTATGGCAAAGAAGCAGTTGCCGCCTACATACAAGCTAAATTTGAGCTTAAGAATGAAACAGCAGAATCTGAACTGTATTCATACATTTCCATAATTGATTCAGCTGTTTTCCTGTTTATCACTGTGATGCTGCTTTGACACAATCTGCATTGTATATAGAAATAAAGGTGCTTGACATGATATAAGGCACTTGAAGACCTGCAAAAAGCATGTGATTCTAAATACATTAAAGGGGTGGTAAACCACGATTTCACTTTTCTAACTTTAGCTAGTGTGTAATGTTGCTGTTTGAGCATAAACAACATCTGCAAAGTTACAACGTTCAAAGTTTAAAGCAAAGGGAGATATTTTCTTTTAAAGAAATCAATTTCTAAGGACTACAGCAAACGGCCGGTAGGGACTACAGACATTCCTCCAGGGTTGCTGACATCACCAGCCCCAATATTTACATAAACCCCTCCTCCGAGAATATGAAATAAGGGGGGCGAGGCCATTTTGTATCGCCGCGGGGAAGCGTTGTTGTGGTATAGTTAGTAGGCTGGAGTGTTGTTGCCAATGCCAACGAAATGCTGTTATTTTCATCCGGATTGCAGGTCCACTTTGTTCAGCCTTCCTAGGGACGGGGGTGCGTTGCAGTGCGTTTAACATACAACTTTATATGCATGTGTGTAAGAGACATGAGGGGAACACGATCGCATTTGCAGCAGATATATGCTGCCCATCATAAATCAAAGCACGAGACAGACAGGGGTCGGAGGAGAAGATTGGAAAATGTGACATAATGGACAATATTCATCTGTATTTGCAATACATGAGCCGCGGTTCAGCTGCACGAGACAGGCTGGCACGCGCGGCTACCGCTGCACATCTCGCGGAGGAAAGCTTCCACAATGTTCGCGAGTTCAATCAAGATGGATTTATAAACAGAAGCTGTTTACGGGCCACAACCTGTAAGTGTAATTTATTTTTCGTCTATGTGTTTTCCTGTAATAGTTCATGTTGTTAATTGTTCGTTGTAGCAAGGAAGTAAACATGACAGTGCTGTTTGGCTCTGCTAACCAGTTTGCTAAATGCTCATTCATACTTAACGTTATCCGACAAACACCTAACGTTACAAACTGTTTTAAATCTCAACAGCGAACTTGGCATTAGTGTAAATTATTCTTTGATTAGAGATTTTATGTATTGTTTATCTACAGGCATGCTAAACATGGTTCTGTGTTTGATTTGGATACTATAGGAAAGCCAATGTTTAGTGTTCGTTCTTGCGACAGATATTTGGCTATAATCGTTCTAAAAATACAAAAGTAACGGTGTTACTTCAGTAGCGATCACTATAGATCCGCAGTCTTTACTCTTGAGGACTGAACAGGTTCTGCTCGATCATCTTCACTAAAATTGTCTGGGTCTGATTCAGGCTCCAATTGGTATGGTTTTATTGACGCTATTGTACCCAAAGCACAGGCTAGTAGCCTGAGGCTACAGGTAAAGGTAAGGGGCGTGACGCTTCCGAGAAACGTGCACTAGGCGGTTAGCCAATCACAACACACTGGGCCAGCTAACCAATCTGAGCCCATTGCGTATTTTTGAGGGACTGGCTTCACAGAATCCGGAAACCATCAGACCGTTTTTACAAGGAGGGACAGAGCAGTGTAGAATAAAGGTCAAATATATGAAAAATACTGCATTTTTTTTAAAAAACGAAGCATGAACACATGTTACAGTGCACCCCACAAACACAATCAAGCCTTCGAAAGAGTGTGCTTTACCACCCCTTTAAACAGTAGAAAATAATCAGATGCCTTCCAAACTCACTGGGTTTTGGGTTAATGTAATTGTGCTTACCATCTGTGGCCCAGTTTACATTCTGACTTACAATTCTGGTTATCTATCAGTAATCTGCAGAGTTAAATATCATTATTCTGAAGCAATATTCTCACCAGTGTTCAATCAGATTTTACGTATTTAAACCTGCATATTTATTATATTTTTACCGATTATAAAGGACATTTTTCCCCTAATCTTATTAAATATAGGATATGCTTCAGCGTTCCTTTTATATTCTTACATTTGACTAATAAATTAAATTAGAATAAGATACTAGGCTGTTACCAATCAAATTAAATAATTTACACTGAAAAATTACAACTGCATTAAATAATGTTATGAGATATTTTTTTTGAATACAAATAAGAAATGTTGGAAATATATGAACTAAACTGCCAGTAGGTGGCAGGTGACCGTCTGAATGAGTGAATCATTGAGTCGATTCGTTCAAATGGCTGATTTGTTCAGGAATGAGGCAGGCCCTGTCCCAAATGGCACACTTCATGTGAACTTTCGGTCTTGTGGACTTACAAAGGCCGCTGCGTGCGTGTGTCCGTTAAGTCCACGAGACCGCAGGATGTCCCATTTGTCATTTTAGGTCTCAGAAGGGTGCTCGCGAGCGCCCGCTTTGAGGTCGATATGCACCCTCGATGCGCACTTCTGCCGAGCCCGCACTGGTGCGGGTTACGCAGCGGACTTCTTCCCGGCAGTCAAATCAGCATTACGTCGTGAAAGTGCGGATTCAGAGGAAGACCGCGAGGGTTTAGGGTGCCATTTGGGACTGGGCCTCAGTCGTTTACGAATAGGTAATTGAATCTTTGATTCAACCGATTCATTCAAAACGCTGAATCATTCAGTAACACACTGTTGCTGTGAGATGAGCAGTTGTTCTGCTGTGATCTTTGTTTGGAACTATTTTCGCTGCTGAAATAGAACAAAAACTGTCAATATTGCATCTAAAATGTAAGTGACTTTTTGTTAATTAATTGTTTATGGAACTGTCAGTGTCATATGAAATTAGTGCCACATTTTCGGTCGTGATGGTATGCAGGAAAACAGCACTCTAGGTCATTTGATGTTTTTAACTGTATTATATGTTAGAAATATAAAAACTCCACATTTTGAATTGTTACTGCAGTATGTGACTGAGTTTCTCTGTGTGAGTGGCGCTGATTTGTTTCCATTTCTCCCCATGAGGCTGCGCGAGCGTCAATAGCACTACCATCAGTTACATTATACATTACATTATATAATCATCTGAACAAGAGGATACAAGCGTTAATGTCGAGCCCTGAAACTAATCAGAAAATATAACGGAAATGTAACGGAATGTTGTAGAAATGTAGTAGAGTAGAAAGTATAAAAATTGCTGCAAAATGTAACAAAGTAAAAGTCAAAAGGATGCACTATTGATTCTACTTAAGAAAAGTACAGATACGTGAAAAATGTACTTAAGTAAAGTAACAAAGTATTTGTACTTAGTTACATTCCACCACTGGAAAGCAGTGATAAAGGAGCAGTCAGTAAATTGTTTAAATTGTTAAAATGACCCTAAAGCTGCAGTCCGTAACTTTTTTTGGGTTAAAAATGATACAAAATCAATTTGAGCAACTACATAATCATGCAGCCAGTGTTCAAAACTATATCCTTACCTTAGCCCGATTCACAACGGTAAGCTTGTAATAATGTGTTATAATTTGAGTGGTACTGGTAGCTTTCTGCGGGAAATACAAGCTTCCGCTGTTCGTCTTTGCGTCATTACGTCACGTCTGCATACATAAAGGAGTCCGGGCTAATTGGCTATATCGCGTAGTATGTGGATGCTGCAGGTGGCGGCGTTTGTGGCAACTTCTTACAGCAGCTGGAATGTAATTAAACTAGTCAATTTGATGGCGCTTGTAATCCAGAATATTCAAAACGACAATCATCGTTGACAACTGGTGCGTTGATAGACAACCCACACATACACATCAATACGTAAGATACTTCTGCACTGGGGAGCCGTGCCAACGCACAACCCACGAAGAAGATAACACCGCAAATAACTGCAATTTCAGGGTTCAAACAGAGATGGCAAAGAGGTAAAACTTACAGATCACAGCTTTAAAGGACCTGTTTAAATTGTTTATTTTTTTTTATAATTTACAAGTGAAAATGTCACAATTTCAGCCTTAAGGCCCCGATATACTCACGGCAATGTTATTTTTCGTTCTTTCTTTAGGGGCAAAACGAAGTTCGAAATACATGACCAGTGATATACTTTTATCGAATATGTTTTATCGAATGCCAACATTTTGTTAGAGAACGCAACAGCATTGCAAAATAATTGAGTAATAAGAGGACATCGCCATCCATCGCCCGGAACAGGAGCCCCAGAGTGAGCCTGACCACCAGGGTTATGAGCCCATGACATCAGCAGGTGGAAACGGGTTGACATGGATAAGGAGGTACTGCCTCCCACCCGGTATCATCTGTTGGTCCTGAATCGTCGACGTTTCAAGACAGCACTAAAAAATGTATGTACTATAATCTATCTGTTTGTTTAGAATCATCGCTGTTTCAAAACAGCACTGAGACTGTTTCTTTGACTTGTTGGGAAGTGGAGTTAGCCCTATTGATCACATCAAGCTTACCTCTATCATTTACATTTACATTTACATTTACATTTATGCATTTGGCAGACGCTTTTATCCAAAGCGACTTACAGTGCACTTATTACAGGGACAATCCCCCTGGAGCAACGTGGAGTAAAGTGCCTTGCCCAAGGACACACTGGTGGTGACCGCTGGTATCGAACCAGCAACCTTCTGCATATCAGTTCAGTGGTTTAACCCACTGGACCACCACCTATCATCATCACTGCAACGCTCAGCCAGTTTTCCAGCCCCGCCTCTGCTGAATGCTTGCAGCCCTTTGTTCCCCTTACTGTGCGTTCACACCGCCGCCAGCGAGAGCGCCAAACTTCGCTCTGGCCGCCCTGCCAACGACGCTGTAGAAAGATTCATGGACGCGCTGATGCTCTGACGTTGATCGAATGCTTGTTCTTTTTTTAAACTTTATTTAAAGGGGCTGCAAAGCAAACAATCATGTTGATCAGCATTTGTGCTGCCTGACCACAAGTAAGGTATAACCATATAAGTTAACCTCATGAAATCATTTAAATGTGAAAGTAAAAAAAAAAACTGATCGATGGAAAACTTACCAATTATAGTTACATGTTTGCTAATGAAATAAAAACCAATTAAAAGCCATGGTTGAAGTGCAGCATTAATGCAATTGGTCAAATCGGTGTTGTTTTGAGCAAATTAAATTTATGATTAAATCATTCCCGCTGAAAAACAAGCATTCTAGCGCAATAATGTTGCCTATAAATAGTGTTGCGTGCCTTCTTATCAAACCTGCCACCACAATCAACCTCTCCTCCATTTTGCTTGGGAACTAATGTGGTCAGAACCAAAGTTTACAGGACTGCGTTCTCTGGAATCATCTCAAGCGGAGCACTTCTACATTCTGATTGGTTGCTGCCGAACCGCGTTATAGCTCATTACCATAAAGCTGACCTGATTTCAACTCTCCACGACACCCAAATGGTCCAAGATGCGCCGCTCTCGCCGGAGCTAGCCGCCGGCTCCCATTGAAAATGAATGACTTCCGGCCACTTTAACGCTCTCGCTGGCGGCGGTATAAACGCACAGTAAGAGCGCCTTGCTGTGACGTGAAGCCTAAGGTCGTGTAACCACCAGCCTCGCCTGAGCGAGAGGATCCTGTGGCTCCGCCTCCGGCCTCTGATCCCTTCGCTCCACCTCAAAGTGTTGGCTCCGCCTTGGCTCCTCCCACCTTCGGCTCCACCAGAGACCCTTGACCTTACACCTGCACCGGGTTCCCTCAACCCACTGGCTCCCCTTTGGTCAGTTGTCACTCTACTTCCGCCACGGACTTGCGAGTCTTCCACTGAGTTCAGTCCCACCACCTCTATAGCAACAGCGTGTTCCTCCTTCCCTCCGGCCTCAGTCTTCGGCCACTCCGTCTAGGTCTCCAGTGCCAGCAATGTCACTCAGGTCCAGTGGCTCTCCATCTGCGCCCTGAGATCCATTGGCTCCCTCTTCATCAGTCATTACCAGGATGTCGTCAGCCACAGCTACATCATGGCTCCTCTTTCAACTCCACCGTGGGCTGTCATCCCTGCTGTGCTCTGGGTCGGTGTCAGCGGGCATCATCCATCATCGCCGCCGGGGCTTTGTCGTTGTCCGTATGTCACCATTCCTCCGCAGCCTTCTTTCACTATTCCTTTGCCTGCTCCTCTTGCCATCCCTTCACCACCTCCTCGCCCACCTCCAGAGCCCCCCACCTTCCCTCCCTTGTTTGTTGTTGCGGTGCATGGTCGCGTCTTCGCGGAGGGGGCGTAATGTCACACTTATGTTCAGTTAGTTTCAATTTTCACGGACTTATTTTGTTTCATTAGTCACATGTGTTCCTTTGTTTTCATTTCCTGTCACTCTTTAGTTACCATGGTTAGAGTCATTATTAGTTTCTTGTTATCTCCTGAGTTCATTGTCAGTTGTTGTTTGTGTCTCATGCATGCTGTTACGCCTTATTGCCCTTTTTGTATTTATTAAACCTTGTTGAATTTTTTATTTCCAGTCTTCAGTTTTCTTCAGTCATCGTGACACTATGAAGCCATAGGGCCCTATTTTTACAGACTTTCCTTCACTGCACTTCACTGAACACCTGTAGAATATCTGAAAATGCAAATTAAGAGGCCTCCGGTGCTTTGACCTTCACTAAAGTCCTCGCAATAGAGTTCAGTATGCTAAATCACAGAGCAACTGTCTGACATATTAAACTTTGGAGAGCGACATTGTTGATTTTTAGCCGTCTATCTTAATGGGAAGGTTTGTAAAGATCAGTGCAGCACAGTGGCCTCTTAATATGCATTTTCAGGTACTTTACACCCTTAGGGTGTCGATGATAAGAATATTCTAGAATTATAAAATTATAAAATTAGCTCAGGTTGAAAATCATTGGCCGTTTGTCCAGGGACGATTCTAGGATTTTAATTTTAGGGGGGCTCAGCCCCCAGTGAGGGTATAAAAAAAAAATTGTAACAAGTTTAGGGTCCAATTCTCACTATTAACTAGTAGCTTATTAGTATGCATATTAGGATATTGGCTGTTTATTATTACTTATAAAGCAAATATTAATGCCTTATTCTGCATGACCATGTTGTACATCCCTTAATTATACAATGTAGGTATAATCAGAGGTATTTGGAGTGATTTGGAGGATTGAGGGAATAATAGACAGAGAGGCTGATTTTTTTCTGAAACTGTTAAGACCGTATCTCTTGGAACAGCACATTTCATCTGGCATTACTTAAAAAGACAGAAATTAATTAGTAAATGCAGAATTGGATGACATTCTTCATTTGAAATGAACTCACCTAAAAGTTGGATTGGATGTGTCGCCAACATTTTTGCAAGCATATTACAAACAAACCTAAATATATCAACAAGGACAAATAAAAAGACTGTTATACTTTAGCAGTACAGTTGCTGTATGTTGTTTTTGTTTTATTCAGAAATAAGTGCTTTGTGGAGAGAATAATAAAGCTAAACAAAAATTTACTGGAGTTTATCTGAGCTTTTATAATGAATAAACAATAGCTTTTTCAATAATATGATAAAGCAGGATTCCAATCAGGTTTGTCTTGAAACTTATATTCCGCTCTGACAAATAATGAATTACCTTTGTACTTTAAACCAGAGGGAACAGAAAAGGTAGTGACTGCCTCATCATTCGAAATTATTATATGTATAGTGCATTCCAGTCTGATTTGCTTTAAGGCTGTGGGATGTAGAACTGAAGATGAATGTACGTACATTCAATGAAATGCTATTTCAAGTTGGTTTTAGTTCAAATTAAATTATTTCCAAAAATCAATGAAATAGTGAATGAAATAGCCGAGAACGTAAATTCCCACCATGAAAGAAATGCTTTACAACAGTCTTGTCTATTTGTTTGGTAAAAATAAAAGAATAAGCACGTACAGCTATTGATTTTTGCTGCAACAGGCTCTTTAGACCTCGCTAATTGTTTCTGCAAGAGGGATAGAGAGATGGCCAATTCCATTATCAGAAAGGACAGTATTCTAGGTCACAGAAACATTAATATTTATGCCGCGGATGTTTCTCCTATAGATTGATATTAATCACCCAATGTCCTGACTCTGTATAGTTTACGCTCCAGGGGTCTGCATTGTTGATGTGTATATTTAAAAGTCTCTTGTTTTAATTGAATTACAAATCTTCTCTGTAATATTCTTACTTGACTAAAATTACTTTATTAGAACAGAATGAATTTATAGAACAAGAAACTACAAAACGAGATGGGGAATCTTGACACACTGCAGACTAGATTTGAACCTGCATCATCTGCGTGAGCACCAACCATTTTACTTGTTATCTAATAATATTATTTTAGAGTGAAAGAGAATTCTGTTTTTTGAGGAAAACAATAAGAGAGAATGTCAAAAATAAGGTCATAAATGTGCAATAAGAAATAAAAAATTGGGTCATTTTTGATTTCATGCTGACTTTTAAAAGCTTCAATTTTAATATACATGCATTCTAAACATTGTTCTGCTGTGGTTTTCCCACATTCTTGTAAATTTACAAGATGTGTTATTCAGGAAATAGATATATGCTACTTTTGCAAGGCACTGTATTAGTCATGAAACAAAGGCAGAGTTTGGTCAGGTCAAGAGAAGAATACCCACCTGGGTGCATTTTTAGACTGGGACAATGTATCAGATTTTATTCCTCTTTATTTCCTTACTGTTTTGTATTCATGTCACTCTCTTTCCACTGATGGTGAGTATACGAGGGAGGGATGGAGTGACTGTGAGGAGAATATTTTGGTCTTCGATCGAGGTGCGTAAATGAAACGAAGCACAGCAAAGTCAACCAAAGGACAAAGGTTACATCAAATGCATCTAACAGAAGACTCTTTTGGATGTTGCTGATACAGTCCCTGTTCATTTGTGCGAAACATGTCTGTCCGAATCTTTTTGTTTTGTTGTTCTCAATAGCCTTGACTCCACTGCATGTTAGTAATTTATAGACAATGTTATATAGAGAAATGACACAAGACTATTTCTGTTTGGAAGAAAGAACGACAGCAGGGAAGTCAGAGGCCCTGAAGTGATATTTATCTTTAAAGGCACACTATGTAGTTTTTCGCCGATAGAGGTTGCCTATTCAAAACAAAGGCATAGCTTGATGACGCCGAGATTGAGCGTGGAATCTTGGGAGTTGTCGTTTTCACCTCACAGCCGGTGGAAAAGAATCGGGAATTGAATTGAAGCAATTGCTAATGAGAGACAAGCGCGACACACGGCTTCACAGCACCGGCACTTTTATTACGCCACAGACGCTGCTTCCGCTTCTTCCGCTCATGCGTATGTGAGGTAGCGCAGCGCTGTTTTATCATATTAGATACATTTGAGTGCTTGGAAATTATATTATAATGTTACACTGTGCAATAGCTTCGCGGCTGCTACAAGACACTTGTCATATTAATATTGAATATAATTTTAATAAATGCTGGATGGCTTGTGTTGCATGCAATTCATTTTAAAACATATTGTTTGACGGACAAAATGCTGTCTTACTGTACAACAATTAGTTTTCTGTCTATAAATGTCTCCAAAAAGTTTTTGCCTTGTCTAATAAAACATATCATATATTACAGGATCTTTGGTGTTTCCATGGTTTCTACAACTTAAAACCAGAAATCGAGGGATACACGGGTATGATGTCATTGATAGCGTATTTAATTTTTTTTTTTGGGAAACATTTTGGGATGATGTAATGTAAGTCAACAAAATATATACAATTTTTCTAGTGGTTTTTGGATATTTAAATCCAAAAATCTTACATTGTGCCTTTAACAGGCAAAGATTGTGGAACAAAATGTTGACTCAAGTTTACAGACAAACCACAAGCCTTGAGCTGCACGTGTTTGATACAGAGATAATAAATGGATTTCACCTAAAAATGAAAAGTGTTTTACTCACCCTCAGTAGTTCCAAAATCGTATGACTTTGAATAACGAGCGGTTGTTGTTGTTGTTGTTGTATCAATACAATTAATGAAGATCTGCTTTCAAGCTCCAAAAAATATGTAAAAGTTCCATAAAAGTGTCATAAAATTGGTCCACGATGCGTTGTTTATAAGTCTCCTAAATTATGATACATTTCTGTGACAAACGGAAGATCAAATCTTGACCCCTCCCGCGACTTCATCAGTTCAAGGGGGAAGTAACGATGTTTCAATCGGTTGATCCATTTCACAAAACCATTCGTGCACGACTCTCAAGTTCAACTCAATAAACCAATAACCAGTTGTGAAGATTATAGGTGCATAACAGTTCACAAATTATTACAAAACTAAAATATTGCTTAGTTCTTTTTTCTTTTTTTTTGGCTTCAGGAGACTTTTATGGGGCTATTTATTATTTTCTTTTTGAAAGCTTCAGTCTCAAATCCGAAAGAACATCATATGGATTTGGAACGACAGATGACAGATTTTACATGGTTTGTCTTTAAGTGAATTTTGAAATAGGAGATGGTGAAATTTCTTAAAGAACACATTATACAGTACATGCCACGGGGTGCATGACTCATGAAAATGCATGGGCTATTGTTAGAAATAGATTAATGAAGTCTGAGTGAAAGAGCTGACTGTTAGTTTAGCCTCAGACGGTGTCTTTCAGTATCCAATTAAAAGATTGAGGTTCACTGTCTGGCAGATGATTTATCAAGCAAGTTTCAAAAGAAAAGTGCAGCGTTTGACCAGAGATATAATTTATTATGTCAAACAATGTGATCAGGCGCATTATCAGAGGCTACAGATGTGCAATAGCTATACAAGTAAGTAGGCCTAACACAAAATCACTCTTGTGCTTGACTACCCCCTGGTGGAAATGTCTGAGAGAGACCGATAGAGGAAACGTGGAGGTGCATCAACTTAATTTATAACAAACGTTCAGCCTTTTCTGACTGAGGTTATTATATCTTCTCTAATTTAGACTTCAAAAACACCCCAAATCCTATTGGACTCCAATGACTATACTTTCTGCAAAAGCTTTCAATCTATAACCACTAAAACCAGCACAGTTCTTAAAGATGCCAGTCTGAGAGGTTTGATATAACCTTCAAACCAGTGTTATTTTAGGATAATTGAGATACTATTGTAGTTTAATTTGACTTTAATTTTGTTACATTTTGAGTAAATTTGTTGTTTTGTCATTTTCTTAGTTTAAATAATATAAATATATACTGTCCACCTTTTTCCATTGCTCCGTGGTCCAGTTCTGATGCTCATGTGCTCCCTTTTGGCACTTTCGGAGGTGGACAGGGGACAGCATGGGCACCCTGACTGATCTGCAGTTTGAGCTACTGTAGCTCATCTGTTTGATCGGACCACACGGGCCAGCCTTCGCTCCCCACGTGCATCAATGAGCTTTGGCCGTCCATGACCCTGTCGCCGGTTCACCACTTTTGATAGAAACTGACCACTGCAGACGGGAACACCCCACAAGAGCTGTGGTTATGGAGATGCTCTGACCCAGTCGTCTAGCCATCACAGTTTGGCCCTTGTCAAACTCGATCAAATCCTTACGCTTGCCCATTTTTCCTGCTTCTAACGCATCAACTTTGAGGACAAAAATGTTCACTTGCTGCCTAATATATCCCACCCACTAACAGGTGTCGTGATGAAGAGATAATCCATGTCATTCACTTCACTTGTCATAATGTTATGCCTGATCGGTGTATGTATGGAAATAAATGGGTAGCAAATTTCAATTTGAAGTGTAATATGCAAAATGGCATTTCTGTATTTCTAAATATTGCTACCCATACGCCTCCATACTATGGACAATTTATCTGTTCAATAAAATACCTTTAAAAATTAAAATTAAAATACAATTTTTACATTTTAAACGGGTGATTTCCCAGAGAGACTTACCTGCTCCATGTCAATCTTTCTTGCTCTTTTGACCCACACCATACTCGATTAAAAGGCAAGTGATGCATGTACACAATTTCCCCCAAAACTATCCCGACAGGTCTAAAATATAAACACTTATAACAGGCTTACCATAGTGAATCAGGGTAAGAAAAAAAAACACGTTTTCGGAAGATAGATTGATGATGTATTGACTCCTTATTTAAATGTAGTTAATTTTATTATTTTACTACATTATCAAATCAAAGCAGGGTGAAAGGTTCAGCACACTATAAAGCTTTGTTGCAAATTAAACCATTTGTAACTGACCCTTGCTAAAAGTACACATGACTATCAAAGGGATTTTACAGTTGTATAATATTTACAGGCTACGGGGACTTAAAGATTCAATATCAGACAGTTTGCTTCTGCCAGGAGATGATGTAGAGTAAACGGAACCATAAAGAGATTTTGCAGTCTGATGGAACATGGCCAAACCGAATGTTTAAATCGAAGAGGTGCTCATTGTATATTTTCCAGAGAAAACCTTATTCTGTAATCAGATAAGCAATTTGTAATAATGATGCATTAGACTAATTGGTCTTCCATATGTAAATCACACTGCTTAGGAAGCTGGCCAACACAGAGATCTTGCTGACTCCAAGGCTATTTGTCTTGTTTTTAAAAAACACTCATATATTCACAAATCTAACAATGCATCCATCTAATATTGCAGTGAAAAGCTAGATAATAACCTCATTAAAAGTATGACAGTAAAATGCACTCTGTCAACATAGCCTTAACGTAACTGAAGAGGCAGTTAATCCATCAGCCTCTGTTAAATATGATCACTCTAACAAAACAACGCTACTTAATAAATGATCAGATATCAAGTAAGGTTGTGAAAGTTTGTCATGCATCCTTAACACAGCTCGAGAGCATCAATATGACTAAAAAGGTTTCAGCATGCACTTCCCAGAAACATTTTTCTTAACTGCCCACCTTTTGAGTTTGCATTAACTCTGAGAAAAACTTCTGCAGCACGTTTGGAATTCCGAGCCATAGAGTGCATCTCGTGAGAGGAATGCTGACTCACTGCTTCCTGTTTCAGCTGTAGACAGGCAGGCAGGAAACCACAGGAGCAGCTCTTGGGTGTTGGTTGCATTCTCACTCAGTTATCTCCAAACATATAAAAGCCCCAGGGGTGAGTTTAAGGCAAGGAGCAGTGCTGTATGATTTCTGAGCCTTTCTCATATTCATCTGAACAACCTGAGATTTACTCTGTGAAATAGGAGAACCGTGCCCGAAAGCATTTTAAATGAACAGTATGCTATTTAAGTTTATAATTACACCTTCTTTCAAGTGAACATTTTGAAAAACATGTATTCTTAATAGCTTTCCAGAACCATTTGGATATTATAAGAAAGTGCAATATTTTTCCTAAGGATGAACACATTTCATTATATGATGATCATACTAATGCACTACTGTTTAAAAGTGTGGAGTCAGTAAGATTTTATTATTTTATTTTATTTTGGAAGAAATCAATACTTTTATTCTGCAAGGATGCATTAAAATGTTCAAAAATGACAGCAAACACATTTATAATGTGTACTGTTTCCAAACATTTTAAGCAGCACGACCGTTTTCAACATTGATAATAATAAATGTTTTTTAAGCATCAAATCAGCATATTAGAATGATTTCTGAAGGATCATGTGACCATGGAGACTGGAGTAATGATGCTGCAAATTCTTTAAAAATATATTTTTTAAACAATTATTTGAAGTTGTAATACTATTTCACAATATTACTGTTTGTACTGTATATATTTGATCAAATAAATACAGCTTTGGAGAGTTAAAAAACAAAAACAAAAAACCCAAACTTTTAGTGTATATGATCAGATAATCACTAACTACTTCACTGTATTATCTAACTCTTTAATCTATTCCTGATTAACGGAACGTTCAGTCTGTTATCTCAGGAGGAAGTCTTACTAATGACTATGTTCATTTTATGGTTTCCTGTTGTCAGTTTATTTAAAACACATTCTCATCAGTAAAGAGTTCATAGGTAATGTGCAATAATAGTGTGCATGGTTTGACTGAAACTTTAGAGTAAGATATAAGAAGACCATGGCTGCGTCCGGAAACCTAGGCCTCGCTGCCTTATCAGAGAATGACTTGTAAGGCAGCGTTTGTGCATGAAGGCACCTCACAAAACTAATTTCGGACAGATTTCTTAGGCAGTGTAACAGTTTAATTATCTACAGCAAAATAGAGAGAGCTTTGGTGAGAATTAAACAAATATGGTTTTGAGACTCTGAAAAACGATCGATTTTGATGGGCGTGCCGCACTGAAGACTTGGAAGTAAACGCCCACGGCTAGGATTGGATAAGATTTGCATATTTAATGAGCTTCTGCTCTCCTGTCAGTGACAGCGTACACTCTAAAAAAAAGGGTTCTATATGGCACCAAAAATGGTTCTTGGCTCGTAATCATAGGGGAACCTTTTTTAGTGCTTTTACCAATTTTGGTGCTTCAGTGGTTCTTCAGCGGTTCTTCAGAGGTGCTATATATATAGCACCTTAGTCAAAGAACCAGTGAAGAACCTCTGAAGAACCGCTGAAGTACCACTGAAGCACCAAAATTGGTGCTATATAGCACTAAAAAAGGTTCCCCTATGATTACGAGCCAAGAACCATTTTTGGTGCCATATAGAACCTTTTTTTTTTAGAGTGTATGGCAAACGGCAACCAGAATGAATCACCCAGCCCACAGCCAGGGCTTGCAAAATGTCTTTATCAAACAAACACAATGATTCATGTCTCATCCACCCGCGATTGATTGGAATGCTATTTCTATATCATTTCGCTCGATCATCAGTGAAAATAACGTTAACCGCACACACAGACACACGTGCGCCCGCGAGCCTGTCTGAAAAGCCCATAGCCCCGGGACTTTGGGCTTTGCGAGCTGGCATTACAGGTCGGAGTCTGATCACGAATGAACCAATAACACCTTCTCCAGCGTGTGACCGCATGCTAAGGTATGTAATCAATAGATATCAAACACTCTGTAACAATACAATACTAACCTATAAATAATTAGTGTGTTGCACCGTTCCTGTCAGATCCAATATAGAAGGCACAGCATTGTGTTTTAATCTCAATATGTCTGCAAATCCAGTCTCGAACTCTATCTTGTTTACAATCAATTCCGCGTTTAGGTGGCCGGGCTTGAGGCGGTGCTTCTGCGTCCTACTACGTCAGTGGTCGACATATTCTGAGATCTCTCGTTTTATGGGCCTGGTGTCTATAAAAGCTTTTCTTTGACTAACAAGGATGTTTTCAGCTCTAAAATGTACAGGATATTCTTATATCACGATGAACTTTTATATACCAAAGGCTCAAAGGAAAGTTGATTTCTCAATTCATCACCCTTTTAAAGGGTTAGTTCACCCAAAAATGAAAAGTCTGTCATTAATTACTTACCCTCATGTCGTTCGACACCCATAAGACCTCCGTTCATCTTCGGAACACAAATGAAGATTTTTAGTTTTTTAAAGATTTTTTTTAGTTGAAATCCGATGGCTCGGAAAGGACTCCATTGGCACAATGCACTGTACACTCTCAAGACCCATAAAAGGTACTAATGAAGTTGTTACAAAGTCCATCTCACTACAGTGGTTCTACAATAACTTTATGAAGCGACGAGAATTGTTTTTGTGCTGAAAAAACCCTAAATAACGACTTATATAGTGATTTCAAATCACTGCATCATGAAGCTTCGAAGCGTTAAGAATCAGTGAGTGGAATCAGGGGTTTGGATCACCAAAGTCACGTGATTTCAGCAGTTTTGCTGTTTGACATGACATCCGAATCATGAATCGACTCGCTGATTCATAACGCTTCGAAGCTTCATGATGCAGTGATTTTAAATATAAGTCGTTATTTAGGTTTTTTTTGCGCACAAAAACAATTCTCGTCGCTTCATAAAGTTATTGTAGAACCACTGTCATGAGATAGACTTTGTAACGACGTCTTTAATACCTTTTATGGGTCTTGAGAGCGTACAGTGCATTGTGCCAATGGAGGCCTTTCTGAGCCATCGGATTTCAACTAAAATATCTTAATTTGTGTTCCGAAGATGAACGGAGGTCTTACAGGTATCGAACGACATGAGGGTAAGTAATTAATGACAGAATTTTCAGTTTTGGGTGAACTAACACTTTAATGAGTTATGGGTGTGTTAAACCAGAGTCTTATCTCCCATTCCCTTTAAAAGCTGGTTGTGCTTGCACCATGGCGGATTCACTATTTACATGGTGGCATTTGCGAGCGGGAAAGACAGAAGGCTTCTCCAGAGAGGAATCCTTTTATTTTTAATATTTAAAAATATAAAAACAACATGTCCCTGTGTGTGTAATAAGCAAAGTGTACACGCGTTGTGCACCCGCCTATAGGTGCACATTACTAACGTGCTCTTTTAAACACAACAAATACTGCGCTATTGACTTTAGGCCAGGTTTTTGTTGGTCAAGTTGCCTCAAAATAGCAATGCGCCAACAATGCGTCTGAACACACCTCGTTTTCAGACCAGCATGGGTGAACAATGGGTGAGTGCATTTGCATTTAAACAACTTGGTGCTGGACGTGAAAATGATAACTGCGTCAGAGTGAAACCAACAAAAAAACACTGTATGATATGGCCCGAGGTGTGTAATTTCTGTGAGACTAGCATCACTAAATTTGATTGCATAAATAACAACTCACCCTGTCTTCCAACTGATTGGATAAACATATGGCTCCGCCCCAATCTCATGCCATTGGTTAAGCAAGTGATGCTGTGTTGGGCTCAAACAAACCACATGGGGAATCAAACAAATGGCTTACTTACAGTTGTGTAAATATAAATTTGTGACAGGAGAAAGTATTTTTATTGAAAAAATTACACACTTCTCTTTTAAAGTCGACATGGAACGGAAGTTACGATAGTCTTTTGTTCTTTGTATTTTTTTGATGTATGTCCAAGTGAAAAGGCTTCTCGTTCAAGAAATGTAAGGAGGGACTTGATATTGTCAATCGGGAATGCAGCCATATCACCCTGTAGCCCAAGACTGGTTTCCAGGACTGTGCCTGGTCAGTACCTGGATGGGAGACCTCCTGGGAAAACTAGGCAGTGAGGCCAGCAGGGGGCGCTCACCCTGTGGTCTGTGTGGGTCCTAACGCTCCAGTATAGTGATGGGGACACTGTACTATAACAAGCACCGTCCTTCAGATAAGACGTTAAACCGAGGTCCTGACTCTCTGTGGTCATTAAAAATCCCAGGATGTCCTTTAGAAAAAGAGTAGGGGTGTAACCCCGGCATCCTTGCCAAATTTGCCCATTGTCCTCTGTCCATCATGGCCTCCTAATCATCCCCATATTGGATTGGCTTCATCACTCTGTCTCCTCTCCACCAATAAGCTGGTGTGTGATGGGCGTTCTGGTGCAATATGGCTGCCGTCGCATCATCCAGGTGGTGATGCACATTGGTGGTGGTTGAGGAGATTCCCCCCTCCCTTCCATGTAAAGCAATTTGAGTACCCAGAAAAGCGCTATATAAATTAAACTAATTATTATTTAATTGATTGAATAGTTGTATGTTTTTGGTTTGCTATTGCTGTGATGTCATGTGAGTGACAGGTTGTTCTGCCCTCGCGCCAGTAAACATCAGAGAAGAGATGTTGTTGCAAGAGAGGGGGGGATGCTATTTTGATTAAAGATTATGAGGGCACAAAAAGGTGTGCACAGATACATAACTCATAATAAATACTTGCAATATTCCCAAAAAAATAAGATTTGTCCATTTTGATTTCATGTTAACTTATAAAATACCATAAGACAACCACAAAACAAATCTTAAAAATGCGCTAAACCTTGAAAACAGTGACATAAGTTTAAAAAAAATTTTTTTTACAGATATACATGGACGCAATCTTGTTGTTGCTTTAGTATATTTTACCATAATCCATCTTTTGGTCCGGGGTTTAATCCATCCTTTCATTCCAAAGTGTTTTTTGTACATCCACTTTTCAGTTCATCTATTCATTCATATTTGGGAATGGAGGCTATGGTTGCATCTCGTACTGGCCCTCAGTAGCAATGAAGAAGTCATTGAGTGTATCCTGTAGGTGTTCAAATGTGGGCCTGTCCTCTGGCCTTTCCTTCCAGCATTTCAGCATGATGTCATACAGCTCTCCTGGACATCCATCTGGACACGGCATTCTGTAGCTGTTGTCAAGGTTACGGATCACCTCCGGATTCGTCATGCCTGAAATTGTGAGGAAAGCACAGGCAGGTTGTTAAAGATCTACCCATCTATTCTACGCAGTTCTGAATGGAAAGCGAAACCCAAGAGAGAAAAAGCCATTACCTGGATACGGTACTCTGCCATATGTGACAATCTCTGTCAAAAGAACTCCAAAGGACCAGACGTCTGACTTGATGGTGAAAGTACCAAAGTTGATGGCCTCAGGGGCCGTCCACTTAATAGGGAACTTTGCACCTGATCGGTAAAAAAGGCAGTGACAGTACGTGACGTGGAACAGAGATGCATGCATGGAAAACTAATTCATAATTTGATGGTATCAGTTACTAAAAATGACTATAAATAAAGCCGCAGGGACAGAAAAATCTGCCTTAAAGTGGTAAAAGTGGCAAACTTCAACATGGAAAGAAGCTATTTTTGAACACCAGTAGCTCGTACCCCACCTTAAATGTCTGATATGTCAGTTCATCGTATTAGAAACATGACAATGACTGGTGCCTATTCATTTGTGGTAGTGGAAAAAGCACTGCATTGTGGGAATAAATGAGTGTACTTACCTTCTTGTGCAGTGTATTCAGATTCTATGATCCTTGCAAGGCCAAAGTCTGCTATTTTACAGTGCAGAGTCTCAGAAACGAGAATATTAGCGGCGCGCAGATCTCTGTGAATGTAGTGTTTCCCCTCTATGTAAGCCATGCCTTCCGCAACCTGTTACATAGAGAGAGTTAAGTGTGTAATGAAGTGGTTACAATCATCATTTACCACTAAAACATTTAATTTAGGTTCTGGTTTAGTTGATTGTAATGATTTTTATTACTATAGTAATTACATGTACAAGGTGTAACAGGGACACTAAACAGGTCTACTTCAGATGAAAATTCTAGAAGTTTTGAACTCAAAGTTAACCTTAATGTGGCTTCGCTTTTTGAACACATACATAAAGCACTTGCATTTATATATCATTGCATTTATATTTACAATGCAGACCATGAAAAACAGACAGCATCAACAAAGTGGTCTCTAACAGGAAGTTGCTTTTGCATTGAGAGCAAGATCACAGTCATGCATGGTAGGGGCTTCAGGTCGATGGAAAAATTTACGTAATATCCTGCCCGGAAGATATTAGTCTAAATTTGTTGCGGTTGTTAGAAGTGTTCAGATCAAAAAAAAATATTTAGACCATGAGCCTACAAAACCAAGACCATTTCCTCTACATGTCGCTGAGAGTGCAAAACAATTCTTAAAATAGTTACAGAAGTTGAATTTCATGTACTGTAGATTTGCAGATTTCTACGTACTGCGTTAAAATGTATCCTGTTACCTTAAAGTTTGAAATCTAGCCAAAGGTGATATTTGTTTTTAATGACCCTACACGTTTGATTAAACCATCAAACAAGTAAAAAAAAAAAAACATATATATATATATATATATAGTTATAGTTATTTAAAAAAAATTATTCATATGTTGATGGTAATTGTGATTTATATATATATATATAAATCTCTCTCTCGCTCTCTGTATATATACTAAAATGTTTGTTTTTTTCTTGTGAGCTTATTGTTTTATGGATTTTTTTTTTTTTTTGCATTGTAAAATAAAATCTGCATTTATTGTTTGACCATTTTTCCCAGATAATTTTGTATACTTTAACCAAGTTTAGGGTTTTGTTTTTTTCCTCATATTTAACTATAACGTTATATATAAATAAATAAATAATAATAATAATAATAATAATAATAATATATACAGTGAGGAAAATAAGTATTTGAACACCCTGCTATTTTGCAAGTTCTCCCACTTAGAAATCATGGAGGGGTCTGAAATTGTCATCGTAGGTGCATGTCCACTGTGAGATACATAATCTATAAAAAAAAAAATCCAGAAATCACAATGTATGATTTTTTAACTATTTATTTGTATGATACAGCTGCAAATAAGTATTTGAACACCTGAGAAAATCAATGTTAATATTTGGTACAGTAGCCTTTGTTTGCAATTACAGAGGTCAAACGTTTCCTGTAGTTTTTCACCAGGTTTGCACACACTGCAGGAGGCATTTGGCCCACTCCTCCACACAGATCTTCTCTAGATCAGTCAGGTTTCTGGCCTGTCGCTGAGAAACACGGAATTTGAGCTCCCTCTTAAGATTCTCTATTGGGTTTAGGTCTGGAGACTGGCTAGGCCACGCCAGAACCTTGATATGCTTCTTACAGAGCCACTCCTTGGTTATCCTGGCTGTGTGCTTCAGATCATTGTCATGTTGGAAGACCCAGCCTCGACCCATCTTAAATGCTCTAACTGAGGGAAGGAGGTTGTTCCCCAAAATCTCACAATACATGGCCCCAGTCATCCTCTCCTTAATACAGTGCAGTCGCCCTGTCCCATGTGCAGAAAAACACCCATAAGCATGATGCTACCACCCCCATGCTTCACAGTAGGGATGGTACTCATCATTCTTCTTCCTCCAAACACGTTTAGTGGAATTATGACCAAAAAGTTCTATTTTGGTCTCATCTAACCAAGCTGCTTTGACAATTTCCCCGTAGCCCTTTCCAGCCTTGTGGAGGTGTACAATTTTGTCTCTAGTGTCTTTGGACAGCTCTTTGGTCTTGGCCATGTTAGTAGTTGGATTCTTACTGATTGTATGGGGTGGACAGGTGTCTTTATGCAGCTAACGACCTCAAACAGGTGCATCTAATTTAGGATAATAAATGGTGTGGAGGTGGACATTTTAAAGGCAGACTAACAGGTCTTTGAGGGTCAGAATTCTAGCTGATAGACAGGTGTTCAAATACTTATTTGCAGCTGTATCATACAAATAAATAGTTAAAAAATCATATATTGTGATTTCTGGATTTTTTTTAAAATTATGTCTCTCACAGTGGACATGCACCTACGATGATGACCCTCCATGATTTCTAAGTGAGAGAACTTGCAAAATAGCAGGGTTTTCAAATACTTATTTTCCTCACTGTATATATATACAGGGAGTGCAGAATTATTAGGCAAGTTGTATTTTTGAGGATTCATTTTACAACATTAATAATTAAACAACAACCATGTTGTCAATGAACACAAAAAACTCATTAATATCAAAGCTGAATATTTTTGGAAGTGGTTTTTAGTTTTAGCTATTTTAGGGGGATATCTGTGTGTGCAGGTGACTATTACTGTGCATAATTATTAGGCAACTTAACAAAAAACAAATTTATACCCATTTCAATTATTTATTTTTACCAGTGAAACCAATATAACATCTCAACATTCACAAATATACATTTCTGACATTCAAAAACCAAACAAAAACAAATCAGTGACCAATATAGCCACCTTTCTTTGCAAGGACACTCAAAAGCCTGCCATCCATGGATTCTGTCAGTGTTTTGATCTGTTCACCATCAACATTACGTGCAGCAGCAACCACAGCCTCCCAGACACTGTTCAGAGAGGTGTACTGTTTTCCCTCCTTGTAAATCGCACATTTGATGATGGACCACAGGTTCTCAATGGGGTTCAGATCAGGTGAACAAGGAGGCCATATCATTAGATTGTCTTCTTTTATACCCTTTCTTGCCAGCCACGCTGTGGAGTACTTGGACGCGTGTGATGGAGCATTGTCCTGCATGAAAATCATGTTTTTCTTGAAGGATGCAGACTTCTTCCTGTACCACTGCTTGAAGAAGGTGTCTTCCAGAAACTGGCAGTAGGACTGGGAGTTGAGCTTGACTCCATCCTCAACCCGAAAAGGCCCCACAAGCTCATCTTTGATGATACCAGCCCAAACCAGTACTCCACCTCCACCTTGCTGGCGTCTGAGTCGGACTGGAGCTCTCTGCCCTTTACCAATCCAGCCACGGGCCCATCCATCTGGCCCATCAAGACTCACTCTCATTTCATCAGTCCATAAAACCTTAGAAAAATCAGTCTTGAGATATTTCTTGGCCCAGTCTTGACGTTTCAGCTTGTGTGTCTTGTTCAGTGGTGGTCGACTTTCTGCCTTTCTTACCTTGGCCATGTCTCTGAGTATTGCACACCTTGTGCTTTTGGGCACTCCAGTGATGTTGCAGCTCTGAAATATGGCCAAACTGGTGGCAAGTGGCATCTTGGCAGCTGCACGCTTGACTTTTCTCAGTTCACGGGCAGTTATTTTGCGCCTTGGTTTTTCCACACGCTTCTTGCGACCCTGTTGACTATTTTGAATGAAACGCTTGATTGTTCGATGATCACGCTTCAGAAGCTTGGCTATTTTAAGACTGCTGCATCCCTCTGCAATATATCTCACTATTTTTGACTTTTCTGAGCCTGTCAAGTCCTTCTTTTGACCCATTTTGCCAAAGGAAAGGAAGTTGCCTAATAATTATGCACACCTGATATAGGGTGTTGATGTCATTAGACCACACCCCTTCTCATTACAGAGATGCACATCACCTAATATGCTTAATTGGTAGTAGGCTTTCCAGCCTATACAGCTTGGAGTAAGACAACATGCATAACGAGGATGATGTGGTCAAAATACTCATTTGCCTAATAATTCTGCACTCCCTGTATATATTATAATTTATATAAAGTTATAGTTAAATATGAGGAAAAAAACTAAACACTAAATAAGCAAAATAGGCCTAAAAATAGCATGTGTTATCATCACAAATAAAACAATTGACTCCAAAGTACAACTATGCAAAATGCTTACAAAATCTTTAAATAATTTTTAATAATATTTGAATAAAGGGTAAAGATGTCAGTTTTCCTAGGTTGGGCATCACTTTTTGCCACTAATGTACATTGCAAAAGAATGATTAATTAATTGCTACTAAGCAATGAAGACAATCAAGAGAAATCATCAAAATGTAATTATTCTTACTTGAGCAGCCATATCGATCAGCTTGGGAAGTTTTAATTTATGGCCATCATCTGTCTTCAGAAAGTCTAACAAGCTTCCTTGAATAAGAAAATAACAATTGTATGGTTTGGACAGTCACAACATAATTACATTTTAAAAAATGGTTTAGGACTCTCATTAATAATGTTGTGGTCATACAAACCATTACACATGTATTCTGTGACGATGTAGATGGGCTCCTTGGTGACTACGGCGTGCAATTTCACCAGTCTCTCATGCTGGAGCTGCTTCATCAGATTAGCCTCCTGTAGGAAAGCCTCTGGCTCCATGGTGCCTTCCTTCAAAGTCTTGATGGCGACTTTCTGGCTGTTTTTGTAATACCCTATAAACAAGAGCCACAGGCAAATGCAGGTTTATTAAATAAACTTGTGAAGAAAACTACATCGATCTACAGCAGCTCAATAAACACAATTTTCACGACAGACACTATACTGCAAATATATTGTTGCATTCTTGAGAAAGGGCCGAGAATCAATAATTCATTATCAGATATGGTGTAAATAATAATAATCAGTATATATATGTAAACATCCCTAAAACAATATACATTTACCTGAGAAACACAATTGTAAACAATATTAAGGCCTGTTTTCAGAGAATATATCATGCATTTATTTTTCTCACCCAGTTTGTTCTTGTTTAAGCACATACCTCACTTAATATTGTTATTTAAAACAAATACAAATTTGAATTGAATAAAAAGCAGAAAATGAAGATAACACTTTATTTTACAGTGTCCCTGTTACATATGTTACATGTACTTACCAAAGTAATAACAGTACATTATGCATAACTACTTGCAACTAACCCCAATCCTACCCTAACCCTATAGTAAGTACACGTAGTCAGTAAATATTACTCAGTGCTTAAATATATAATTACACTGTAACAATGACACCTTAAAATAAAGTGTAACCAAAATGAATAACACAAAAATAAGATATATTGTATGAAAACAAATATTAGGGTATTCTTCTTAACAAATAAAGGTATAAGAACATTTAAAGAATTAAAGAAAGATTAAAAGAAAATGCACGTTGTGTATATTAGCAGGAGCACATACAGTAGAAGAAATTGGACCAGAGGTTTTTGAGTCTTCTAAATAATGTTGACGCTGGTGGTCAAAATCAAAAACCCCTGTGAGGTACAAATAATTTATCATTGATGTGGCTAAAATATGAGAGTATCACACAAAGCCACATGACACACAGACAAGTGCCCTTGAACAAAAAAATGAAAGGCCAGTATAATTACAATTTTACTCTGAAGTGAGGAGAATACAATGACAGGTAACGCGTTTTTTAAGGTTACATACATGTCGTTACTATAGTAATAACAGTAAATTATGCCTAAACCAAAACCGGTTACACTTTATTTCACAGTATTCTTGTTACATATGTCACATGTACTTACCATAGTAATAACCGAAAATTATGCATAATTACATGTAACTAACCCTCAACCAAACCCTAATCCTACCATACCCCTATAGTAAGTACACGTAGTTAATTAATATTACTCAGTACTTAAATATATAATTGCACTGTAAAATAAAGTGTAACCCCAAACCCTAACCATAACTCTATAGTAAGTACATGTTAATTAATATTACTCAGTACTTATTTGTATAGGTAAAATGTGTATGTCATCTTAAAATAAAAGTGTAATCCAATGATAACATGTTCATTTTTTGTAAATTAAATATTTTATTGAATTTAGTGTCTGGTTAACGTCTTTAGCTAAATTTCGAAAAATAAGATTAGGACCGTTTAAGATATGGAGGCAATACTGCAGCATTGACTTGCACAAAGACTTTTCTGATGTCAGAATACTTAAAACTGAATCGGCTCGTACTTTAGATTAAATCTTAATTAACTTTTAAATCAAAATAATATTTTAGAAAACTCACTAATAAACATATTTTTAGTTGGTTAGTTCTCTAGTGCCACAGTTTAGTTTGTCTTATAAGTCCCTACTCAAAAGAGTATGCGATTTCAGACGCAGCCAATGTTTCATTTTCATGGACTCTTAGTTTTGCTTATGGTTTCCTGTTTCCTTTGTGCTCATTTTTCAGCCACTAGTTTGTCACCATGGTTATTGATTTATTGATTTGTGTTCTGTTCAGTATCCCTGTGTATTTAATGGCGCGTTCCATGCAACCTAACCCTGTGTTTTTCCAACCTTCTACCCGTGAAAGTGCACTGGAGCGGCAGTCAAACCTGTGACTTACCACCTGTGAACTCGTACTAGATCGACGTACTCCCAGTTACGAGCTTTGACGTCACATAGCCCGTGAAACAACAACGGCAGCCCCTACGGATGCAGTGTTTATGGAAGTCGTAGACGGTATTATACAAATAACGTAAAATAAAAGGTATAACAGCTTCTCTTGCCTTATGCACCGTTTTTTCTCCTCCGTTTCCCTCAAATAAGCAAGGAGTAAGCACCTTTGGCGATAGAAATGATTGTAAATGAGCATAAGCCCCGTATGGTCCGCCATGCTTTGTTTACATCTAGCTACCACAATTCCTTGCGCTCAGGCAGTTTGGCGTGACTTTGCCTGGAATGCTACAAAGTCGTGAGTCGTGGTTTGAAGTCGTAATTCACAGGCTCAAAAACCTTCCTGGAAGACAGCATTAGTCCCTCCGTTTGGTTGATTTAGTTGTCTGGTATTGCTATGCACTCTGCTATGATTCTGTTTAATACATTTAACTTTGATTTTGGATTATCTTCATCTTCATCCAAATGTCCTCCAAATGTTGTACCATGCCAGAAAAAGATTTTAGAATGTCCACCAGGGTGTAGTGTGACCAAATTTGTATTTGTATTGGTGTAATCAAATCCCTTCACGATTAACAATCATCATCTTATATGAACCATGTGTTTGCAAAGGGAAGAATAAGGTTTGTTTGTTTTTTTTTTGCCCAAAGGCAACATTGCACAACTGAACTTTCTTCTGCTTCTTACCCATCCACACTTCTCCAAACTGGCCGGCACCAAGTTTATTCACCATCTTCAGAGTCTCTCTGGGAATCTCCCACTCATCTTGAGCCCAGGGTCTCTGAGGGTCAGCCGTTTTACAGGGACTTCCCAGCCTCTGGCACAAACCATCCGCTGTCCCTATAGGTACAATAAAGAAGTTTGGGAAAAGAACAAGGATGTTCAGATTAAAGCTAAGACTAGCATCTACCAAGCTGACAGAAATGAAACCATGTTTACTGGTTTTGTCTGGAGAAAAGCACAATATGTGCCCAAACCCAAATGTAGAAAAAAGGATCTTTGTTAATTCTATACAGTTCTATAAAAAGACACAACAAACCAAAATGGGGCGAGAGTGTGGAATGCGAACTGAAACAGAAGCTGACCTATTTATCTGGTGGTTAAAGCAACTGTTTGTCACGTTTTCACAGCTACAACCACAGAAAGCATACAGTGGAAGAAACATAAAGGATCCTTGGTACAGCAACATCCTTTGCTCAGAGTACTTACTGGAGTAATACTTCACTAGCTCTTGAAGAGAAGAAAAGGTCGTGGAGGGAGAGATGTAAAAGCCACCATTATCAAGGCCTCGGATCTTATAGTGCTTGACCACATCACATTGCTCTGGGGTGGAGTCTCTTATAGACAGGGAGAAAGCACCTGCGGAGGATCATTCAGAAACAGCAGTCAAATAACACATCTGATTATTACGTTGTGCTTATTTTGATAAACATCACCATCACAGCCGGCCAAAATCTACTAAAAAATTTGATTTTAAGGTGCTGTAATAGTCTGCTAAAAATTTCCCCATGATCTGACAGGGTGAATGTGATTTCATCAAGTGCAACATGTTCCTGGATCAACATCTAAATCAACCAATCAAATATGAGCGACGAGTTTACAGTTTATGTCAATATTAGGCTTACAACAAGGGGTAGGTGCTTCTACATCAGTGTTATTTACCTATCATTTCACTCTAATTTGAGGGATAACTTATGGGTAAGGTTAGGTTTAAGGGTAGTGATAGGACAACATTTTCAGACAGGAATGTTGTTGATCCAGGAACATGTTGCACTTGGCAAAATCAAGGTGACTTATCTGACAGATAGGCTATCACTGAAAAAGTGTCCCAAGAACTCACACCTTTCATCCTAGGCTCTGTACAAAGCTAAAAATAATCAGAGAAGCGCTTCAGTCCCTGAACTCTCAGAAACGGATCAGGTTTCCTGACATATCTTTGGAGGGTTGAAGAAAGTAATATGGCTGACATTTGCTTACAGCGCCTCAAATACAACTTACATAATTCATAAACAATTAACAGGTATTTTCTGTATGTCTTCCAGTAGCCTACAGTGCCTTACTGTTCAAAAAGTTTTTGTTTTTTTGTGAAAGAAATTAATACTTTTATTCAGCAAACATGCATTAAATCGATCAAAAGTGACAGTTTTATAAAGTTAAAAAAGATTTACATGTCAAATAAATGCTGTTCTTTTGAACAATCTATTCACCAAATATTCCTGGAAAAAAAATGCTGTTTTCAAAATGTATGATATTAATAAATGTTTCTTGAGCAGTAAATAATCATATTAGAAGGATTTCTGAAGGGTCATGTGACACTGAAGACTGGAGTAATGATCCTGAAAATTCAGATTTGCCAACACAGGAATACATTACATTTTAAAACAGTTATTTGAAATTTTAACAATATTTCACAATATTACTGTTAATTCATTTGTATTAGTTTTTCAGCCTTGGTGAGCTCCTTTCAAAAGCATGAAGAAATCCTACAAAAAAGATTTACCCCAAACTTCTGAACAATAGTATATACAGTATATAAACACAAACCTAACAAACTTAGTGTTAATGCTTCATGCTTATGAACCACCAAAAATTTTGCATTACAATGTTTACTCAGAATTTTTAAAAAACCAAACTATATCTGCATACAAACAAGCAAATTCCAATGAAGACTAGTTTCTGCACTTCCCCTTAAGTACACAATAAAATAATAAAGGCTATTAATAACTCGCCTCATGCTCTAAAAAAAAGCACATGCAGATATCAGTACATAGTTTGACATTTCAGCTCTCTAAAGGATGTGAACTTGAACAAGAGCAGCGGATTAAACTTCGAAGTTAGTAGTGAAATACTGTATGAAATACTGCAATGGAATTGTTCAAAATGTTGTGCACTTTTGTTGGGCCCCAAGTAGTGAAATGTTGATGTAATTATTCAGTGAAAACGTATTAAAGGGAGACTGAAGGTTTTTGGCATCTGACCTTTGGTTGTTTCACTTTCTCGCACAAGAAATGAACCAGGTTTGTTTCCTGGCGCCAACAGAAGACGCTCTGTGTCTCTACGACTCATGTCCTTGAAAAACCATCTGGAACAGAAAACAGTAGTTAGTTCCGAGTGACATTCTAAGGATATTACGAACAATATAACAGCAGTGGAATGGATTTGGTGCCTCCCAGCTAACACACATACAGTGAGGAAAATAAGTATTTGAACACCCTGCTATTTTGCAAGTTCTCCCACTTAGAAATCATGGAGGGGTCTGAAATTGTCATCGTAGGTGCATGTCCACTGTGAGAGACATAATCAAAAAAAAAAAAAATCCAGAAATCACAATATATGATTTTTTAACTATTTATTTGTATGATACAGCTGCAAATAAGTATTTAAACACCTGTCTATCAGCTAGAATTCTGACCCTCAAAGACCTGTTAGTCTGCCTTTAAAATGTCCACCTCCACTCCATTTATTATCCTAAATTAGATGAACCTGTTTGAGGTCGTTAGCTACACAAAGACGCCTGTCCACCCCATACAATCAGTAAGAATCCAACTACTAACATGGCCAAGACCAAAGAGCTGTCCAAAGACACTAGAGACAAAATTGTACACCTCCACAAGGCTGGAAAGGGCTACGGGGAAATTGCCAAGCAGCTTGGTAAAAAAAGGTCCACTGTTGGAGCAATCATTAGAAAATGGAAGAAGCTAAACATGACTGTCAATCTCCCTCGGACTGGGGCTCCATGCAAGATCTCACCTCGTGGGGTCTCAATGATCCTAAGAAAGGTGAGAAATCAGCCCAGAACTACACGGGAGGAGCTGGTCAATGACCTGAAAAGAGCTGGGACCACCGTTTACAAGGTTACTGTTGGTAATACACTAAGACGTCATGGTTTCAAAATCATGCATGGCACGGAAGGTTCCCCTGCTTAAACCAGCACATGTCAAGGCCCGTCTAAAGTTTGCCAATGACCATTTGGATGATCCAGAGGAGTCATGAGAGAAAGTCATGTGGTCAGATGAGACCAAAGTAGAACTTTTTGGTCATAATTCCACTAAACGTGTTTGGAGGAAGAAGAATGATGAGTACCATCCCAAGAACACCATCCCTACTGTGAAGCATGGGGGTGGTAGCATCATGCTTTGGGGGTGTTTTTCTGCACATGGGACAGGGCGACTGCACTGTATTAAGGAGAGGATGACCGGGGCCATGTATTGCGAGATTTTGGGGAACAACCTCCTTCCCTCAGTTAGAGCATTGAAGATGGGTCGAGGCTGGGTCTTCCAACATGACAATGACCTGAAGCACACAGCCAGGATAACCAAGGAGTGGCTCTGTAAGAAGCATATCAAGGTTCTGGCGTGGCCTAGCCAGTCTCCAGACCTAAACCCAATAGAGAATATTTGGAGGAAGCTCAAACTCCGTGTTTCTCAGCGACAGGCCAGAAACCTGACTGATCTAGAGAAGATCTGTGTGGAGGAGTGGGCCAAAATCCCTCCTGCAGTGTGTGCAAACCTGGTGAAAAACTACAGGAAACGTTTGACTTCTGTAATTGCAAACAAAGGCCACTGTACCAAATATTAACATTGATTTTCTCAGGTGTTCAAATACTTATTTTCAGCTGTATCATACAAATAAATAGTTAAAAAATCATGTGATTTCTGGATTTTTTTTTTTGATAATGTCTCTCACAGTGGACATGCACCTACGATGACAATTTTAGACCCCTCCATGATTTCTAAGTGGGAGAACTTGCAAAATAGCAGGGTGTTCAAATACTTATTTTCCTCACTGTATATACTAAGAACATTTTGCCAACATTCAGGGCCAATTCTAGGATTTCAATAAGGGGGCTCAGCCCCAATGAGGGTATGATTAAAAACAAAATGAATATATTATTTGTATACTAGGATAGGCAGGAACAAATACAGGTTCTACTCTACCTATCAAGTCAACCCCTGAATATTCATCAATCACTATACTTCTAATTCAAAGTGACCACAAAACCATTTACTCTAAGGCTAAAAATGTATGTCACAATTAGCTGCTGGGTCATTATTTTGAACAAAATAACTCCACATGTTTCTCTGTCTCGTTTAAATGAGTGCATTGACTGATCGAGTGCTGTCTGTCACTGATTGTGTCTTAAATCATTCTGTGCAGGACTGCATGTTAATCTAATGCTGACGCATGTTGATCAAGAATTTGTGTACGGATTATGGAGCTGATCACAAATTGTTTTGGGGAGCTGGGTTGAATTTTTAAGGGGGTTGAAGCTGACCTAAAATGGCCTAGTGACGCCCTTGCCAATGTTCCCATTAAGTTATGAAAAAGTTATTTCTGAATGTTTCCTGAACGTTCAAAACATCCAGTTTTTTTTCAAATGTTTTAAAAATCTTTTAAGGGTTGTACGAATGTTAAGGGAATATTACATTTGTTTGTGAATATTATGTGAATATTACTTTTTGAATGTTCTCTGATTGTTCTGAAACAAGTATTAACATTTAAAAAAACATTAGACGAACATCCCTAAAATGTTTCAGGAAAAAAATGCTCTGAACGATGTATAAATAATGTTTATTAAAGACCTGATAATTTTGACTGAACGTTTTATTAACATTACTGTAAGAATGTTCATAACTTTGCCAGAACGTTAGCCAAAGTTCTGAGAACGAAATACAGCAGTGCTTATATTCACAACAACAGACAACACTCTAACCCGTGTGATATTGCTTAAATGTATGCATTATATTAATTATATAATTTTCTACCTCTCCACCTCCAATGTCTGTGCTCTTGCCACGTATGAACTTGGAATATATCCCTCATAACCTGTGACCAAGGACTTCGCCAACCACCATTCACCGGACCTGAGAAACACATGGGACAAGTTACCATTTGTCTCTAAAAATGTATTTATCTTGTGTGTGTGTGTGTGTGTGTGCATGGTTTTCTATCCCGGTGGGGATTTCAACCTGAATGCACACAGACTCATGGTGCTTATAAATCATACAGAATGAGAATTGTTTTGAAAATGTAAAAAGGCAGAAAGTTTTGTGTGATGGGTAGGTTTAGGGGTAGGGTCAGTGTAAGAGGAAAGAGCATACAGTTTGTACAGTATAAAAACCATTAAGCCTATGGAGAGTCCTCACAAAGATAGCAAACCAGGTGTGTGTGTGTGTGTTTATTTTTTAATTTAGCTGACATTTAGCATTCATCAATTTAAACTAAAATTGATACAAATACGATTCACCTTAAACAACATGTTTCAGAAATGTGACCAAAACAGATTGACGGATTTGCCCAATATATGCCATTCAAGTTGACATAGTTCTAACCGATCATAGTCTTTGAATTTATGCCCAATTAAATACCCAGTTTTTTACAACGTGAGATTTTCTCTTAATATAACACACTGGAAGATGTATTTTACCAAAAAAGCATCCATGTTGTTTACTCACTCCTTAATAATCTTGAGTTTGTCCCCTTTTTTGAATTGAAGATCATTATCACTAGCAGGCTGGAAGTCATATTGAGCAATAGCAATGTTTTCATCTGAAAAGAAAACTAAATCTGTTCAAATATGCAATTCAAATAAACACATAAGTCTTTTCCATCTGTAACATTTCCCTCTATGGCATGACATTTGAAATATAATATGTTATGACAGTTTCTGGCATTATTTTCTTCAAGGTTGTATTTTTTTAGTTTGAACACAAGATCTGCGCCCAGCAGCATTATGACAATGATGTATTCAAAATGATTATTTTATCAGCGAATAATTGGTGTTCAAAGAAAAATGCTCTCCTGATGCCAAATTCCACAACAACAAATTCATATGTTTTACCTAAATTGTTGCTTTGCTTCCTGTGATCTCTTGACAACTGTAAATAAAATAAAACAATGCAAGATGTTTTTTAAAAATAGGACATGTAATAGAAATTTGAATATAATATAAACTGAACATAATAACACAGATGAACAGAATCAGCACTTATCAAGAGTTAAAGCTAAATAATAAACAGAAAATGGTCTTGTTTTTCACCACAAAGCTCAAAAGACAAAGATTGTTAATTAAAAAAAAGCAATACTTACATGAGATGCGTTAGAGTTTGATGATTTATAATGTTCATGGCCTTTACTCTTTGAGTCTTTGCAATGTTTCTGGTCACTAGAAGCACAACCCATCCTTAAAAATAAAATGTAATCATCTTCAGTGTTCATTGACCTTTATTTTATAAAAGCGAATACTTGTTAACTGCTATCACACCTATATTCGCTGCTATCAGTCTCCGCAGTTCTCTACTCTGAGTTCAGTAATAGTCCAGAAGAAATCCACAAAGGTCCAGAAAGGCATCATACTGGGTGCTGAATAAAAGAAGAAAACATTTAAAAAGTTTAGTCTTTAAAAACCTAACCAGTCATTTTTCCATTAGTATAAATAGATCACAGGACAAATGCAAACCTTAAACCAATCACACAAATAACAAACCAACATATGAAATATTACATAAAGAATGACTGCTTACCCTTGTGATCAAAACAGATTCCATTGGACGAAAACTAGTGCAAAAGATAAACAAGATAAAGTTTGTGTGTGTGTTTAACATGTTTAACAGCTTGGTAGGTTAAACTAAATCAAAAGAAAATAATTTCAATACAATATAAGGTTGATAGTTTGCAGATGATTGGTGGTCATTTAAAAAAATAATAATTTAGACATGGTCACTGAATACAAACATCATCATATATTATGTATCTAATTAAACAATACTTGAATGTCAAAATATGCAAATAGATAAGATGTTACTACTATATGGTCAAAGCAACATCTAAATGCAAAATATAAATTTAAAGTAAAATATATACGTTTATACTTACATTACTTATGGTCTCTAATATTTTTAATAATCCAATTTCAGATTCTTACTTTCTGAACTAAGTATTTCTCTCTTTCAGACGCATACAAAGACATACTCAGACCATCTACCGCACACACACACACACACACACACAATCTGCATTTGAGGCCCGTCATGTGCCCTGCGAGACCACATTAGCTGAAAGAGATAAATAGAGATCAGTAGTTGTGTTTATTTAGCTTATACTCCTCCCTCCCTTTTCTCTGTCAGTGCTTAATTCACAAGCTGCAAATGCCTTAAGCACGCATATGATGAGCATGTGATGTCAGACATTGAAGCTGTAGACAACTACATTATTTAACATCCTCATTTTTAGTAACTGTTTCACTCAGAAACACTTTAGACAAATATGAATAGGACGGCTATTTGGAAATAAGGAAGGCTGAGCTTTCTTAGAAACACAGAAATACCAGTTCCGAATATGTAAATATGTTCCAAGAAATGAAACTTAAATCAATAAAACGAATTTTGAAAGCCGTTTAATGTTTTAAAGGCATCCCTCATAAAAAAAAAAAAAAACATGCATGGACCATAACGTTCAAAATCTTGCTGAACCAGGTGTAACTGACACTATGCGTAGTGCTCTGAAGATAGCTCACAGCAGCAGCTTTGTCACAGGATGTTGTCGACTGCTAGCCCACCATACAGACAGTGCTTTCCTTTTTAGGCACTGTGGTTAAACTTCGGTTATTCTGATATATCTACCTTTTGCATGTTCGTTTACTCTGCAGTTCTAATCTAATTCAATAAAAATTTGGATTGTGTGTGTTAACAAATCATACAGGTTTTTGTAGTTCTTACCCTGTCTGTTAGGCCTTAAAGACTCAAATCAAAATGAGAGTTTTGTGTCTCTTAGTCTTTGAGCTCATATATATGATAGCGTCCTCCTGAACATTGATCAAATTCACTTGAAGCAGATGTTTACTACACTGACTTTTGTCCAATCAAATGCTTTCTAGAATGAGAATGTCCCTCACCCTAATACCAAACACCAAAATTACTTAAAACTTGTGGAACACAGAGAACGTCTTAATGGAAATTAGGTGTGTGCAATATGCATGAAAAATAATAATGATGCAGTTAGTACCTTGATTTGACTTTGGATTGAGACATCTGGAACAGGAGACAAGCTCATGTCTTCTCACAATCTATAACTATAAAAGTTCATTTATCTAAGTTACTCTGAAATGTCAAATAGCCCTTTTTTATATTGAGTAGAATTTAGTATTGTTTTCTCCTCCTTTGTATATATTTCTGCAAAGATTATTAACAGTAATATTTAGGCATATACCATTAAAAAATTGGTTTCAACTGAAAATCATATTTTGTATAAAAATATAGAATAGCATTTGCAATGAATGAACAGCAATAAATATAAATGATAAACCTATATGAGTTTTGGGTCAGTGAAAAAAAGTTGTCAGGGCAAGTATAAATTTGAGTGGGGCACATCCTAACGTGGGGTTAGTTGTAACACATGGTTTAAAACTGTCCACACATGCCAGCATGACTTAGTGTATTTACTGGTTGTCATATCAAAAATATATAGAGAAATTATTTAGAAAATATCACTGAACATTTATTTAACCATAGCAAAGTTAATTTCTTATCTAAAGGTCCCATTCTTCGTGATCCCATTGTTCAAACTTTAGTTAGTGTGTAATGTTGCTGTTAGAGCATACATAATTCCTGTAAAATTATAAAGCTCAAAGTTCAATGCAAAGCAAGATATTTTATTTAACAGAAGATCCCTTTCAAAGCCTACAGCGACCAGTCAGCTTGGACTACATCCTGGTACAGCCTGCTTTAATGACGTCAGTAGAACAGACTAACCTCCGCCCACAAAAATACGCGAAAAAGGGGGCGTGATCTTGTTGCTCTCCCAGGTGGAGAAGAGGAAGTGTTGCGTGGAGAAGACTAGGAAGTGTTGCGTTTGAGTGCGTTTGTCGCCATGTCGTCGAGACGCTGTTATTTTCATCCCGGAGTCAAATCACCTTTGTTTGCCTTTCACAGGGACGCTGTACTTAGAGATCATTGAGCGCATAAATCTCCCCGTTAAGAGGCGTGACCTTTCCGTGAATCGTGCGCTAAGCTGCTGTCAAATCACAACACAGGAACCGTGCAACGTGCGCTAAGCTGCGGTCAAATCACGGGGCCAACACGGGAACCGCTGGCACAATCAGAACTCGTTACGTATTTCTGAAGGAGGGACTTCATAGAACAGGGAACTCATCAGCCCGTTTTTAGGACAGTGAAAACAGCGGTATACAGATAAGTAAATTGTGTGAAAAATACTGTGTTCCCTTTCGAGAGGTCTCTCGTATTGCGTTATGGGAAAACTCCTTTTCTCGAGAATATGAAGCAAAAACTTTATTATATAAAGTGTCTATGTAAAACGCAGTGCAGCCGCACAGCCGATAGAACAGCGCGAGCTGCTCGCTGATTGGCTGTGCCGCGGCAACTGCAGGAGCCTATGGCGAGGCGGCCGAGAGAGCGAACCCAATAGGGGGCGCTAGAATTCCCACCGAACAAAGTCACCTGAATTTGCATATTCGAGGCTATATATAGGACCGTGTTTCGCCATAGGAATCAGATTTAATCTCCTTCAGCGATACCTTCGTTGACCTTCGGAATTGAAGCCCCGCCGTCGAAAAGCACCAAGCGGAACTACCTGCAGCTCTGAGGACGCCGGATTCCCCACCTGGTCTCCGCCTTCAGCCACCTGCCGTTCCAGCTTCGCCATCCGGCGTTATATCCTTTATTCTGTGTCTGTGTGTTTTAGCGCTTGCGTTGCTGCTTCAACCCCGCTTTCATAAATGAACAGCGAGGCGTTGTTGCAAATGCCTCGCCCTTCCTGTGCTTCGTGCAGAGCACCACTCCCCGGCGGGGACCACCACATCCTATGCGTGGCATACCTCGGACGGGACCACGCCGACTTTGCACTCTCCAAGGGCGGCTGCCCCGAGTGCGACGAGATGGTGCTACAGACCCTCAGGGCTCGTCTCGCCAGCTTTGAAGTCCCCGCCCAGCCCGCACCTCTCGAACCGCGCAAGAAGAAGCGCCATGCCCAGAGGCTACCTGAGCGTTCGAGCGACTGCACGCCGAGTCATTCTCCACGTGCCTCACTCTCGCCGGTGAGGTTCACCCAGGAGGAACAGTGCCCCTCGCTTGCAGCGGCCTGTTCAGTTTCCTTCGGTGGACCAGTAGCGGAAAAGGAGGAAGAGGAAGAGAGCAGCCTGTCTTTGAACGCGACTGGCAGCGAATGGTCGGACTCTGTCTCGGAGCCCCCCGCTTCGACGCAGACCACCACAAGCTCTAGGACCAGCGCGGATGCAGAGCTGATCCGCGTGCTCACCGTCGCTGTGGGAGACCTCGGGCTCGAGTGGTCTCTCCCCCAGGAGACAGCGCGAAGCATATTGGACGAGTGGTTCCTACAGAGCCGCCGCCTTTGCTCCTCTCATGCTCCCTTTTTCCCCGAAGTCCACGACGAGCTGACAAAGGCGTGGAAAGCCCCCCTACTCAGCTCGCGCCAAATCCTCATTTCCCCCAGTGCTCTCCTCCATCGACGGCGCTAAGGAAGAAGGATACAAGGGTTTTCCTCCCCTCAAAGAGGCCGTTGCTGCGCACCTCTGCCCGCCCTCCTCCAGGGGATAGCAGGCCAGGGCTCAACACCCCTCCAAACCGTGTCGCTCTACCTCAGCTTTCGCCAGTCGAGCATACGCCTCCGCTGGCCAAGCTGTGTCAGCGCTAAACACGATGGCTGTCCTTCAATTGTACCAGGCCAAACTCCTCCGTGCTCTGGACGAGTCTATGCCGGATTCTGAAATCCTAAAGGACCTGCGCAGCGCCACGGACCTCGCTCAGCGACAGCGCTCACGCTCTACGAACTCCGGGGACCTCGACCCAAAGCCGCGTTGAGACCCGAACCACCGAAGCCGTCCTAGCCGTAAGAGGAAAGTGGCCGGACCCACACCACTCTCTCTCAGTCTCCCAGTCCCCTTCAACCAGGTGACTGGCGACTCAGTTTTCGCAGTCAACGAGCCCATTATCAAAAGCGCTCGCCTGCACTCAAACGCCGTTCTCACGGCGACCCTAATAAATCTCAAAAAGAGCTTTTTCTCTGTAAATGTTGTGCCCACTTCAAAGTATGCACCCCTACACTCAAACACCCCTCTCGCAGCTCACACGCTGTCCTGTGCCACAGATGTGAGGTGCGCGCCCGCTACCCAGCGCTCGCCGCCAAGCATAAACACTGTCCCCACTATCAAATTGGGTGTTGAACATAATAAAACGAGGTTACTCGCTACAGTTCGCTCGCAGACCCCCACGCTTTCGCGCCGTGGTCGAGACCTCAGTAAAAGGCAGCGTGAGTCACGTGCGGTCGAAACCGTGCACACGACGCAAAGCGAGTCAGGCTGTTACAGTCGCTATTCCTCGTCCCGAAAAAGGATGGCGGCCTCAGGCCCATCCTAGATCTCAGACATCTGAACAAAGCGCTTATGACGCGCCCGTTCAAGATGCTGACAGTGAAACAAATCCTTGCTCACATTCGCCCCACATTCGTCAAGCTTATCAATATACAGTCATGCCATTCGGGTTATCTCTGGCGCCCCGCACTTTCACGAAGTGCATGGACGCAGCCAGAGCCCCGCTGAGACTGAAAGGCATGCGGGTACTCAACTACCTAGACGATTGGCTTCTCATAGCCCAATCAGAGGCACAGTTGATGATACACAAGTCCTGGCTCCTCAACCATCTAGAATGTTTGGGTCTCAGGATCAATACCGCCAAGAGCTCAATGTCTCCCACCCAGACGATATCGTTTCTGGGGATGGTCATAGACTCAATACAGATGAGGGCGCGGCTTACGTCACAGCGCGCCCTCTCTATTCAGAGCATGGCGGCGTCGTTCAGAGATGACGTTTGCGTTCCTCTCAAACGTTTCCAGAAGATGCTAGGTCGTATGGCTTCGGCATCGGCAATACTCAAACTGGGTCTATTACACATGCGCCCCCTTCAACACTGGTTGAAATCCCGCGTCCCGGCCCGCGCATGGCGATCGGGCCAGTTTCGCATCAAAGTGAACCACAGCTGTCTCAAAGCTCTGGCTCCTTGGAAGGCGACCACCTGGTATCAGACAGGTGTTACTATGGATACAGTTACGAAGCGGAAAGTGGTCTCGACAGATGCATCCAACCTAGGTTGGGGTGCCCTACACGAGGGCAAGCCGGTCTCTGGCCAATGGGCTTTGTCAGAGAAAAAGCTGCACATAAACTGTCTAGAGATGAAAGCGGTCATTCTATCGCTGAAAGCTTTCCTTCCGTACATAAAGGGTCACCACGTCCTGGTCCGAATGGACAACATGTCAGTGGTATCCTATATAAATCGCCAGTGCGGCCTGAAATCAGGCTGTCTACATTCCATGGCGAAACACCTCCTTAAATGGGCAGAGCGCCACCTGAGCTCCCTGAGAGCAGCTCACGTGCCAGGTATCCTGAATCAGGGTCCGGATATGTTATCCAGAGGCGGCATTCCCCCCGGAGAATGGTCTCTTCACCCCCATACGATTCAGTTGATTTGGAACACCTTCGGCCAAGCAAAAGTAGATCTTTTCGCATCCGAAGACACATATATATACCGGCCGGATGGAATCGAGCGTGATCGAGAGTAATTTATATTACTCTTATGCTATAAGGCCCGACTATGTCCGGTCATAGTTATATATTCATATGGCTCGATTCTATCCAGCCTATATATACATATATTACTCATTATGCCTGCTGGAGGCCCACTCGTTGACCTTCTCGGGCCTCGCTGTTACCCATCTGTGTGCCTCAGGCTCTCCTCAGGTCTTTCTGTGGGTCAGTTAAACATGCACAGCGTTTCAAATTGGGTTCCCATAACGCAATACGAGAGACCTCTCGAAAGGGAACGTACTCGGTTACTCGCATAACCTCGGTTCCCTGAGAGAGGGAATGAGTATTGCGTAACGCGCCGTGCTTATGCTTATCAGGGTATCGCTTCAGTCGATGTTTAAACCTGATTCCTATGGCGAACCACGGTCCTATATATAGCCTGGAATGTGCAAATTCAGGTGACCTTGTTCTGCGGAAATTCTAGCGCCCCCTATTGGGTTCTCTCTCTCGGCCGCCTCGCCATAGGCTCCTGCAGTTGCCACGGCACAGCCAATCAGCGCGCAGCTCGCGCTGTTCTATCGGCTGTGCGGCTGCACTGCGTTTTACATAGACACTTTATATAATAAAGTTTTTGCTTCATATTCTCGAGAAAAGGAGTTTTCCCATAACGCAATACTCGTTCCCTTTCGTTCAGTCACTACGACGTACGTTAGTGACTAACGAATGGGGGTTTCGCTCATTCGTTAGTCACTAACGTGCGTCTCCGTTCCCTCCTCAGGGAACGAGGGTTACATCCGTAACCGAGACGTTACGTGAGTAACCGAGTACGTTTTTTTACACGCGAAACATGAACACGTGTTATATTGCACACTGTAAACACAATCAAAGCTTAAAAAAACCCACGAAGAACGGGACCTTTAAATATCTTTTCCATCTCTGTTTTTTGTGTTTATTTAAAATGAGACAAATCTGATATTATTTTAATGTTATATCTGTTATTTAACACTGATCTAACCAGCAGAAGACACGAGCCAGGTTTAAATCCCATTTGCAACACTGCATTATAATGTGCCCCTATTAGAACTATGATATTCTATTCTATACTTTTATGAATTCTATTGAGAAACCATGATAAAAAAGGTGAATAAAACTGAGAGTCAATGTTCAGAAACGATTAATTATGATGTTTTGAACTATGCTGTATATGTAATGACTCTGATCTTGTTTTGTCTTTGTGTCTCCGTGTTTTGCGTGCTTGTTTTTCTTGAGCACATGGTCTGTGTCGACAAGTTAGCCAGGTGTTCCGCTGTCTTTGTGGTGTTTCCCCTCCCACTCGTATCCCTAATTCTCATTTGTGTTCACCGTTACACTTGTTGCTAATTTCCCCTCATCCCCTATATTAGATCCTCTCTTTCTCACTCGTTTGTCCGAACGTTGTTGTATGTTGTGTAACGTTTTTGCTCGTGACCGACTTTCATTATTGTCAAGTCCTGCCGTGTCGTGCTTTTCCAGACTCCGAGTGCTGTTTGTTTTCTTGTTTTATATTTTTTATTCTACTTCCTCTCTCCCTCTCGCCCGCCAGACCTTTATTCCTTTGCTACCTGCCCAGGTGATCCCCGCTCTGTGGACGCTTGGAATCATTGCTCCAGTCCCTCTCAGCGCGTTCACCGCTCTCATCAATTATTCCCTGACAGAACGGTCGGACCAGAAGATGAAAGCAGCAGGTGCAGACCAGATCAGAACTGCAGTCAGTCAACAGGGCATTCTTCTGGGACCACATTCTAGCCAGTTAACAGCCACTTCACGAGATGTTGAGTGCCTGTCAGCTCAGGTACCTGATCTCAGTCTCCAGATACAAGAGCTCTAGTGGGAGGCAATGACCGGCAGGTCCGCTGCTGCTTACGGCCATTCTCTGCCTTATGCTGAGCCGGAACCTCATGCCAATAGTCCGCCGCCCAATGATGGTGACCCCAATTCGTGTTGGGCTTTCCTGTCATAGTGCTCTCTTGTCTTCGCTCTCCAGCCCCACCGCTATGTGACTGAGGAGTCCCAGGTAACGTTTATCACCCTCCTGAAGGGAAGGGCCCACAACTGGGCAACTGCTGTGTGGGATGCTTGTGCCCCTTTCTGTTCCACGTTTGAAGACTTCAGAGCCGAGATGTTAAAGCTGTTTGACCGCTCTGCTCAGGGCGATGAGGCGGCTTCCCAGTTGGTGCAGTTGAGTCAGGGCAGACGTTCCGTTACAGAGTATTCAATCCAGTTCAGAACTCTGGCAGCTGCTTGTGATTGGACCGAGGCAGCATTACAGGCAAGGTTTCGAGAGGGGCTGGACGGTGACATCCTGGACGAGATCGTCACTCACGAGCTGCCTCACGATTTTGATGCCCTTGTGGAGCTGGCACTTTGTCTGGAGGGGCGCCTCCAACGTCGACGCCAGCGGTGGACAGCTCGACCCTTTCGGACACTGGATGAGGGTGTGCGTCTGGTGCTGTTCCTTCATTTCCTCCTCCTTCAGTAGACCCTGAGCCCATGTAAGTGGGGCGTCTTCGTCTCACCCAGGAGGATCGTTTGGCTCGGGGGGCCTTTGCCTGTACTGCGGGAAGCTGGGCCATCGAGCTATTCTGTGTATTATATTACTATTTAAAATAATGGTTTTCTATTGTAATATACTTTAAAATATAATTTATTTCTGTGATGCAAATTTGCGAATTTTCATTAGCCATTACCCCAGTCTTCAGTGTCACATGATCCTTCAGAAATCAGTCAAATATATTGATTTGATACTCAGTTATCCATTTTGGAAACATGCTGCTTATTTTATTTTTTTTGGAATTTGATGGATGGATAAATTCATTGATGGATTAAAAAGTTCAAAAGAACAGCCTTTATTCTAAATGTAAATCTTTTTCCATAATTTGCAAAAAAAATGTTATTAATCAATTTAACATCCTTGCTGACTAAAAGTGTAATTTTTTATTTTTTTTATGACTGTCCCCAAACTTTTGAACTGTAGTTTTCTATTTTGAATAAATGCTGTTCTTTGTATTCATCAAAGAATCCTGAAAAAAGTATCACAGGTTATAAAAAAAGTTAAGCAGCACAACTGTTTTCAACATTAATAAATCATCATAATAGAATGATGTGACACTAAAGACTGGAGTGATGATGGTGAAAATTCAGCTTTGCATCACAGAAATAAATTGTATTTTAAATATTGAAATAAATTTAAATAAATGTAATACATTTTTAATTGTAATATTTCACAATATATAAATTCACAATAAACGCAGGCTTGATGAGCATAAGTCTTCTTTAAAAAACATTAAAAATAGTAATGTTTCCAAACTTTTGACATGAGAGACATAATCTAAAAGAAAAATCCAGAAATCACAATGTATGATTTTTTTTTTAAACTATTTATTTGTATGATACAGCTGCAAATAAGTATTTGAACACCTGAGAAAATCAATGTTAATATTTGGTACCGTAGCCTTTGTTTGCAATTACAGAGGTCAAACATTTCCTGTAGTTTTTCACCAGGTTTGCACACACTGCAGGAGGGATTTTGGCCCACTCCTCCACACAGATCTTCTCTAGATCAGTCAGGTTTCTGGCCTGTCGCTGAGAAACACTGAGTTTGAGCTCCCTCCAAAGATTCACCATTGGGTTTAGGTCTGGAGACTGGCTAGGCCACGCCAGAAACTTGATATGCTTCTTACAGAGCCACTCCTTGGTTATCCTGGCTGTGTGCTTCGGGTCATTGTCATGTTGGAAGACCCATCTTCAATGCTCTAACTGAGGGAAGGAGGTTGTTCCCCAAAATCTCGCAATACATGGCCCCGGTCATCCTCTCCTTAATACAGTGCAGTCGCCCTGTCCCATGTGCAGAAAAACACCCCCAAAGCATGATGCTACCACCCCCATGCTTCACAGTAGGGATGGTGTTCTTGGGATGGTACTCATCATTCTTCTTCCTCCAAACACGTTTAGTGGAATTATGACCAAAGAGTTCTATTTTGGTCTCATCTGACCACATGACTTTCTCCCATGACTCCTCTGGATCATCCAAATGGTCATTGGCAAACTTAAGACGGGCCTTGACATGTGCTGGTTTAAGCAGAGGAACCTTCCGTGCCATGCATGATTTCAAACCATGACGTCTTAGTATATTACCAACAGTAACCTTGTAAACGGTGGTCCCAGCTCTTTTCAGGTCATTGACCAGCTCCTCCCGTGTAGTTCTGGGCTGATTTCTCACCTTTCTTAGGATAATTGAGACCCCACGAGGTGAGATCTTGCATGGAGCCCCAGTCAGAGGGAGATTGACAGTCATGTTTAGCTTCCATTTTCTAATGATTGCTCCAACAGTGGACCTTTTTTCACCAAGCTGCTTGGCAATTTCCCCGTAGCCCTTTCCAGCCTTGTGGAGGTGTACAATTTTTCTGCTTTTTCTTCTCTGCTGATTGACTTAGGTGCCGAAGGCAACTTCCTGGACGTCTCTGTTGCAGCTCTGTGGGGAATTCCTGCCATTCCCCTTCCCTCTCCTATCTCTGTCCGTTCCCTTAATGGCCTCCTCATTACCTCCATCACCCATTCTACACCCTACGTAGGTGTTATTGTCTCAGGCAATCACCGTGAGGTAATTGAACTGTACCTCCTAAATTCCCAGAGTGCCCCCATTGTCTTAGGGCACCCGTGGCTGGTGCAGCACAACCCTCACGTGGATTGGTCAGGGAATTCTGTGTTATCTTGGAGTCAGTCTTGTCTTGCATCATGTTTGGGTGCTGCCTTGTCTTCTGTTTTTCAGGTTGAGGAGGCAGATCTCGCCGGGGTCCAGGTGGAGTACTGTGATCTTTGTCAGGTCTTCAGTAAGTCCTGGGCCACATCCTTACCACCTCATCGGCCGTATGACTGTACCATTGATCTCCTCCCAGGCACTTCTCCGCCCAAGGGCTGCCTGTACTCTGTCTGGTCCAGAGAGAGAGGCCATGGACAAGTATATTCAGGAGTCCTTAAATGCCGGCCTCATCCGTCCCTCTTCCTCACCCACTGAGACTAGGTTCTTCTTCGTTAAGAAAAAGGATGGCTCCCTGCGACCCTGTATCGACTACAGGGGTCTCAATGACATCACCATAAGAAACGGGTATCCTCTGCTTTTGAGTTGTTGCAGGGAGCTAAGGTCTTTACCAAACTAGACCTCCGTAATGCCTACCATTTGATCCGTATACGCGAGGGGGATGAGTGGAAGACAGCCTTTAACACCCCAACGGGACATTTTGAATACCGGGTTCTACCCTTTGGGCTCACCAACGCCCCAGCTGTCTTCCAGGCCCTGGTGAACGACGTGTTGAGGGACATGGTAAACAGGTTTGTCTTTGTGTACCTTGATGATATTCTTATCTTCTCTCCCTCCTTGCAGGTACACACTCAACATGTCTGTCAGGTGCTACAATGGCTACTAGAGAACCAGCTCTGTCAAGGCGGAGAGGTGCGTGTTCCATTTTAAGTGTTTAGTTCTTGGGGCATATAATTTCAACGGAGGAAATTAAGGCCGATCCAGCTAAGGTAAGGGCCGTGGCCAACCAGGATCTCGAGCGAGCTCTCCACTGCCTGACGTCAAATAATCCGAGCTCCTGGAGTCAGCAGCTACCGTGGGTTGAATATTCCCACAACTCCCTGCCGGTAGCGTCTATGGGTATGTCTCCCTTTCTATGTTCCGTCTGCCTTAGCCTTTGTTCGTCGGTGTCACCTGGAGGAGGGCTAAGGACGGGGGAGTGGGGGGGGGGGTACTGTAATGATTGGTCTGATCTTGTTTTGCATGCTTTGTTTTTCTTGAGCACATGGTCTGTGTTGACAAGTTAGCCAGGTGTTCCGGTGTCTTTGTGGTGTTTCCCCTCCCACTTGTTATCCCTAATTCTCATGTGTTCACCATTACACCTGTTGCTAGTTAACCCTCATTATTCTCCCCTATATTAGATCCTCTCTTTCTCACTCGTTTGTCCAACCGTTGTTGTGCAACGCTTTTGCTTGTGACCGACTTTCATTATTGTCATGCTTTTCCAGATTCCTAGTGCTGTTTTTGTTTTTTATATAATTTTTTTTTTTTTTTGGTTCTACTTCCCCTCCCCCTCTCGCCCGCCAGACCTTTTATTCCTTTGCTACCTGCCCAGGTGATCCCCGCTCTGTGGACACTCGGAATCATCGCTACAGTCCCTCTCAGCGCATTCACCGCTCTCTTCAGGGAATTCCCTCTGCACGCTCTTCACTATCATCGGGGAATATCCCCTCTGCACGCTCGTTGCGCTCATCTGAGAACTCAGTAGAACTTCTACATTGTGTCCATTGGTGACATTGGGAACTGTCCTTGTTTAATGGTGCTCACTGGACCTGTGGACATTTGATTTGGATTATTTTTCTGTTTTTGTTCTTTATTTTTAATCCCTGTGTCCATTTCTAAGCTCAAAATAAACTCTTGTTACCTGCAACTGAATCCATATTCCCTGACAGTATAGCTGTTTTTTGCGATTTGTTGTCAAACTTAAATTTGTTTATTTTTAATTATTCAATGCCATTATTTTATGAAAGTTAATAATTGTATTGAGAAAATATTTCAGTTTGTCTTGTTTTTTACCCCCTATTAGATCAGGTAACATTTTAAGCTGTCATATGTTCATATTACAATGTGATGGATTTACACAAACTGAGAAAGTCAAAGTGTTAGGTTGTGCCCATAAGCTGCAGTAAAATCATTACTTGAGCACTGGAGGTGATGATTGTAATGCTCAAACTCTCCCCAATCTCCCTTGTACTAGGCCAAAACCGACAGAATTCAAGTTGGTATTATTTATTTTTATTATAAAAATAAAATACTTTTTTTTTTTTTTTTACAGAGAAAATTATGGGAACATAGAGTCTGTGGTAGATTACTTCTGGAGTCAATCGTAGAATTCTGAACCCTGTATTCTACTCTTCTACTCTATTCTACTCTATTTTTAAGCATATCTTGTATTCTAGTACGCAGCTCGGAATATAGCAAATGTTTTACTCTAATCGGAATACGTGTGTGTGGACTAGCTACTCTACTCCTGTCACGTGGCTCCAGCTTCATTACAGGCTAATTGTGAATCTCTTCACAGTAAGCTACCTCTACAGAAAAGCGAATTCATGAGTAGGCCTAGGTTAAAATTGGCAAAATTGTGTCCATTACAAAACGTCCACTAGAGAGCAGCAAAGCTTTGAGGATTAAGCATTGGACATGAATATCAATGTGCAGTTAACAGCTATTAAGCTGTGAGAATGAGTGTTCCCTGAGACCCCAGTGAATTGATAACTAATGAGATAATTCTATAGTAATTATTTTGACATTTTTAGTTAACCTAATTTAAAATGTGCTTTTTAAAAAAAAAAAATATATATATATTGTTTTCTTTTTTAAATAGTCTAATTATTTAGATTTAATCATGATCGCTGAATACAAACATCATCTTAAATTATCTAAAATTATCTCTTAAAAAAAAATCATTTTATTTTTGCTTTTTTTTAAGCAGAAAGTTTTAACATTTATTGTTTTCTTTTTAATTTTTAATCCACCTATCTTTTTCATCTTACTTTACATTTGATCTTAATTATGATTGTTGTTGTGGTAATTTCTGCTAGAAAATGTATCTTAAAGAATTTGTAGTGCATGTCAAAGACGTCAAAAACACTTCACATACAGTAAATGTCGCCTGGTGTAAAATTCTCTGTTATATGACAATGCAGAGTATAGCCTACGAGACTGAAAATGACTTCATTCCACTTGATCGTTTGAAGTAACAAAGGAAATGAAAGATTATAAACCTCAAACAATAGCTTGTTGATTAATCATTTTATCCTAAGAAAACTCTGGTTTTCCCATATAATCAGGAAGACATGTATCATATTAATACGAGAACTACATAAACAATGATAACAAGGAAGTACAGTAAACTTTAAATCACTTCAAAGTTGTTTCCTCTCAGTTCCTGTTTTCCTTTCAGAATCACTTTTTGATGCACATAAAGTAACAATGTCACTCTCTAGCCAGGTTTTTTGCAGACCACCTGTGCTGTGTATGTGATGCGGAGTCTAAAGGGCCCCTCTGACATGCAGTGCAGGTGTGTGATGGGAGTTTGTTGAGGGTGTAGTAACACATTCATCTTTTTCCCACTGTGGTTTTCCCAGAGATTGTGGATACTGTGTCCCCACAACCCAGGTCCCCAGACGCTGCATCCTGTCCAGCAGTATAACCTGAATAACAGTGGAAACGAAGGAGCGGGGGGAGAGAGAGAGAGAGAGAGAGAGAGAGAGAGAGAGAGAGAGAGAGAGAGAGAGAGAGAGAGAGAGAGAGAGAGAGTGATTGTGGTTCAAGAGAACCTCCGTGCCCTGCCCGTATTCGCGACAATGTGCTAACCCTGCAAAATTCCTCCTGCACCATCTTATTGTGTGTGTGTGTGTGTGTGTGTGTGTGTGTGTGTGTGTGTGTGTGTGTGTGTGTGTGTGTGTGTGTGTGTGTGTGTGTGTGTGTGTGTGTGTGTGTGTGTGTGTGTGTGTGTGTGAGAATATACATATAGGCCTATGAGAAACCAGGGCTAGTTGTCACTTTCCACTCTGGTGAATATTTCTCAAGGTATAGTCTTACTTTTGAAAGTCAAGTACATAGGCCTACTGTACCAAGTGTCTTGGGTATAAAAACAAAAAAAAACTTGAGTAGTGGTGGCCTATATGGCCAAAATCTTATATCACGATATGAGTAGCCTAATTTAATGTAGTGTAATGACTTCGACATTATTTTATGGTATCAAAATGTTGATATTATTGAAATTTCATAATTGTTGTTACCATTTTCAATAATATCTATTTTTACAGTTTACATCGAGAAAACAAATGCTGTCTTATAAGCGAAGTCATGGAAGCGAATCAATGGTTTTTGTAAGAAACATATCCATATTTAAAACTTTAGTTTTAAGTTTAAATCTAGCTTCCACCAGACCGCCGTCCGTATTCAAAATGTAATGCCTCTCCCAGTTCAAAATGCTTACACTACGTGTGGCGTCATACGTTGTGCCAGTTATGCTTTTTTTCCATAAGTTGGAAGGCGGTCTGGCGGCATCTAGATATTTTACTTTATTTTTACATTTTTTTTAAAGGTTATTAATCTTTCTGAGCCGTGTGGAGTAGCTACGTTTATAATGGATGGATCACTTTTTTGAGCTTCAAACTAAATGGACCCTGTCACTGCCATTAAGCGTGGAAGCATCAGGATATTTATTAATATAACTCCGATTGTGTTCATCAGAAGGAAGAAAGTCATATAGGCTACACCTAGGATGGCTTGAGGGTGAGTTAATCATGAGGTAATTTTCATTTTCATAATCCTTTAAAGTTAAGGGTTAGTTCACCCAAAAATGAAAATTATGTCATTAATTACTCACCCTCATGTCGTTTGTCGTAAGACCTCCGTTCATCTTCAGAACACAAATTAAGATATTTTTGTTGAAAGCTGATGGCTGAGAAAGGCCTCAGATAACTTAGGCATTCAGTACATTCACACTCACAAGACCCATAAAAGGCACTAAAAACGTTACAAAGTCCATCTCACTACAGTGGCTCAACAATAATTTTACAAAGCGACGACAATAGTTTTTGTGCGCAAAAAAATCGAAATAACACCTTTATTCAACTTATTCTTGTCTTCCATGTAGGCCTCGGACGTGAACTCACGAAGCACCACGACGCATGTGCGAGAATATGACGCAGATCCGGCGTTCGGACCATAGACAGTAAAAGAAATGGACACAGCGATCCCATAGGCTTCGACGGGGAAAATTGAAGTCAGGTAGAAGCACTCACTTCCTGATGTCTGAGCGTACTGCGCAGCCTCAGACTGAGCTTGACGACGTAGATGTGACGTGAGCAACCTGTCTGACAGTGGCAAGTCTTCTAGTAGTTGTGCAACGTAAAATCTGAATCACCGAATCTTGTAGAGACAGAGAGAGTGAGCAGGAGCAACTTTTGATGAATGAAGCATGATTTGCGACATCTCTATCGGCGTTTATGCCTCCACGTCCCCCCGATTGCCTCATAGACAGTAAAAGATTGCGCGACGAAGTTGCGTGGTTATGACGCAATCGTTAGCCTACTTTTTACAAAAACGGCTTCTACGAGGCGATAGTGTAAGATACAAGGTAATGGAGCATATTATACATTGTCGTGTTTGTTTAGCAATAAACAATGGACAAATGGAGTCTTTAAACGCCTCAGATGTAAAGATATTCAGTGTCAAAGTGAGGCCAAAATGAATAGGAGTCAATGGGATGCTAACAGCAGGTGATGGCTTGGTTAGCAATGGCTGCCCCTATGGAAGGTACGCTTTCCGGGGGCTGGATTACCCCCTTGGTTCGGACACATGACCCAGGAGGAGATTTGTTTAGAAGCAGAGGAAGACGCGCCGTATCTAAGCTGTTGAACTCTACGTTGATCGTGCCTTAGGTCTCGGCGTAGTGCTCAAAATGGGACTAAAGTGTGCATTTCATGGATTCCCGAATGCCGGCGCTACGTCATATTCTCGTGCATGCGTCATGGTGCTTCGTGAGTTCACGGCAGAGGCCAAAACGGAAGACAAGAACAAGTTGAATAAAGTCGTTATTTTGATTTTTTTTTTTGCGCACAAAAACTATTGTCGTCGCTTCGTAAAATGATTGTAGAGCCGCTGTAGTGAGATGGACTTTGTAACAATGTTTTTAGTGCCTTTTATGGGTCTTGTGAGTGTGAATGTACTGAATGCCAATGGAGGCCTATCTGAGGCCTCTCTCAGCCATCAGCTTTCAACAAAAATATCTTTATTTGTGTTCCGAAGATGAACGGAGGTCTTACGGGTGTCGAATGACATGGGGGTGAGTAATTAATGACAGAATTTTCATTTTTGGGTGAAATAACCATTTAACGAGTCCATGCACACTAACGTACAAAGCTAAATAGCTTACTGTTCTCACATAATGTACGTTAACAACATTAAATGACTCTATACGCAATTGGATAGTCCTTCAACCAATCAGACCACTAGAGGCGTGATAAACGAGCATAATTCAAATGACTCTGTATGCAATTGGATAATCCTTCAACCAATCAGACCACAAGAGGCGTGATCAACGGGCAACGACCCATCGCTTCTCTATCCGTCATCGTGTTAAACCCGCCAATAGCGCACCAGGGGGATAAGCCAGTCTGTGATTGGTTCACGCAAAAGTGTAACAGAAGCAAATGAATGTACAGGTTTCCAGACTGAGTTGCAGGGCGAAATCAAATCGCCGGCAGATCAGACTGGGTTTACCCAGTCTACATACATGCGGGATTCACTCTTGAAATTGTGATGACTGACAGTGATAAATATTTATGTATCGAAATCAGGCACATATAAATGTCAGGAAACACAATTCCTGGCTGCATGTCAATATCCATGGATCACTGGATCTTTGGTAAATTGTAAGGAACACTATATATTAGACTATATTACTTAAACTGATAATCGTTTGCTCTACTCGCTCTTCTGCTACTCAGTCCAGCTGAGGGGGCGTGTTCCGGCGGGAATGTGATGTCGATGCATACTCTCTAGAGCTGCAACTAACGATTATTTTTTCTGTCGACTAATCTAACGATTCTTTTTCCCGATTAGTCGACTAATCTAACGTTTATTTTCCCAGATTAATCTGATGATACTTTTTTACTGATTATTGTATTTCAGAGAGGGTAGTGAATTTGTATATTATTTTAACATGAAATCTATGAATGATGACAATATTAATTGTATTTCAGGAAGGGTAGTGTACTTAAGCCATTTTATAATGAAATATATGAACACAAGAAGCATTTTAAACATTATGTATAACTAATGATACTATTCATCATAAAATGTATACAGAGTAGGCCTAATTAGGAAAAGTTGTTTACTATAATAGTTGAGTATGATTTACTTATTGATTTGTGTCAATAGTAAACACAAATGCACTTGTATTTATCTGCAAAAGGTTCGCAAACAGGAGCTTTCAGCATAGTGTTAATGTATAACTAGTCGTCTATTTTGAAGATATACATGTGCATAAACAAAGACTAAAGCTGCCAGAAGTTTTTGCCAAACTTCAAAGACACATTTAAATGATTAAAACTAGAGGCATATCTTACCTTTAATGTTACTTTAATCATGTAAACTACCTATATATAGCATGTTTTTATGCATATGTGTTTGGGACAGTGGGGAACCCAGTTGCATTTGAAGCAGATATATGCTGCCCATAATAAATAAAATCCTGGGGTCGGAGAAGAACACCGGAAAATGTGACCAAATGGACAATATTCGTCTGTATTTGCAATACACACGCCACGGTTAAGCTGCGCGAGATGAACACTGGCAGTGTGAAAGCCCAACGGACGCACGCGGCTTCTGCTCTCCACGCGCACAGCTTCTGCTCTGCCACCACGTGCAGTGTGAAATCGGTGTTACAGAGCGAACAAAGCACCGTTTTATTCGGCTTCTGTTTAAAGTACTCCCACACTTTTGAATGTCTGGCTTTATATGATAAATTATCATTTTCACTATGCCCGGGAGCAGAAGCCTATTCTAGAACGTAAATAATGTGACGCCGTCGTTGCGTCGTTGCAGCCCTAATACCCTCTATTAGCAGCCTATTGAAACTGTCACTAATGAGGCATCTATGTGTAAATTTGTATGGTTCCAGGCAGGTCTTGACCATATTACATGTCCATATCACTTCGCCAAATGATTTTGGTTATTTTAAAAGGTCCTTACAGCCTATGACAGCAAAAGAACCAAAACCCACAATGGCACGACCAAGCAAACATATTAAGCAATAGGAAAAAGATGACAAATTATTTCCATGTTTTTGCCACAAACTCTCTCCCACTCAAACGTGTTGTCAGCGCTGCTCTGACAATTTTATCAGTAAAATAGTCTAGCAACATAAAATCTTAATGGTATTTCTCACTAGCGAGGTAATAATGGCGCTGTTCTTGAAGCAGGTAAACTCACAGTTTCGCTATTAGTAGAGACGCTGCTGCCGAACACTGTTCGAGAGATGCACAGACTCAGGTAGTTCACACACGCTTAACCCTCCCCTCCTATCCTTCCCTAATTTAAGAGGGATCGGAACTATTTAAATGAAGTCGAGAGAAAAATATGTTCGTCTCATTGGCCTTTTTATTCAAAACCTACAGTGTTGCAAGTGCGTGTGTAACTCAGACTGTGCATCTTGACTATAAACTCTTGTGCATAAAACAACAGGTAGACCTTTAGTAGATTGATACAAGAGTCTGCTCTCTCACACTGTTTGCGTGCACCCAGTCCTAACCGTGCCAATCAAGCAGCACCTGAGGACAAAAGAGAGAGAAGCCCCTATTCACAGCCTTGTAGGGTGCTTCCTCAGTGGAAGAGGGGAAAGCAGTGTACTGTGAGAACATTTTCTCTCTTCCTCTCACCGTGTGGGAAAACTCCTCTGCCCCTCTCACACATCAAGCCGGACAGGGACTCACTCATTTATTCGTCCTTTATTAAATGAGACCATGGACACATCAGTTACAATAACACTGAACTGAACAATGCTCTCAAGGGCCTGTTGTTTAGCCCTGGCTTCCAGGACTGCTTTATACATGGTACTTCCTCTGTGGAATCAGTTTTTGTCAGGAGTTGGTGGTCTGAAAAGACATGTCCTTGGCACTGGAGCCATATCCTACAGTAAAAAGAAATGCCAGGACTGATACAATGATCAATGAACGGCTCATTCTCCTAGATTTGTGTCCTGTTTGTGTTCCTAAGAATTACCTGTAATTCATAGACAATCACATACTTAACATATCATTTGATAGAGTTAACTTTAGGGTGTAATTTAAAAAAATTGGGCAATATGTATGTCAAATTTGTATAGGCTTTGGAATTAGGCCTATATATCAGCTTTTTTTATGTTTTTCTAAAATGCTTGGTGCAGTTTTCTTTTCTTTTTGTATTTTTTATATATTTATAATAATGGTTTGATATTTCTGACATATTGACCTTTTAAATTAATATTATTTTTCATTTTATTTATATCATTATATTTCGCAAGTTCAATGGTATAAATAGTGCTCAGATTTATTATTATTATTATTTAAAAACAAAACTAGTGACTGCAAAATTTTTGTTTAACTATATTTGCAAAGTCTGGCAGTACAGTATGCATTATAATTTGTATATACTGCAGTGTATTTACAGTATATATAAATTATAATGTATACTGTACACTGTAAAACAATTCACCCATTTCAACATAAAAAAATTAAGTTCAGTTGCTGCCTAAATGAAGTAGAATCAAATTGGCTGTACACTTCAATTTTAAATTATATAACATTTGAGTTTAATCTGGTATAAATTATTTTAAAAAGTTGAATTGTTTAAATTATTTTGATGAGTTATTGTAAAACATATGTGATGACTTATTGATCATATAACTTATTACACTAATGTATAAAAAAATATTGTCTGTAGCAACATTAGGATAATATTTGCAGAATCCACCATTAAAACATATATTAAAAATATGAAGAGAAAGAGTTAAATTACACTTAATAATCTTCATTTTTGAACAATTGGTCTGAATGCTTGGTGTTTAATACAATACTGAAAAAGACAAGTGTCCTCTGTTACACTTGTAATTGAATCCACCTGCATATATGCGAGGCAGGAAGTCCTGGCACACAGCTTAAAATGTCTCTTCTCCTGACCGACAGGCTGGCACACTTGTTTTTCATGGAACATCTGGAAGCATGAGAGTGTGGAGTCCCACTAAGCGGGTCTTTGCAGCTGGCTACAGGCATAACACTCAAAGGTAAACAGGGAAAAACAGGGAAAAACCCCTTGCATTATCCTCCGGAATAGATGTCTGCATATCCCCGTGTTGAGGGTGGAAATAGCCCCCCTGTCAGGAGCAGGTGCTTCCTCCAGCAAGTCTTCTTATTTATCCACATTTACAGCCATGTTTGGGCAACCACGCACACCAGCTTAAGTCTCTTAATACCAACAACAGGTGGACGAATGAATGTGTTCTGAATCATGAAAAGGGGAATCTCCAAGTAACTCCAGCTTTTCCTCATTTGGCTTTCTATCTTTCTATTTGTTTGGTAATATGGCAGATTTGATCCCTGCAAGAAGCAGTGAGTTTCAGTATCACTGTGTGCTTGACTTCTGGAGCGACACATTGGTCTGTCATCAGGGGCGATTCTAGGATTTTCATTTTAGCAGGGCTCAGCCCCCAGTCAGGGTATGACAAAAATGGTAACACTTTAGTTTAGGGTCCAATTCTCATTATTAACTAGTAGCTTATTAGCATAAATATTAGGATATTGGCTGTTTATTATTCCTTATACTTATAAAGCAAATATTAATGCCTTATTCTGCATGAATATATTGTAGGCTACATCCCTTAATCATACAGGAATGTAGGCAGGTTTATAATCACTGCGATCTCATGTGCGAGGTAGTTAGAGCGGTTGAGGGGCATTCTCCCCTGAGAACATTTTGATTTCTATAATCAACATATGTGCATTTTAAGATGTTCTGAATGCCAAAAAATTTGATAACAATAGCTTGAAAATCATGTGGGCAGATATGACTGATATAGTTTTTACATTTTCGTCATTGTAGAAAGTAAACTGGAGAGGTGGTGGTCCAGTGGGTTAAACCACTGAACTGATATGCAGAAGGTTGCTGGTTCGATCCCAGCGGTCACCAGCAGTGTGTCCTTGAGCAAGGCACTTTACTCCACGTTGCTCCAGGGGGATTTGCACTGTAAGTCGCTTTGGATAAAAGTGTCTGCCAAATGCATAAATGTTGTCCCCGCCTACTCTGATTTGATTGGTTTTCTCAAATTTGACATTGACGAGCGGTGACAGACCAATGAACGCACACACCTCCGCTTCTGACGTACGCTCTACTCGGCGCCGCTGCGGATTGAAGAACACGCTAAAGCCCCCCTAGAAAGGGCCAGGGCCTAGTAGCGACGCCCATGTCTGTCATCACTTTTTGATTACGATGCATTAAATACAATAGTATTACCATTTTCCTCATACAGGCTAAACGACTACCTATTTGAAGGGGACCTATTATGCACAATTCACTTTCATAAGGTGTTTGAACACAGATGCGTGTCCACATGTGTGTGTAAACAACCAGACTATAATGGTAAAAATCCACCCAGTACTTTTTTTATAATCCCCATCAATCATTATCAATCTCTTATAACGTGCTGTTTCATATTCCCCCTACTCCTAGGTAAACCCCGCCCATGGCTGTTGATGATCTGCCCTTTTAGCATAGACACACCCCTGAGAAGCACAGAGACTGCCATTTCTGTTTACTCGCTGTATCAGCTAGCTAGACTATTAAAATGTCTATGCCAAAAACATTACAAATGTTCTGTTGTTGGATGTGCTAAAGAACATACAATCTCCATAGACTCCTGGCATCCACGCCACTGAGGACACTGTGGTTGAATTTAATTTTTGAAGGAAATGTGCCGAAGAATGTCGGCAAAATGTTATACTGCTTCAGCAACGAGGGTCAGTACAACGCTGGATTTGCAAAAAAGTTGTTTTTGAAGGATGGGTCAATACTAACGCTTTGTGCTCTAACTTCATATTCAGAACAAGTAAGGATGGATAAAGTTACCCGTCTCTGACTGTATTCACAGAGACATGACTGACTGATTCATGTCGTTAGTTTTATCCTGAAAACGCTCACCGTCTGCATAGTTCATAAACGCACATTTATTATGTATCGGCAGGGCTCTCAAGTCTCGTGAGACACGCATTTCAACCCGTTCACACGCCATACCTTGTATTTCTCACGCAGAGAAATGTCCAGGATAATGCCCACCAAGTTGCGCCGCTATTAAGAGGAATCAAGTGAGTTCCACGTAGAGTTCAGAAGGCCCTGCCAAGCACCAGCCAATCAAATAAAAAATATAGCTACCGAGCAGCCAATCAGAAAATAGCATTGCTGTATCCGGGTTAGATTTTACATTCTGCCTCCTACTGGTGGTTTAGTTTAATGTTTTCTTTCCAACATTTCTTATTTGTATATTCAAAAATATTTAAAACAATCTCATAATTTTTGTAAATTATTTAATTTGATTGGCAATAGCCCTAGAGTGTCTTATTCTAATTTAATTTATAGATCAAATTTAAGAATATAAAATGAAAGCTGAAGCATAAGATTATGGCAAAATGCCCTTCATAAAAGGTAAAAATATCAAAGATATGCAGATTTAAATATCTCAAAGCTTATTGAACACTGGTGAGACTATTGCTTCATAATACATTATATTTACAAAGTAAATTCTGAAAAAAAAATATATATTCCAAATTATTATGGATTATTAATTTGCCTCTTCCCTGACATCTTTGAAATGGAGAAATGCAAGAATTAATACTATGCACACACACACAGAGAAATGTTGAATTAAATAAAATATATATATATATTATTTATTTATTTATACAAATTTTTCAGATCAGAACCTCGTCCCCACTCAAACCCCTGTTGCTGTAGCCAAAATCCCACTCTGAACTCAGTTCAAAACTTGAGAGCCCTGTACAGTAGGTCTATCGTATAGTCAGGTGACAGATTTTTTGTTTTCATGAGCGCCTATACAATTGAATTTAATTTAAATCAATGTAACTCCACAACAACTAATGTTACATAAATGTATCCGCTAACCATTCAGAAACGTCCAGGTGCAGTCTAAAAGTTGCAACCTCTTCCTAAGTCTCTCAGTGTCCGACTCTTGTTCAAACATGTAAGGCTGTACTCCACAACTGATCATTTCTGACATTTTGGCTGAGTGAGATTCGTTTTGCTGTTGACGAGTATCCGAAGCTTGTGTAAAGGATCCACCCTCTTCTGGACAGCAGCTCATTTGCATTTAAAGGAACACACACATAAACAGCGTTTTTGCTCACACCCAAATAGGGGCAAATTTGACAAGCTATAATAAATGATCTGGAGGGGATTTTGAGCTGAAACTTGGGTACACCAGAAATGTATATTACATCTTGTGAAAAGGGGCATAATATGTCCCCTTTAAATAGTATTTAGACCCCAGAAATAAAAAAAAGGGAAAAATTGAGCCAAGTTCTCAGAAATGTGCTGCTTGAATTCCTGTTGGTTTCACGTGGTTGTAAAGAACGTTTTCAACAAAAGGTTACATTTTCTTAGAATTTCACCTTAAATTTACAACCTGAAAGGTCAAATTATCTGGCATTTTAATAGACTTTTTGACATTCAGACAGTCACGAGAGTCTACAGGGGTCCTATATATGATATAATTTCTTGATTTATCTTTTTTTTTTTTTTTTTTGCAATTTATGACTGAATGTATGAAAAAGCAATAACCTTCTGTATTCCCTCCGTACTGGCATGCAAACATAATTATGTAAATTCTTCCACTGGTCCGTCTTTACATGATGCTAAAATGCAAACGTTGTCATCGTCTCTCTCTGTAAAGAGATGGAATGCACTCTAGGATATTGTGAGAAATTGTGAGATTAGACAGCTGTGTTTTGTTGGCTGCTTCAGCCCCGCCTTCGAGTGTGGCACTCGGTCGATGGGAGTGACACCAATTATTTATGTCACATTCCCTCCGGAAGCAGAGGATGGAAACTCAACAAGAGAGGACCATCCATCAGACTTGTCCAATGGGGCTGTATACCTATGACTCCATCGCTGCGAAGGCAGGGAATGAAGTCTCTTAGGACGATTTCAAATAACCAGCCACACACTTACCCTGTCAGAAAGAGACAGTAATTAAAAGTCCCAGAATATACATACCATTTAGTCTGCAAATATCAATTTTAAACTAATGGATTGGAAAGGTGACAGCATTTTAGGGGGCGTTAACTTGAGTAATTGGAGTTGTCGTGGAATCCTTGGGCTCTGCCCCTGTTAGGTGAACTGGCCGGCCTGTTAAAACCACAGCAAAGTTAAGGAGGAAAAAACAAAATGCAGGTTGTTCAGATGTCTCACTGGCTGGGAATTGACTCTTAACTAGGTGGTTGATGGATGAGGTGGGTCAGGTTATTAATAGTTTGCTGATTTTCACCTTCAATATTTTCAGGGGGCATTTTTTATTGTGTCATGAATGTCATGGTGTGATCTATTGAAGGTTCAGAGACAAAGTCAGCTCCCTTGAAATAATTGTCCTTATTCAAAACTTCTGAAAGGCACAGTGACCAAAGCAACAGGCTTGTGAGGGGACAGCAGAAGTGTAGGAAGGGTAGGCTGGTGTCTGTCATAGCACATGCATTTACTGGAAGAAAAAATATTTAAAGTGACAATAGTTACACATAGAGAGAGATTAGAATACTAATGAAAGAGTAAAATCTATTTCACCATTTTACAGCATACTTACAGAATCTTTCAGGCTAGGTAGGTCAAACGTATAAGTATGGCTGACATTTCTACAGGGTGTCATTAGTGCGTAATGCTTCAGCCACACGTTGACTTAAATAACAATGACCCTATAATTCGATTAAGCAACTTCCCTCTGAGGATTCTATATGTAGACATGTAAAGAACATCCTAGAGATTTAGATCTTCTAAAACTGGAAAATGCCTTTTTGTTTGACAAATAGCCACTTATCTGCTCATTGTCATTTGAAAGGTAAACAACAATAAATAATTATACAAAGTTGTCTTCATTTTAGAATAAATAGTGTACTCTTTACACAGACAGTAACATGCAGATGAAGCATCAGAGATTAGCCTTTCTATGCAGCAAATTAACAAAAGCCCAACCTAAATTGTTTCAAGAACTCTTTTCACGAGTTCACACTTACATATAATTTATGGAGAGTAATTTAAATGCGTATTTGGCGTGCTGTCCGGGGGGAGGGCTTCGAGCTCGGAATATGGCCCGAACCCAAAGTACCCCCCGTGTATGTAAGTGGTTGATGAATAAAAGTGGTGAAAAAGGGGTGGTGGAGGGTTGCTGGAAACTGTCAATGAACAGAGGTAAGACTGCTGCGTATATATACCTCTTATTGATGATTAGCTGATTGCTCTCCACCTGTGTCAATTATCTGAACGTGCTCCTCCCGAACTTTGTTTATAAAACATCATTTAAAACCAAAATGATGCATTTTAGCAAACAAGTCATATTTAAAAAGCTGTAAGGCGCTCCCAAGAAAAGCCACATGATTATTTCAATTCTCAAGTCAACTAAGTAAACAAATAAACATTTGAGCTTAAATATTTTTATTTCAGACAGGAATTTTTTACATTCAAGTAACAAGGAATTGATCATATTTAAGTTAACCATTACCATCTGGCCATCTGGCCAAATGAAGGAACTACATTTGCATGGCAATCACTTCACTTTAAAGTTTTGTGAACAAAACTTGAACATATAATCCTTTAGATGTACAATCCTTTGTGTGCTGTGGCAAAACCTCTAAGGCATGTGTGTAACTCAATCCTTATAATACACAATATGCTGTAATATGGGAGATTTTTTTTGTGATGTCAATCCTGTACATCTGCATTTAGTGCACTTACTATAACAGTAAGAATTACTGTACATATTCTGACTAAGCCCGATGGTGGACTTTTGTTATGTGATTTAGCAGGGATAAAAATGTTTTTCCTTTACCTTTTTTAATGATCTCCCACAAGTAACCTACAAGTAAATGAGATAATTAATACAGTATGAAGTAACATTAAACACTCTGTCAATTCAATACACATTCATTCTCATGCACTCTACACACAATTCTACACACACACACACACACACACACACACACACACACACACACACACACACACACACACACACACACACACACACACACACACACACACACACACACACACACACACACACACACACAGGTCAGGCCCTCCGATTTCCCTTACATGTCACCATGATATGTGATTTTCCATTTACAGTGTATTTAAATAAAGGGGCATTTTAATACATTTGTATAGCAGCACACACAAATATGATACATTTATAATCCTTCATCAGCAGTCCTATATGGCTAAGGCTTAAAACCAAGTGTTTTATATAAATAACTGCAATCAAATATGTTTTCTTGACATAAATGTAATACAATTCTAAACAATTATCTTACCATCAAGCCAGAAGAGCTTCCTGTGCCGTTCAAGTTTCATAAATTCCCTTTTTACAGTACCTGAGCAGTAATGCTGTGCATATTTGCATATATAATCTGCATATACAATGGAATCATAAGTAAAGTGCATTTTTTAAATAAATAAAATTATCCTTTATATTATATTACTAAATAAAATGAGGGATCCAAAGGGCTATTAAGATTTATAAGGTCTAAGTATAATAGAGAAATAACCTCTCTGGAACTATTTTTACATGCTCAAAAGTATCTTTGGTTTTGATGTTGAGGAATGATTCTACCAGTTGGCTTTCAGATGATTTGAACCTTTCTGATTTTTTGTCAGTTCCTCATGAACTTCTTCGAAGGAACCTGGCTGAGATTCCAGGGATGACTTTGTCATCTGCTTTTGCAAGGCATTTTCAGATGATTCCCATTCACTGTCCTTTGAATCATCATTAGTCTCATTTGTCTGGACCTCCTCTTCTTCTGCTGTATCCTCTGTAATATCTGAGAGTTTGCCCTTTTCCTTTTTATTCAACTCTTCAACCTCGTCTTTTTCCACACAAGAACTCGCTTCTGCATCATCACTTCCATCCTCTGCAGTCGCTTCGTCTTCCTGTTCATTATCACTCCTCTCTGGTTGTCCAGCGAGTTGGAGGAATCTCAGAGCCTGAACGATCATCTTGAAGTTTTTATGTGCAGTTTTTTCCTGTGGTTTTCCCTCTGATCCAGAACTCAAGTCCACGACTTGGCTGTGTTCATCTGTTTCTGAGTCTTCTCCATCAGCATCAGCCCCGTCCTCAGATTCTGAGTTGTGCTTTACCAAAAAATTAAATGAAGTTGCCCCATCTGGTTTTTCATCTATTTGTTTTGGCTGTAACACAGGCTGTAAAGCTGGAGCATTGCCATCATGTTCCCCTTCATCTGTCTCCATATCTAGCTCTGTATCATCCTCAGCTTCATCACCAGCTTCAGCTGATTCACCATTGTTGGCCACAAGACCAACTTTATTGGAAGTTATCTTCACATCATCATCTTCTTCCTTACATTCTTCACCTGTATCATCAACACTATCTACAACGACATCACCCTGGTTCTTAAGAGGTGTTTCATCATGACACTCAGTGTCCTCAAGGTTAGAAAGAATGTCTCCCTCCTCTGCTGCTTCACAGCTGACAGATTCCTCGTCTTCCTCAACGTCTGATTGACTTTTGTCTGTCTCTTCTCCAGTTGTCTCATGATCAGGTGTTTGTTTTCGCTCTGCCAGTTCTACCTCAGCATACTTGTCTTCTGCTGTGGTGCAATCTTCAACAGTAGCTTTCTCCTCAGACATCTCAGATTCAGCTTCAGTGGTGCCTTCATCTGCTGTGTCCTCGTCACCTGTATCAGTCTCTCCTGCAGTTTTGGCTACAGCAGTCTGCCCACCTTCTACAGATTCATTCTCAGGCATCTCATGCTCTTCTACAGTGTCATCATTAGCTTTCTCACCCTTTTCTGCAGTTTGATCATCATCTCCTGTATTGCCATCTTCATCAGTTTCAGCTTTAGCATCTTCTACAGATTCATTATTAGCAGATGTCTCACCCTCCTCTGCAGTTTCATCTTCAGTTATTTCATCCTCTCCAGCCGCTTGTCCATCTTCTACTGATTCATTTTTAGCAGCAGTATCACCATCTTCTGCAGTTTCATCTTCAGTTATTTTATCTTCTCCAGCAATTTCTGCTTCAGTAATTTGTCCTTCTTCTGAAGTTTTATCTTCAGCTGTTTCACCGTCTTCAGCAGTTTCATCTTCTGCATTTTCATTTTCAGCCACCTCATCCTCTTCTGCAGTGTCATCATTAACTGTCTCACTTTCTTCTCCAGTTTCATCTCCAGCAGTCTCTCCATCTACTGCAGTTTGATTTTCAGCCACCTCATCCTCTTCTGCAGTGTTTTCATTAACTGTCTCGCTTTCTTCTCCAGTTTCATCTCCAGCAGTCTCTCCATCTACTGCAGTTTGATTTTCAGCCACCTCATCCTCTTCTGCAGTGTTTTCATTAACTGTCTCGCTTTCTTCTCCAGTTTCATCTTCAGCAGTCTCTCCATCTACTGCAGTTTGATTTTCAGCCACCTCATCCTCTTCTGCAGTGTTTTCATTAACTGTCTCGCTTTCTTCTCCAGTTTCATCTTCAGCAGTCTCTCCATCTACTGCAGTTTCATTTTCAGCCACCTCATCCTCTTCTGCAGTGTCTTCATTAACTGTCTCACTTTCTTCTCCAGTTTCATCTTCAGCAGTCTCTCCATCTACTGCAGTTTCATTTTCAGCCACCTCATCCTCTTCTGCAGTGTTTTCATTAACTGTCTCACTTTCTTCTCCAGTTTCATCTTCAGCAGTTTGTCCATCTTCTGCAGTTTGATTTTCAGCCACCTCATCCTCTTCTGCAGTGTTTTCATTAACTGTCTCACTTTCTTCTCCAGTTTCATCTTCAGCAGTCTCTCCATCTACTGCAGTTTCATTTTCAGCCACCTCATCCTCTTCTGCAGTGTTTTCATTAACTGTCTCACTTTCTTCTCCAGATTCATCTTCAGCAGTCTCTCCATCTACTGCAGTTTCATTTTCAGCCACATCATCCTCTTCTGCAGTGTCTTCATTAACTGTCTCACTTTCTTCTCCAGTTTCATCTTCAGCAGTCTCTCCATCTACTGCAGTTTCATTTTCAGCCTCCTCTTCTGCAGTGTCTTCATTAACTGTCTCACTTTCTTCTCTAGTTTCATCTTCAGCAGTCTCTCCATCTACTGCAGTTTTACTTTCAGCCTCCTCATCCTCTTCTGCAGTGTCTTCATTAACTGTCTCACTTTCTTCTCTTGTTTCATCTTCAGCAGTCTCTCCATCTACTGCAGTTTTACTTTCTGCTGTATTAAGCTCTTCTTCAGTGTCATAATTAGTTGTCTCACCATCTTCGGCAGTTTCATTACCAGCTATGTCATCGTCTTCAGCGTCTAGCACTTCAGCAGTCTGCCCGTCTTCTGCAGTTTCATCAAAAGCTGTTTCATCCTGCTCTTCTGATTCTTCCTCAGTGTGTTCTTCAGTTGCCTCCTCAGCCTGCATTATATCATCAAATTCATTGTCATCATTTTTCACATCTTCATCTAATTCATCATTAATCTTAGAACTGCTTGCACTTTCTTTAAACGCCATTAAATCTGAATCAGTCTCATCATTCTCCTCTTTCTCTTCATCTTGTTCTACAGCCTTATGTTGTGCTATATTAGTGTTATCAGACATCTCAGCAATTTCCTCAACTTCATCCACATCTTTCCTTAAATGTTTGGATATATTCGATTGTTTCACAGAACAATCATCCACATAAGTGCTGGAGGCATTGTCTCTCTCTTCACCCTCCTCACTTTCTCGTTTTTCATATTCTTTGTTAATTTCTTGGGCAATGGAAGCAAGAATTTCTTTATCTGCCCCCTCTTTCTCATCCTCCTCTTTGACAGCCTCAAGCCCAACATTTTCTCCTTCCATCTTACTGGCTGTAGATTCAATGTTTTCATTGATGGGAGACGATTTCTTAATCTGGAGAATTCTTCTCAAATCAAAGTCCATCATCACAGGGGCAGAATTCAGCGTTTCCACAGGTAACACTTGTTTGGATTCCATTTTCTTTTTCAAGCATGTGTCACAAGGACAATATTCATCATCACTACGTTGATCACTGAAATCAGTCCCTGTCATTGTGTACTCATCATCACTTTTAGCAGGTTGTGGATCAATTGATTGGTTGCGCATCACTTTCAGGCGCCTCCGCCTTTGCTCCGTTTGAATGGTAGATTCACGTGATATTGTGGTGAACCTTTTCGGTGGTCTTGGTCTTCCAGCTCTGCCTTGGATTTTTCTTAGTTCCCTGTCTATACTCGATTGTATCCGTCTGCTGACTTCATCTTGCAATTCACTTATCATGGCGTCAAGCTGCTCATTGTCATCCAGATTCCAACGGACTTTAAACTCAGCCATTGCATCAACATAATTTGTCATAAATTGTTTTTCTAATTTGTTCAATAAATTCAGAACCCATAGAGGATCAGGGTCTTGAGAAAGCCTTTTTGATAATTGACCTCTTGGTAGTGTTGGAGCACTCCCTGAACTTGTGTCCTCTGGATGGTCTGATTCAGTTTCCTTATTATTATTCCCAGAACTCTTGTTTGATGAAAGAGGTGTTTCAACGAGTTCCCTTGGACTATCATTATTCCTGATAGTTTCGTCAGAGCCTCGGGCATCATCTTTTAGCTTCTCTTCAACTGTGTCCTTTGTCTCTGCTATATCTGGAGAGACTGAATCATATTTTGATACTGGTGTTTCTGAAGCTTCCTCTTCCAGTGTTTCATCAACTTCCTGTACCTTTGTCAGGGTATCCAGGCCTTCACATTCTGTATTGATTTGGACTTGGGTGCCATCATTGACACTATTTTTCCCAGAACCTGTTGAGCCACTATTAACATCTACCCCCGAGGACGACCTGGCTTTGTATTCCTTGTCCAGACGCTTGTTTCTTTCCTCAGATGTCTTCTCGCTGTCTTTTGGGTCACAAAGCCAAAGGGACCTAAGCATGCTCATGAGCTCCTGGTATTTTTCTTTTTTACCATCTTCATCACTAGTACCAAAATCTAACAACTGAAGATTTGCCAAACAATCCAGAAGACCTTGCGCTGATGTACTGAGTTTACGTCCATATACAGGAGACACCTCTGGTAAGCTATTGCATCTGTCGAGTTTGGGGCTCAGCAAGACTTTCATCACCAGAACTGAGGAATCGAACATCTTCGGTTCATCCCCCCTCTGAGAGTGATCACCCTCAGCAACTTCAGGAGACTTTTTGTCAATAGCTCCCTCTGCATTCACCACATGAGCATCTTCCATCTTGTGCTGTGTTTCAAGCTTGGTTACGTCACGTTGCAAAGTTTCACGCACATTTTCATCTCCCGAAGGCACATGTGATGTGCAGAGTGGCTCTATCAAATCAAAGTTGTCGTGGAATTCATCGCCTAGATCACACAAGGTGGTGTCTGATGGGATTTTTCTCAGCCATTCATTTACTACCTCAGTTGGAGAGGCATTTGGCAGGCAAGAAGGACTCAGCTCAGACATGTCTTCATCCATCTTGTGGCAAGATGAGTCACTCCCAATCCTTTTCCTACACTTGCTACTTTTTTCACTCTTAATGTCACTGACATTTGTATCCGATCTACAAGATTCATTTTTTTCTGCTGCTGCATTCAAATGGTCAGTATGTTCTTCTCTTGGGACTGGAGCAGGAACGGTCTGTGATATTCTATCATTGGAGCCGCCAAGTAAAATAACAGGTTTTTTGGATTTTTTGGGAGATTTTGGTGGGATAGGACTGAGTTGGTTTCCTGATAAAGTCGCTGAACGACACTTGGGCGTATCCTCAACTTTCTGTGTTGACTTGGTGCTTAATTTATTGTTTCTTCCATTGACAACTGTAGTTTTAACATCATTATTTTGACCATTTACTTTCAAATGAGATGATGATCTGGATATATTACTCTTTGGTCTGTCTGTCATTTCTGCAGTATTTTCTTCTTTAGTGTTAGATTTCCCAGAGTCAGAGATTGCTGAGGCACTTGAAATTTTTATTTTCTGTTGTGTAGAACTACATTTTGAACAGACACTTTGAGATTCATGGGTAACATCTGGACTTTCAGTTTTATCTTGCCCTGTGATTTCAGTGTGTACAGACATACCAGAAGCTTTGTTAGATGGACAGATCTCTTCGGTTAGAGAACTCTGCCTCACTGAACCATTGGCAGATGGTTGGCTATCAGATGAAGTATTTAAATTCTTTGTTTTGGAGGATTTATTGCTTGCTACATCATCTCTGTCCTGGTTTGTGTCTCTAGGAAATGTAGAGCTGCAATGCGAGCATTTGGACTTCGATTTACTGGAGACATTTGACTTAGCCGATGCAAAACTTTTAGGTCTTTCCTCTGGGGTCTGTGTTGTTTCACTTGTTATTCGTACTGGAGATTCTGATAAACACTTCACATCAGATCTACCGCATATTTCAGTCTTTGATGAAGCAGATGTTCTTGAGGTCACTGAAACAGCATCTTCATCTATTTCCTCAACATCATCAGCCTCATGGTCTTCAACTATCCCAATAGACACTGATGTGCTTGTTGGTGTTAGGACTCTTTCAGAGGCGGAACTAACTGAGCTGATTTTGGACTTTGCTGACTTTTTAGAGAGAGGACTTGCAGGCACTTCTTCATGTTCAGAATCATTTTCAGATGATGCAATTTGACTTGAGGACTTATCTATTGCACCATATTTATTTGAGTTCTCCACTTGAGATACTTTTGATTGATCAGACACTGGACTCTCACCTCTGTTTAATTCCATATCTACAGTGTTTGTTATATCGACCTGACCCTCAGAAACCTTAGACTTCTTGGATCTTGTAGATACGTTTGACCTAACTGACAATTTGCTTGGTGATCTGTTTTCTTTTTTATCCACACCTGCTTTAGACACTTTAGATGCTGCAGATGCATTAGACAACACACTTGTCGATCTTCTGTCAGGCTCTTCAGTTTCTGAGAGGAGGGACTTCGCAGAAGCATTTGATTTGGTAGGCACAACACTTGATTTGACAGTGGCATCAGATGTTGTAGATGGAGTTGACTTTACAGACAAAGAGCTTGTTGTTCTTTCTACCATTTTATTTGCTTCTTTGTCGTCCTCAGTTGTTCTTTCTGAATGTTTTGATTTCTCAGATGCACAAGATTTTGCAGACATTGCACTTGATGATCGAACATATCCTGTATCTGAGTTTCCAGTTTCTTTAGGAGCAACTCCTGAAATATTGGACCTCTTAGATCTTGCAGATGTTTTAGATGTAACTGATGTTGCACTTGGTGCTCTCTGCTGTACATTGCTAATTAGCTCCGAATCTTCTGGCTTGTTTGATCTTGCAGAAACATTAGAAATAGAGGACAAAGCACTTTCTGTTCTCGCTTCCTTTTGTTTATCTTCATTGACAGGGTCTTCTCGACCAGACCTTCCAGAGACACCAGATTTCAATGACCTCGAACTTGGTGCCCTCTTCACTTGTTGTTCATCTGGTTCATCTATGATTATTTCTGAAACTTCTGATGTTCTGGATCTTACAGAATAATTTGATTTAGCAGACACCACACTTGGAGCCCTTTCTTGGATTTCTCCCTCATTTTCATCAGGTGTGGCTTCAGACATTATTGAAATGGCACTCGGAGGTCTGTTTAGGTTCTGAACCTCTTCTTCCTCTGAATGCTCTGACTTATTGGATCTTACCGAAATTATGGATTTAGTAACACTTGGTGCTTTTACTTCACTTTCTTCATCGTCAGGCTCTTCTGCCTGTACTTCTGAAACATTTGATGCTTTGGATTTTGCAGAGATACTGGTTTTGGTAGAAATATCAGATCTTCCTGACATAGCACTTGGCACTCGGTAACGTTTTTCTTTGTTATCAGTGTTGACATTAATTGCAGAAGCATTTGACTTTTTTGATTTTGCAGAAACATTAGACTTTGCAGACAAAGCACTTGAAGCTCTCTCTTCTTCTAGGTCTTTTGCATCAGGCTCTACTGCCTGTACTTCAGAGACTTTTGATGCTGTGGATTTTGCAGAGATACTGGTTTTGGTAGAAATATCAGATCGTCCTGACATAGCACTTGGCACTCTGTCCCCTTTTTCTTTGTTATCATTGTTGATATCGGTTGTAGAAGCATTTGACTTTTTTGATTTTGTAGAAATGTTTGACTTTGCAGACAAAGCACTTGGAGCTCTTTCTTCCTCTTGGTCTTTTGCATCAGGCTCTTCTGCCTGTACTTTTGAGACTTTTGATGCTGTGGATTTTGCAGAGATACTGGTTTTGGTAGAAATATCAGATCTTCCTGACATAGCACTTGGCACTCGGTCGCCCTTTTCTTTGTTATCATTGTTGAAATCGATTGCAGAAGCATTTGACTTTTTTGATTTTGCAGAAACATTTGATTTGGCTGACAAAGCACTTGAAGCTCTTTCTTCCTCTTGGTCTTTTGCATCAGGCTCTTCTGCCTGTACTTTTGAGACTTTTGATGCTGTGGATTTTGCAGAGATACTGGTTTTGGTAGAAATATCAGATCTTCCTGACATAGCACTTGGCACTCGGTCGCCCTTTTCTTTGTTATCATTGTTGAAATCGATTGCAGAAGCATTTGACTTTTTTGATTTTGCAGAAACATTTGATTTGGCTGACAAAGCACTTGAAGCTCTTTCTTCCTCTTGGTCTTTTGCATCAGGCTCTTCTGCCTGTACTTTTGAGACTTTTGATGCTGTGGATTTTGCAGAGATACTGGTTTTGGTAGAAATATCAGATCTTCCTGACATAGCACTTGGCACTCGGTCACCCTTTTCTTTGTTATCATTGTTGAAATTGATTGCAGAAGCATTTGACTTTTTTGATTTTGCAGAAACGTTTGACTTGGCTGACAAAGCACTTGAAGCTCTCTCTTCCTCTTGGTCTTTTGCATCAACAAGCTCAGTTAAAACATTTGAAATTCTGGACTTATTGGATCTTGTTGAAACGCTTGATCTTGTTGACAACGCACTCTGAGCTCGTTCCTCTGTTTGGTGGTCTGATCCTTGAGGCAAAGCAGATGGCACTTTTAAATTATTAGACTCTTTCAATCTTTCAGAAGCATTGGATTTAGATGACATGGCACTCAGAGCCCGTTCTTCTGCAACTTCAACTCCGTCACTTACAGTGACCCCTGACTGATCGGATTGTGCTGAGAATGCACTCTGAGCTCGTTCTTCTGTTTGGTCTTTTTCTGAGACCATTGTTTTAGATTTTGCAGATATGTTAGATTTGGAGGACAGCACACTTGCAGATCTCAAATCATCTCTATCTTCAGCCACAACATCTGCTGCCATATCAGATACTTTTGATTGCTTGGATATACAAGAGCTATTGGATTTTGTTGACAATGCACTTGGTGCTCTTTCCTCTAGTTGCTCTCTGTCTGACAGATTAGATTTTTTTGACAATGTGGAAACTTCAGATTTGACAGACAAAGCACTGGAGGCTCTGTTTTCTATGTCCTCCTCCTCCATCTTGGACTTATTTGATTTCAATGAAGCATTTGATTTGATTGATATAACACTAGGAGCTCGTTCCTTCATTTCTTCTCCTGATCCTGGTGTTTTCTTGGATTTCCTTGATCTTGTAGATGTTGTAGACTTTACAGAAATAGTGCTTGATGCTCTTTCCTGAACATCCTCTTTTTCCTGTTTTTCATCTTGGTCTGCCTCTGAAATTTTGGATGTTCTGGATCTTTTAGAGATATTTGATATTGATGACACAGAACTTGGTGATCTCTCCCCTGGTAACTCCTCTCGAGTAGCTGTTTCAGCTTCAGGTGTGTTTAATTTCACACACTCAGTATTCAGTACATTTAAACATTCCCCTCCTTCTTGGAGAGAAGCTGCTTCTGAAATGTCAGACGTAGATTTTTGTGAGACAAACGATTTAATAGAAATGCTGCTGGGAGCTCTGTCTTGCTCATCATCCTCAAACTCGCTCAGCTCAAATGACATTTTAGATCTTGCAGAAATATTAGATTTTATCGAAAAGGAGCTGTGTACCCTCTCCTCTGTTTGATCATCATTTGTCAGGTCTTCAATTCCAGACTCGTTTAATGTACCAGATTTTACACTTGATGCTTTCTCTTCTATTCTATCTTCAGATGTCCCATCAGGTGCAGACTGTGGCTCTTTAGACTGACTAGATTTAACAGAAATATTTGATTTAGATGACACAACACTTACAGCCCTCTCCTCAACACTGTCCTGTGATTTAGCAAGCTCATCAAAACAATTTTCTGACAGTTTGGATCTCACAGATGTATTTGATTTAACAGACATGGCACTTGATGTTCTTGCTTCAAAATTTTGTTCCTCAGACACATTGTCTGAGATTTCATAATTTCCTGATTTGTCTGATCTGTGAGACTTTATTGACATGGCACTGTGTGCTCTTCCATCCTGTTCAAGTACTTCTGAAACATTTGTTCTGTATGATTTTCCAGAGGTATTTGATTTTACGGAGATAGCACTTGAGGATCGCTCCTCTATTATTTCATAATTTACTTCAGCATTCTCTGGAGTATTTCCATTTTCATAAGAGCCTGATAACTCGGACAGAGACAATTTGGCTGACATGGCACTTAGTGCCCGTTCTTCTGTTTCAGTATCTTGCCCATCAAAGTCTTCTAGATGATCATTTGATTTAGAAGCCTCTAAATTCGCTACGTCCTTTGAGACAACACATTTACAGGTTTTTGGTCCAGACAAAGCTCTGGGTGAAGTAGATGCTTCAGACCTGACCTCTTCATCACCTACTTCTGGACTGGCAAACTTTCTGGCCGTTTTAGACTGCCCTGAAGATGAAGCTTTGCTCGGTGGTCTTGGTGATAAATGCACCAGAGATGCAGGAGATTTACATGGTGTAACAGAACATGGGTTTGGTTCAGCATCTTTGCTCTCCTCATCTTCCTGTTGGCCACGGGATGCTCTGGAGATACTCAGAGGGAGATCGACATCATCTTCATCCTCCTTCAGTGATGCTAAAATTTGGGAAGAAGAGCTCACGACAGACACAGGCCTCTCGTCTTCCTCTACGGGTTGAGTGATCTTAACGCTTAATTGATCTTTAGGGAGGTTAGAGGATATGACATCAGGCCTGTTCTCGTCATTATCAGATGCGTGAATGTTCTCACGCTTGTCTTCTATAGCACTTGTGCTCTTTGTTTTAGGGGTCATTGAGCGCACTTCACTTCGACTGCAACAATGGTTGATGGTACATTGTTCAATAGTGGTGTCACCCTGCTGCCCGATGGTCTGTTGAATGCAAGTTGCCTTTTCCACTACATGCTCTGTGTACTCTTCACTGGACATTGTGCGCATGCTGTCAGTAGATGCCTTTTTGCACACTATTCTCCGTGAGGATGCACTCGAGCTTGACGATCTGATGCGTCTTACAGATCCTTGACTGGGAGGTACAGGTTTCTTCCAGATGTCATACTCTTGACAGTGAGTGCAGCAGTGCTGGCAATGTGGTTCTTCAAAATGTCTTTGGTAACATTTGGTGCTGTATGTCTCATCTGCTTCACCAGCAGAGAGAGAGTCGGCTTCTGAGCAGCTCTCTGCACTGCCACGAGAGAGGGAACACGCATCTTCAGGTACTATATGGGATTCATTAAAAGAGCTCTTTGACTTCTTGACCTCTGTGGACCAGTGCAATGTCTCGTTGTGTAATAGTCGAAAGCGCACTTTCATCTCCATTGACAGGCTTCCATCCTGGTTGACCAGAACTCGCTTTTCGATGTCATCATCCATCATATTTTCTCCTGTATGAGGACAATCGCCTCTGTGCCCTTGAGGTAGCGAGTTATGTCGATTTGGAAACAACTTTTCAGATGAGATAGACTGAGACAGTCTTGCTGATCTGTTGCTTGAATCACATCTTGGATGGATGGTGCTTCTATTTGTTTCTAGTCCAAAGTTGACTACAAGGAAGTAACCACAGTAAATAAGTATTACAATAAATATTAAATATCACAAAGTTATAATGTAATGAATGAATGAACATACAGTACAAAGGAGCACAAATGCAAAATTGCACAAAAAATATTATTTTCATAAGTACATAAATAAAAAACAATATAGCCTATACATTGTTGTTTTACCTTATAGAATATTTACTTTATAGAAAAAATTGTCACTACACATGACTGAATATATATTCTATAACAACAAGTCACTTTTGCTTCAAGTAAATTTGTTGTTTTAAGAATGTTGAGATATGTTTTTTTTTTACAATGAAGTAATAGATAAAATAATGATTAATGGTTAAGAAAATTACTTTTTGCAGTGTGACCTACCATTTTTCTTGGCTCCCTTTTCATCACTGCAGACACTAGAGTGTGACTTTATGTTCAGCCTCGGAAGTTTGTCATGAGAGTTCTTCCTGAAGCTGTCCAACAGGAGTGGGTGGAAAGGCTCACGTCCCACACAAACCAAAATACTCGGGCACTGCAGAAGACTTTGCACACTGTCAATCTGAAAAACATGCAAATCGCTCTCAACGTTAGAGATACTGTGCTGCTGGTTGATTACAACATGACAGAATCAAATTGATTGAGATGAGAAATATCTGGCTGAAATTAAATCAGCAGGGGTTATTACAACTGCCAAGATCTGATGAGGAAATGTGCTATGATGGACTGAAGCCATACCAATTAAAGGTTAATGGCCATGGGAAGTCAAACCATCTGGTGTATACATTTTCCCACACTAGTGTTTAATCATGAAAACAGTGATCTAAAAATGTGTGTGTGATCTATTATGCAGGGTGTTGTCGGTGCACGAGTCAGTACCCATGGGTCAGCACAAATAACAAGTGTACAAACAAATAATTCATAGATCGATCAAAAAGGCTTCATCTCTAATTAAAAAACGATTGTTGTGATTACATAAATATATATAAAAAAATGAACAATCAACATTCTGTTAGCAAATCTCTGTTAGCAAGAGTTCAACTGAGGTTAATTCATTAGCGCTGCATTAACCTATGTTATAAATATTGGAGTAATTAAAAAATAAATAATTATTCTTATGTTTAAGGTCTTTTTTTTTCTGGAGAAGGGAAAAGAGCCAAGAAACATGAGTACTATGGTGTGTCAGTCTTGTCCAAATAACCTTTTTAAATATAGTAACCCAACAACATCTGATGTTGAACCAGGTTCCAAACTCATGAAATCAGAGTATACTGTGTATAAATAGAGAAAGAGTAAAAGTACACACATCAACATCACATATCACTCTGTAACACAATACTAACTTTACGCTAAATCTGCATGCTCTGCAGTTTTAGATCTTCAAAACTTTTCAATTTTACTGTGGATTTGAAGATAATTAATTGGAACTGTAGAGGTTGCGAGTATCTCAAACTGTATGTTTTCATGGCATTGACCTGCTTCTGCTGGTTCAAAATAGCTCTGATTTGAGCAAGATTAATAGTTATTCTCTGGATGCTGGTGCATCACCGCTGTGCAAAAATACAAGTAAAGGAATATCCTGATCATATCTAACAAGAACAGCAGGAAAGATTTATTCAAAGATGTTTAAAAAGAACGTATCAAAGATGAGAAGTATTGAAGCAAATCTTAATGGTATGCAATCTTAAATTGTAAATAACAAATTAATAATAAAAACAAATAAATAATAAGTGTCAATGTAATTCTCTTATAATAAATCATGTTTCAAACTGTCGGTGTGCAGAATGCAAATGTGTATATCTAGTTCAACAAAGATAGACATCAGTTATCATCAATTTGATGCTCACTTTAGTGATCCTGACTGTATTTGAGCAATGTCGATGTTTGTTTTGTAATAATATTACTGCCTGTTTGAAAAAAGTAAAGCATATTAACTGTTGTGAAATATGTATTTTTTTTTTATGTATTACTAGTGATGGTTGCTGGTTCATTTGTAATCTAACATAATCGATAAATGATCCACAATTCAGTGAGGGGTGTCAGTTACTAACTGTGTCGATATCTTAAAAATGCTGCCTTTGGAGGATGCATTTAAAGGTAGTAAGGCATGAAGGCACGTCCGAATCCAATGATAGCTTCACTTCCTGTCTCCTGAGATATTGAAGCAGCATTTATCCTTCGCTGCCTTTGATATCCCACAATCCTGTGCGTTCTATTCAGCAACGGTTAAGCTAAAAAATAGGCTAAATATGGTGTTGGAAAGTTGCGTTGGTGGTCAGTTTGTGTGTAAATTTTGACCAATGTTTTCCACTTTTGATGCAATTTATAGCAAAAATGTAGTATGTAGTAATTAAATATTCACTTTGTTTTCACCAAAGCTCTTTCTATTTTGCTGTAGATCATCAAACCGTTACGCTGCCTCAGAAGTCTGCCTGTTTCGTGAGGTACCTTGTGCAAATTTTGCCTGCAAAGTCATTGCTTGATTGGGTAGTGAAGCAACAAGTCAGCTGCCTAAATTTTCGAACGCAGCCTTAGTCACTGATTCAATCCACTGTTTTGTTAATGTTTTTGACTAACACATTAAAAGAATCGCTTCATTAGAGTCATTTGTTCATGAAACGGACTTCACCTCATGCTGTTTTCAGGTACATGAAGACACTTACTCTAAAGATGTAACCAATGCGAAACTACAAACACAGCAAGCAATAGCTGTAATTTCACCTACTCGGTTAACTACAGACCCCATACAGTCCGACTATGAGTAACCCAAATCTAGCCAAAATAACCTTGAATTTGTTTACATGTATTTTTAGCCAAAATAACTTGCGAGATGTATGATATTCCATCATGTAAGCAAAGTCAACAGTGATTACAAGGTGTTTGGTTTCATTTCTTTGACATGTTCATGTTCAAGATGACTAGTTTATTCTTGGGCTATGGTTAGACGTCTCTTACATTTTCACTGACAGCCCAAATTTTGCATTGTTTTAGCCTAGACGTCAGGGCTGTGTTTTGACAGCTATTAGACGTCTTTTAAACAACGCCAGAGGATAACTGGCACCCCGACTGAGCCTGGTTTCTCCCAAGGTTTATTTTTCTCCATTATGCCACCTGATGGAGTTTTGGTTCCTTGCCACTGTCGCCTTTGGCTTGGCTTGCTCAGTTGGGGACACTAAATTTTCAACTAAATTACTGATCTGCCCCGCATTGTCACTATATGATAATTGAAATGAGCTGGATAACATCACAGTTTTCTCCAGAGCGGCTGTATAGCCAAATCAAATTCTGTTGCATTATTTTCCTGTCTTTCTTGCTGGGTATTGACGCACACATCGTTTTCATTAATAGAGATTTTATTTGCGGTGTCGAACCAAACAATATACTAAAATCGGCCACTGCACTGATGTTTTTGCAGTTGTCTTGCCCAGCAACAAAGGTCAAAACTTTATATCTTCAAAGGTACACAAGGGTCTTGCTGGATTCTGTTCTTGTTCTCTTATGTTCAACTTTTAGCCAGTGACAAATAAATCTTTACTCTACTGCTTGTCGAGCTATTTCTGGTATTGTCTCTGTGCCATTCGTAATGTTATCCATGTATCAGTCAGGCCCCTGTGGAGGGGTGTGTGCCACTTTACAGCATGTTTTCTATGGGAAGTACATGCCTGTGGCAGTGCTAATAGGATGTGCCTGCTCTAGACCCACAGAGGACCAGCAGCGCTGACCAGAGTCAGCAGCGACCAGTGAGTCCAGCTCTGATGGGCAGGAAATGCCTGGAACGACTCCAGACATTCTGTGGACTCCAAGCCAAGAAGTGTTCCCCTTTTAAAGGAACAGCACTTTCTCTGCGTACAGCGTGATGCCACCTTTAGCACTGTGGCATAACGTGCCGTACTGTTGCGTGCGAACACATAGAGACAGGTCTTGATTTGGTAGGACAGCCTCTGGTTGCCCTCGGGGCTATATAAACTCCTAGCCTCTCACCTTTTATCAGGGTTGCCATAGCTCAGTCCCAGAGGGGCTATTTCTTACACTGCTCGGGCCACCCTGTCCACCTCTTATCTACCCAAACCACCTGCAGACTGTAATTCTTTATTTTTTCCTCTTCCGTGGTCTGTGGCATTTGCCCTTAAGCACAAGTGGGAGTGATAGTGACTAAAATGAACTTTACGCTGACTGATCTGCTCAACTAATCTTGTTCTCAGCATTATGAGCACTTCATAAATCAAACAACTCAATCTGTGGAGACTGTCACTTTCTTTGGTAGACTCAAATAACTAATGCACAAAAATCAAATTAAAGAGCTCAAAATCAGAGGTCCCACAGCTTAGGGACTTTCCAGTTGTCAGATGTGGCGTCGCTTACATACACTTAGCTTCCTGTAAATATGTGTTTTTAACTCAAATGGGAGCTATGGTTACAAACAAAGGAATAAAATACTGAAAAAAACATTTGCTAGCTTATCTGCTCCAGACCCTGTTAAATATTTCTATCAGATCTTAAATATTTCATTAATAAAACATTTCCAGTTTCAACCACTAGAGGCCTCTGTGTCCTTAGCACATGTGCCTCTCCTCCAAACTAACAGCTGATCTTACATATTTTATGTCAATTTACAAAAAATGTAAACAGCTACGTGTACTTTATTCACAATATGAACATTTTATCATCTTACATATTTGTATACTATAATTAATGCTAATAACATTTCATAACACAACCTGAAAGACACAAATAAGCAAACCTGAAAAATGTATGGGGCTTCATGGACATGGATTTTAATTTGCTGTTTTAGACCGGACTAAGTGTTCAATGTAAAATAAGACATAACTACAATTTTTAACTTTCTGCGGTGGACAGGGGTCAGCATTAACTTGTTGAGCAATTTGAGTAGCTCGTCTGTTTGATCGGACCACCCCACAAGAGCTGCAGTTTTGGAGATGCTCTAACCCAGTCGTCAAGCCATAACAATTTGGCCTTTGTCAAACTCGCTCAAATCCTTATGCTTGTCCATTTTTCCTGCTTCTAACAAATCAACTTCGAGGACAAAATGTTCACTTGCTGCCTAATATATCCCACCCACTAACAGGTGCCGGGATGAAGCGATAATCAGTATTATTCACTTACCTGTTCGGTGTATATTCATAAAAAATTCTACTGACCCCAAACTTTTAAAAGTTTGTATATATTTCCAGAAGAGACTCACCTTGTGGCCTTCCAGTGTGTAGAGCTTCCTGATGAGACAATGCATGAGTTCAGAGACCTCATCCATGAAGAGTGCCAGACTGCGCAGGCTCCTGCGGTGCAGCACGATGGTCCTCCGGACAGAGGGGTTACTGTTTTTCACAAGCACAATCTTCCTGGAGTGTCTGTGATGGTGGTGGTGATCTTCACTCTGTCCAGGAGCTTCCTCATGTCTAATGGGCCTTCTGTTTGTATACTGCTGAGGGTGTGGATGTGTCTTGAAATAATACCACGGGTTCGAATAATCTCCCGAGGCCTCTGAGGCCATCGTCTTAGCTTGCTGGTGATCGGCACACAGATAACATCCACGATCCTCCAGCGGTTCCAGTCTAGTCGAGCCGTAGGAGCCTCTGAAGGACGTTGCGGAGGAGTACCCATGGGGGAAAGTGGGCTTGAGAGGTGGGTCGTCCGTGATGGTGTCAAAGCATTGAAAGCTTTGCTTGTGGGAGGCCATCTTAACTTCATCCAATGGGCTGTGGCAGATGTCAGTTGACTTTAGGTTGAATCAGAGGATAAAGGTACCACAGGAGAACATAGCAGAGCTATACTCTCTGCCCCAGCAGATCACACTCACTCATCCTCTCCGTCCACTCTGCAAAACACAAAAACACATGTACAGTTTAACATCACCAACAGAGCATTTCAAGTCATTTTTGTCAAACCCATTAGGACAACATTAGATTTTAGGGAACTTTATAACAAACTGGTAGTATCTGGAATTCAAAATGTAATTTAAACCTGGAAATGTCCTGTTTTAATAAAATAAAACGTTTAAATGTAAATAAAAATTAAAAAATGAATAACAAATATTTAAGATTCTGCACTATTTCTAGGTGATTTCATTAATAACTATGCATACTTGTCAAAAGTCAGATGCACTGGCATTAAACATGCTCTTTGGATCACATGATCATCAGGTTTGACACAAACTTGTGGAGTTCATGCAGCTCCAGTCCCATTCCCCAAAGCATCACACTGCCTCCGCCGGCTTGACTTCTTCCCATAGTGCATCCTGGTGCCATGTGTTCCCCAGCTAAGCAACACACATGCACCCGGCCATCCATGTGATGTAAAAGAAGACGTGATTCATCAGACCAGGCCACCTCCTTCCATTGCTCCGTGGTCCAGTTCTGATGCTCACATGCTCGTTGTTGGCGCTTTCGGCGGTGGACAGGGGTCAGCATGGGCATCCTGACTGGTCTGCGGCTATGGAGCCCCATACGCAACAAACTGATGCACTGTGTATTTCTGACATCTTTCTATCAGAACCAGCATTAACTTCTTGAGCAATTTGAGCTACAGTAGCTTGTCTGTTTGATGGGACCACACGGGTCAGCCTTCACTCCCCACGTGCATCAATGAGCCTTGGCCACCCATGACCCTGTCGCCGGTTCACCACTGTTCCTTCCTTGGTCCACTTTTGATAGATACTGACCACTCCAGACGGGAACAACCAGAGCCGGCCCAAGGCATAAGCGAACTAAGCGGCTGCTTAGGGACCCCGTGGCAACCAGGGGGCCCCCCAAGAGCACATGAAATAACTTTTTGCTGCATGTTATGATGATTGAAATCACGAAATGGCCTTAAACAATTACTAAATAAACTGCAAAATGTTAAGTTTTCTGATAAATGCACGGATTGATTCTGACAGCTCTGCACAAGCTCGTGGCGCCATCGCCCGGACACTATTCACTTGTTAGCCAGGGTTCAAAGTCCAAAGTGCGAGAAAATCAGCTCTAAAACGTACTCGTCTATTGCCCGGTAACCTATTTATGAATGGATGATTTGAGAATGCGCTGTGGTTTGGTGCGAACATCTTGTCTGACGTGCTGCATGTTTTGGAGTAGGCTACAGCATAGCTTCCAGTTTCTCAGTAAATGCTTTTCTGCAAGTGCTATAGTCTATCGTCCCCTTGGAATTCTAAGTTGTGTAGCCTACATTTTGGAAGTTTTTATTTAGATAATAAAAAGGTTGTTTGACGAATGGAATGTAAAAAAATAAATGTTTATTTCTGCCAAAATAAAAGCTCTGTTTAATATTTGAAAGAAATCAACATTTCTTTTTTAAAAGAAGTCTCTTCTGCTCACCAAGGATGCATTTATTTGATCAAAAATAGCTACAGTAAAACTGTAATATATAATGTAAAACAGCTTGTCTGTGAATGTAAAGTGTAATTTATTCCTGTGTTCAAAGCTGAATTTATCATCATTATTCCAGTCTTCAGTGTCACATGATCCTTCAGAAAACATTGTAATATGATGATTTGAGCTCAAGAAACATTTATGATTATCAATGTTGAAAACAGTTGTGTACAATGTTTTTAGGATTTTTTGAAAGCTTTCTATTTCAGAGAAATGCTGTTCTTTTGAACCTTCTATCATCAAAGAGTCCTGGGGGAAAGTGAGCATATTCAGCATAAGAGACTACCTAAAAAATAAAAAAAAGTACATATCCCAGTCTGAACTGTAGTGCTGTAAGGCTTTGAATATCAACACCTGATCACTCTTATGGGTTTGCTATTGTTACAATTAAAAACCGTATAAGGGTAAAACATGACAGCCAGACATGATGTAAGCAATACAGCTACAACTACTAACATCGTATTGGTGGCACCGAGGAGCCCCCAAATAAAATTCTGCTTAGGGCCCCATAAGTGCTTGGGCCAGCCCTGGGAACACCCCACAAGAGCTGCAGTTTTGGAGAGGCTCTGACCTAGTCGTCTAGCATCACAATTTGGCCCCTTTGTCAAACTTGTTCAAATCCTTACGCTTGACAATTTTCCCTGCTTCTTACACATCAATTTTGAGGACAAAATGTTCACTTGCTGCCTAATATATCCCACCCACTAACAGGTGCCGTGATGAAGAGATAACCATTGTTATTCACTTCACCTGGTCATAATGTTATGCCTGATCGGTGTATAATAATATAATAAAATTAAGACTTGAATGCAATTGCAAACTAGTTTATGAGAATTGTCTTTGTGTAAAGACAATCCTGATGAACTTGGGCATAAACTAACAAGCTTAAACAAGAGGATAAACTCACAGGCTTAAATGAAAAGACTGAATGCTTTCAACTCGATCCTGTTCTTAACAGGATTTCAAATTCTCTGGTAAGTGACCCAAACACAACACTGAAACTTTTTGTGTTTTTAGAATACTAATTGATACTTTAAATTTAAATTATGTGTTCTTTAACCCGCCTTTCTCGCACCTTTTCTCAATCCCTTTCTTGCAGAATCAAGCTTCTTTACATAAATCTCAGTACCTTTATAAGTCAAAATTGTTTTGCCCATTGCAACTATTGAAACTGAAAGTATCTGTGGTCTTGAATCCAGATTTAACATGCGTCCCTAAACAGGTACATCTGCAGGAATCCCACTGGCACATCATGACAGCACATTTATGCCTGGCACACACCACAGCTGAGGGAGCATTACTGAGCTCAAGACACAGAAATGATGGACAGATATCAGAGACTAAGCAGGGATAAAAAGAGCAGACTTCGCCTGAATTAGACTAAAGAGCTTATCTACAAGTGCAGGGAAAAAGTGGAAGCAACATGTGACAGGATGAAGCTGCAGTAGAAGCCTATTGTTATTTTTGATTCAAGCTCAAATGTGAAAAATAAATATTACCAAGTCATGTGATTTAAGAAAGCAAAGCTGTAAAGCGAGAAATGGAAACGCATGCTGATTTGTTCAAAGAAAAGGTAGACTCTAAATCAGTAACATCTAACACAAAACTATTAATATACAACAATTCTGATTTCTTATGTGAGATCAGTGAATACACTGCCTTATATTCTAATCCACATATAAATAAATGGAAAAAAACGACAATAATCTCTTGGGGGGCAAAAAAGAGGAACATGAATCCTCAGTTCCAGCTCTCTTTTTCCACTCATGCTATCAGAACAAAAACAGGGAAATGATACAGCCTGTGAGTTTTATTGCATAACATGACCAAACCAGACTCTTTAAGTGTTGCAGAAGCACATATTCATTCAAAAGTGTAGGGTCAAGATTTTTTGAAAATGTAATTTATTAATGATGCATTAAACAAAGTGACAATGGTATGGTAACCCATACTCAGAATTTGTCCTCTGCATTTAACCCATTTAAGTTAGTGCACACAGATTATGAGTAGTGAGTAGTGAACATATACACCCGGAGCAGTGGGCAGCCATTTTACTGTGGCACCCGGGGGGTGATTGGGTGGTCAGTCGTTTCCTGCCGTTATTGAGAATCAAACCCACAACCTTTGTGTTACCAGTCTGACTCTCTAACCATTAGGCCACGACTTTTGTTTAAATTAATCAAATGTCACAGCAAAAACATTTATAATCTCACAAAAGATTTCTGTTTCAAATAAATGCTGCACAACTGTTTAAACAATGATAATAATAAATGTTTCTTGAGCAGCAAATTAGCATATTACAATTATTTCTGAAGGATCATGTGATATTGAAGACTATGAAATATTGATACTGAAAATTCAGCTTTGCTTAAATTCGCAGGGATACAATTTTTTAAAAATGTATTAAAATAGAAAGCAGTTATTTAAAATTTTAATAACATTTCTCACTATTATTGTATTTTTTATAAATACAGCATTGGTGAGCATAAGACATTTCTTTAAAAATAAATATATAGAAAATTACTGACCCTAAACTTTTGAACGGGTCTACTCAACTAGTCTTAAAAACTAGGACACAATGGGGGGAAAAGTGTATATAGTAGAAAATGGCCTATGGTCATAATAACTAATCACAGTATAGAAAATAATAATAATAAACTACTTCAACACTAACACACAAGTAATATCTGATGATTCAAGGCTTAATGACTCAAACTGTGGAACCAGGAAAACTGAATCTGCATCCTTCTTTCTGGAAAGAAAAACATATTCTAATAAATTACCCAGAGGCCTGTTCCAGTATCTGCTTCTGATGAGAACATTTGAAGAATGTAAACAAATAATATAAATCATATGATATCAATAATGTTACCCAAAACAAATGGATTCATGTGATGCAGATGATCTGTAAGCTCAAAACACAATATGAAAAAGATGATTAAAAAACATACTGAGTTAAGTACGTTTTAAGCATCATGATACTCACAGATCTTTGTAAATGCGGACAGAAGTTTTCAATTCTGACTTGCACAATCCCATAATACATCCCAGATAACTGCACCAGTGTTCCTCATTATTCTACAGTGCTTTTGCATGCACCTGATTTGATATTCATGTCATCACTTAATTCTGATGAATCCGAATGAAAAAACAAAGACTGAAGCACAAAAATGGTAGCGCTTCTCTCATTTCCCCATTAAGATTTTTTAAACCAATAAGGTTTAGCCAAGGTTGAGATAAAGACTCTGAAAGCACCTGACTCTTAATTACATTTTCAATTAACTGTGATCCAAAATGAACTGGGGAAAGTCTTCAATGTAAACCCAAACTGTCCCTTACAAAGCACTGAAAATACTCACCATGATCAAAATGTTGAGAAACCAAGAGCTCAGCAAAGCATTCTCTGATTTACCACACAAGAGCTGAGAAGGAGCAGGAGCTGCTACGAACTGCCAGCTGAGAAGCCCTCGTCCCACCGGGGGCCTATCTGCTAATCGGTCCTTGGGAAGCTAAGGATAGAACGGAAAGCCTTCTTAATCACCCTGAGACTGCATCCAAATCTGCTGAAGCTTTGGACACATGACTAGAACTTGGCCATTGCATAAAAGAGCAGACAAACTTAGCACATGGTCAGTAAAAGACACTTAAGGACACTGATCGTTGATATAACAAATGGTTACATATTTGCAGGATCCACAGAACACAAATAAAGCTTAAACAGCCTCAGGGTGTCATAAACGGACATTCTGTTGAAGGTAGGAGTCTTATAAGGGACATAAACAATTAAACATCTAATATCAATTGATATTGATAAATGAAAAAGTCTCTAATACTGGGCAATAACATTAGCGTTTAAAAATTAATATTTTAAAATGTAATGTATTCCTGTGATCGCCAGGAATTTACAGTATTAAAGAGTATTATTTTACAATAAATTACTGTAGTCAGAAATTTACAGTGAAATGAATGCATGCTGGGTTATTTTCCTACGAATTACTGTTAATTAAAGGAACACGCCGACTTTTTGGGACTTTAGCTTATTCACCGTATCCCCCAGGGTTAGATAAGTCCATACATACCATTAGCATCTCTGTGCGTGCCATAACTCTGTCTGGCGCACCCACTGCTAGCCTAGCTTAGCACAAAGACTGGAGGTAAATGGCTCCAGCTAGCCAACTGCTCAATAAGAGACAAAATAACGCCAACATTTTCCTATTTACATGTTGTGATGTGTATTGTTACATCATGTACCAAGACCGACAGACGGTAAATGAAATGTTGCGATTTTCTAGACCGATATGGCTAGGAACGAAGTTAGCCTATTTTCAGGCGCAGAGAAATATCATTGTGCCGCTGCACTCATGGTACGGCAGAAAAGTTCATGGATTATTACGCAGGAATGAGAGTATAGTTCCTAACCTTATCAGTCTAGAAAATCGCAACTTTTCATTTTCCGTCGGCCTTAGTGCACAATGTAACTATACACATCACAACATGTAAATAGGTAAATGTTAGCGTTATTTTGTCACTTATTGAGCAGTAGGCTAGCTGGAGCCGTTTACCTCCAGTCTTTGTGCTAAGCTAGGCTAGCGGAATAAGCTAAAGTCCCAAAAAGTCGGCGTGTTCCTTTAACAGCAAAATGATGATGCTGTGATTTCACCAACGCTATCTCACGACCAATTTGTACGTATTTGTACGAGGTGGCTAATTCGTACGAATTCGTAGGACCTCACAGGTATGATGACCCTCACTCATCTAAACTGCAGTGATGGGTAGGTTTAGGGATGGGATTTGAGGTTAGGTCAATCACAGAAAATGATACGAATTGGGCAACTGGTAAAATATGGATTTCACATGATAAAGTTGTCTTTCACCATGCCACTGTAATAAATGATATTGTTTAGTACTGTAATTGTTTTGAAGTCACCATAATGGTGATTAGTGTTCCATTTGCTCAGGACCTTGTATATTCATATTCAAATTTCTGATCAAGCCAAGTCAGAAGTGTGACAAATTAAAACGTTTTGTTAAAACGATGAAAAGCTAGAATATAAAACTAGCTAATTGGCTGATTTTAACTAGTTAGTCAAAATATACTATTATCAGTTTTATTTCAGAAAAGACTTACCAATATCTTATTTCAAATTCATAATTATTTGTAGATGGATATTTCACAATAGTAAAGCAGCTGCTGAGATTTATCTTTGAAAGGTATGACATTTTTTCCCATCACGGAATGATGCACAGAGCAACTAATAATAATAAAAAAGATAAATTCTAAAATGAACCAAAATTAAGTTCAGCAGCACAGATAAAACCAACAAGAATCAAGAAAATAATCTATTCCGCACTGCATGCTGGGTACCTTCATAGTACATATGCACTGTGGAAATACAGTATGATATTCCAAGAGTGCGGTCAGATACAAGAGAAGTCCTAATGTGGAATTACTGTGAAAGTCATGCAATTATTAACCTGGAATATACTGTATTTTCACACTAAAACGCCAGTCTTCAGTTATATGCTAATATGCTGATTTGCTACTTTAAGAAACATTTATTATTATCAATGTGGAAAACAGTTGTGTTCATTATTTCCTATCTTTCCTGCTGGTTTTCTTGCTGTGACAGGTATAATGTACACTCTGATACATATTGCATCTTGCTACTGTCAATGCGCTACATTACTATGGAGGCATAGTAGTAATTGTTAAGGATCTGGACTGCCAAAACAAAAATTGCTGTCTCAGTCCAAACAGGGGTGTCCCATAAAATGTCACAATAATACCATTAGGTAAGGATCATTGAATAAATATCATATAATGTACAGTAAGCGATTCATTTAAGTGATTGAAAGGCAGTCAGACAAAGTGCCTTATCACTAAGAAGAGAGCGCAGGAGGGTATCTGGGATGATCCAGTTAACTTGATGGGTGGCCCAGATGGAAATGGATTAACAGCTCTTATTCAGCAGTAATTAGAACAATGCATATCACATTGCAGTCCTAAGGCAACAGTTCTGATCCAAACCAGCATTATTTTCATCGAGGCTCTGCAAGCAATGACAAATTCAATTGATCGTCTACAAACAGTTAAGAATCTGACAATCTTTCAAACGGTGCTGAGTCAAGCCAACTGGCATGTGATTCAACAATCAAAAGAGCATATTTGAGCACAAATATGCTCTTTTCATGATTGAATCAAGACAAATGTGTGAAAAATACTTTGATGGTTGCTTGTATGTTTGCATATATCCTGAACACGGCTGTAAGACTTTTGGGAATCAGTATATCCAAAGTGGTAGAAAACAGCTGGTTGCTGAATTATGGTCACATTAATCATGCCTAATGTCGCTCTTATCAGAAGCTGCACCTTGTAAAGATAGGCTGTCCCAAACCCCTGTTAACACATATTTTCTGGAAATTGTGAGGGTAAAAAGCTTATTCATCCAAGAGAGCACCTTCCTACGAACACACTAACTCAAGTGTGAACTTGCCGTCATGCCATCTGTCTGTGTGTCATAAGAAGCTTGGCTGAGCGGATGGGTGAGTGGGGACACAAGATTGTTTTTCTCCTGAGTCATGTGCCGTAAGACCCCTGTAGACTTCACACCCCTGCCTCCTCCCTCTTGGTCTTTCCTGAGTTATGGAACCTCCCTAAATATGTTTTAAAACAGTGGAGCCAGACTGCAAAGCACTGCAAGAATTCAGAGTAAACATAACAAATATCCTTTAAGATTTTCATGATTTCTGAATAGAAAGTTGTTATACGAAAGTTTGTTAAAAAATCATTATCTGAACATGAATACTATATTTAAAGGTACTACGCCGTAACTGAATCTAGCCATTCTAATAAAATGATCACGTTACTCTTAGTAAGACTCCTTTTGTCTGGCTCACACGTGAGTTCTGGGAACTTCTATCACCTCAGCTTATCTGCTGCTACCCACTGGCATGTCAGGCCTAATTACTGCAGAACCAGCTTTGATACAAGCTGTGGCTATGCTTGACTAGTTTGTCTTTTAGGCTAAACCTTGCATATATAACTTTAAGTTAAAGACAAAATTAGATTCTTACATTTTTTTTATTTATCGAATATTTTTAACAGTATTAAAGTCGGCATGAAATGAAAATTCACTATCATTATTAATGTATTTTCAAATGCGTTTCCACCGCGGGAACTTTCCCAGGAACTAGGGACTTTGGGGTGCTACTCGTTGTTTCCACTGCAGGAACTGGGGTCTAAATAAAGTTCCGGGTAAAGATTTCCCCCTCAAAACAGCCCTGCTTGTGTGGTAGTACTTTTTCAATATTCAGGAACTTCCTTCAGGGTTCAGGGTTCCTGGGACAAATTGTTGCGGTTAATTTCGGTGGAAACGGGGCTAATTTTAAAAGTTTAATGTGTGTTTCTTTCTTTTGTTTTTTGACCTCAAACTTTTTTTTATCGAAATATCATAACATTATTGTATGGTGAAACAACACACTTCTCATCACAATATGGAAAGTCACAACTTCCATTTCATTTTGACTTTAAAGGTGCCGTGTGTAGTATTTATGAGGATCTATTGACAGAAATGCAATATAACATACATAACTATGTTTTCAGTGGTGTATAAAGACCTTACAAAATGAACCGTTATGTTTTTATTACCTTAGAATGAGCCATTTCTATCTCCATACACCGTGGGTCCCCTTACAGTGAAGGCCCTTACTACTCCTCACCATTTTGCGCCGCCATGTTTCTACAGTAGCCCCGAACGGACAAACTGCTCTACAGAGCACTAGCTACTCTCTGCTGTCTCAGACGACGACATCTTTGTCCTGTGTCGGCCACCATAGCTTCTCTATGAGCTTCAAAAGGGAGGGGTGAGCGGGGGGCGGTTGCAGTTCACAACCTCACCACTATATGCCGCTAATATTTACACAGTGCATATTTTGCATAGTTTTTACATTGTAAATACAGTGCAGCTCATGCGTCATCATCACACGCATGTGTCGTGGTGCTCACGCGAACAGCGTCAGCTGCCATAGAACTCAAAAGCGTTGCACTGTTTACAGCGTAAACTGCGTAGGAGACTGGCACAGGCTAGAACTAAATTGTTGAATAAAGTCATTATTTAAAATTATTGAAACCATTAGATTTCTTATTATTATTCCGTCATTGAAATCTATGGCAGCCCATAGAACCGTTTGCGGGAAAGTTATGAAATTTGGCACACATATAGAGGACTGGCCCAACATTAACCACACCAATTTTGGAGTCTCTAAAACAATCCCTCTAGCGCCACCACCTGTCCAAAATTTAATGTTTATGCTAATAACTTTTGAACCCTAATTGCTAGAAACATTTTCCCCTTTCCTCCGATTCCTTGGCTCAAGCCGATTCGATTGCACCCTATGACACCATTTTTCGTCATGAAAATTTTCCCACCTAGGGCATAGCTCTGATTTTTTTCAAGTTGATTCGTCATATAGTTTAACGAGTGAACAAATTTTACTTAGCGATTGCGAAAATACACTTAAGGCTATATCTCCAAAACGCTTTATCGTATTCAAACCAAACTTGGTACATGTCATCACAAGCATGACTTGAGGCAACATAGAGCGTTTCGGCGCAGCACCACCTACCGGTCCGGAGATACGAAAAATGGCTATTTTTGCTTATAACTTCTGAACCGTTTGTCCAAATGAAAGTGGTCTCGTTAGATTCAGGACGGCATCTTGAGTCGTCTGATATCCAATTTTACCATATCGGCCATTTTGAATTATGTGCTAAAATGCTGTATTTTATGAACGCATGAACGGAATGTTACGAAACTCGGTATGGGTCATCAGCATGATGCCCTGAAGGAGCCTGAGATGTTTCGCCACTAGTGGAGATTGTTTTTTCAAACGCTTATAACTTTGGGTGTGATTGACTTATTTTCATGGGAGTAAATTTTTTGTCTCCTGAATCCTTGCCGAGTCCAACAATACCAGACTTGCCAGGTTTCTGCGTATGGTTTGTGCAGCGTGGTAATTTAGCGCTTATAAAACGTTAGCTGATATCTTTGAAACCGCTAGTCCGAACGAGACGAAACCAGCGTCAGAAGGTCGGAAACATAGGTCGATAGCTATACTCTAATACCCAAATGTAAAAATATTGAGAGTAAGGGGGTGTAAAATCCAATCAAAGTCAGGTGTCAGTCATTTTTTAAGTGTTTTTTCATATAAATGTCTATAACTCCAAAACGAAATGAGATATTTTCACCAAAATTGACACACTCATGTACAGGCTCACTCCGATGACACATAAAAAAAATGTTAGGATTGTGCCTCTTGGTGGCGCTATAATTAAACAAAATATGACATTAGCTCTATACAAATATGTTCACTCATTCTCAGTGATGGAAATAACGGCGTTATAGATAAACGGCGTTACTAACGGAATAATTTTTTTCAGTAACGAGTAATCAAACAATTTACTGTTTCTCCCATTACAACGCTGTTAGCGTTACCGAGAATAAAATGCGGCATTACTATATTTGAACTCACTGAAGTGGTTTTCATCCGAACAGGCTCTCTGTCAGTCAGACCTGCAATGTTTGTGTGCGTACGGGCGGGCGTGCGTGCATGCCATGCCATGCATGTTTCTGGTACACATAACTGATGATGATTGGTGGGTGGGAGACAAGGTTGAGGTTGATAGGTTGAGTTCACACACGCACACGCATATATGCAAAGTCACACACGACCAGGAGGAGTCAGAGCGATGGCAAGTCCAACGACTTCAAAGGTAGCTTTCGCAAACTGGGAGTATAAGCGCTACTTTTCCCTCGTTGAGGTGAAAGGTAAGAATGTTTAAGTAACTTGCAACTTATGCCCAGGAAGAAAGAGTCTCTCCACATCTGTGGCAAGTAATTCAAATCTAATGAAGCTCCACACATCATCACATGCAGCCACAAAATGAGTGGCTAAAAATCCAGGTGATAACGTGAGCTCCACTACCAAAGGAGTAGTATAGTACTGATAATATTTACACAACATTTACACTATAGTAGGTCTACAGATAATATTTACAATAATGTATTGAATTTGATAGGTGTCTCTCACATTGTCCCACAGCAATAGTGTAGCCTACATTAATGTACAATGTTTTATAATAATAATTTGGGGGCATCCAAGTTATTTGACATTTGAAAAAAAAAGAGAAAAGTAACGCAGTAATTACTTTCCCTGGTAATTAGTTACTTTTATAATGATGCAACTCAGTTACTAACTCAGTTACTATTTGTAAGAAGTAACTAGTAACTATAACTAATTACTTTTTTAAAGTAACGTGCCCAACACTGCTCATTTTTTCAGTTGGTCTGCTGCTAGCTTCCTTGTTTGCTTCTGTTGCGCTTGGCCCCGGTATTGCTGCTTGCAGCTATATTTTATTTTGTTTTTGCACACAAAAAGTATCTCTTCGCTTCATAAAACTAAGGTTGAACCACTGTAATCACATGGACTATTTTAATGATGTTTTTACTACCTTTCTGGGCCTTAATTATATTGCTGTCTATGGAGGGATCAGAGAGCTCTTGGATTTCATCAAAAATATATTAATTTGTGTTCCGAAGATGAAAGGTTTTACGGGTTTGGAACGACATGAGGGTGAGTAAATGATAACAGAAATAGCTTTTTTGGGTGAACTAACCCTTTAAAACACATTTGTATTACAGTACTTTTGGTAGCAATATCAGCCATTAGAGGCATCAATCCAAATACAACAACAAACCCAAACCCCAGAAGCAACTAATTATAAGGCTTTCTGGAAAATGAAGTTATAAAATAGGTAACATTCACCTGTATTCAACTGTTTAAATTAATCTATATCTGTAATGTTTTCCAACTGCAAATCTGATATGCTAAACTTGTATTCTGAGGAAAACAGCAATACCTCTCATAAGGTACAACAATAGTTGGTGTTGTAGGAGTGTTTGTAAAAAATAAAATAAAAAAAATGAGAGAGAGAGAGAGAGAGAGAGAGAGAGAGAGAGAGAGATGGAAAGTGAAAGAAAAAAAGAGGTGGAGACAGAGCAGGAGGGCAAAGAGAAATGTGAGCATCACAAAAAAATGGCTGTGTGAACATGAGATACTTTATCAAATGCTAATTTCACTGTTTTTCCATAATCAACCCCTCTTGCATAAATAAGCAGCTGAATTAATTCTGACACATATGCAAGGTTGCATTCACACCTACCTGCTTAAGTGCACATCTTTACCTGCAGTACATTAACATGCCACATGTCTCTTTGACATCATTTACACCAGGGGTGGGGAACGTTGATCCTGGAGGGCCGCTCTCTTGCAGAGTTTAGCTCCAACCCTGAAAAAAACACTCACCTGCCTGTAACTTTAGTGATCCTGAAGACCGTGATTAGCTTCCGGTGTGTTTGGTTAGGGTTGGAGCTAAACTCTGCAAGAGAGTGGCCCTCCAGGATCAACGTTCCCCACCCCTGATTTACAATAACAAGGGGTCAAAGTTTTGCTGGTTTGCATTGCCTAGTTAGCCCCTGCTGGAAAATGTTATAACTACATCTTATGACAAAAGCAAAAGCATCTTTCTTCATCGACAGCTGCTCAAAAGCATTATTAAAATATATTATAATAGCTGTCAGATTTGTTTTCGTTTAGTTAGAAACACAGTGTAAATGCTAATCTACTTTTCAACTGTTAATCATTTTACAACATTTAAACCATGCAGGGTTAACCTCTAAAAAACAGATAGTTATAACTTATATTTAAGAGAAAACACAATTCTAGGTCATTATACTTTAGTAAAAAACATGATTTTTCCTTCTGACTGTATAGTAAAAATCTGCATACTATTCTTTTTACCACTATGTGTGTGTGAAGGAAAAACATTATAGGCCTAATATTGACCTAATATTGATTTCTCACTAACAGAAGCAAAAATAGATTCTAGTTTCATACTCACGGGCGACCCAAACCGATGCCCCAAGAGTAGCTGTCATAACATGCATGGTATTGTTTTTTTTTATATTTTATATAGTTATATTCCACCTCAAATATTGCTTAGACCCAATGACCAATCGTTGTTTTTGTAGTTAAAGGTGCTGTGTGTAACGGCCATTTCGTGAGCTTCATATTCAGCATAACTACACCGTGACTGCAGCTGCAGAAGCGCAAGAGTATTCACACTGGAAGCGTCATAGCTGCAGCTCCAACGCTACAAATAATGCTCACTTATATCATATAGGTGAGTATTTCTTTATAAAGACAACTAGCCTATATATATATATATTTTTTTTTAGAAGTTGGTCATTTATAAACTTGATAGTCTTGAAAGTTTGTTAACATGAGGAGGTGTAGGCTACAACATTTGCATGTAAATGGTAAACAACCAAGAAAACAGCTCCGATCATATCGTTTCATTTATACTTCGATATGTTTACAAGACAGCAAAAAAAAGTGCACTCGGGTTTGATTTGGGTAGTGCTAGAGCCTATATGCTACCTGTCTGTGTATTACAAAAGAAAGTTTATATATCATATTTTCTGGCTAGCTTACTTTTTTTTATAATACATTATACCCAGACAGCTCACGCTTGCGGTGTGAAATGGCCATTTGAAATGGGTACTGCAGTCCAAATTCAAATATTGTTTGCCCCGCCCCCTCCTCCGCTCACGTGGGTTGCTAGTTTGAGGACACGCAACAGGAACGAGCGCAATTGACAATGGAAGATGAGGAGACTTACACACTGTAAGTTGATGAGTTGATTTATCCGTGTTTTAATGTGCTTCCGTTCATAGAGATTTTTAGATGGATGCCGAGGCTTTTTAGGTCAGGTAGAATCTGCGATCTCTGTCCCAGTTTGTTTGCTGGCTTCCATGGCAACAATACGCTGTTTTCTGCCAACTGGCAACCTGAGGTGTCAAAATACTATTGGGTAAACTGGCAACATGCAGTATTACATTCCGACACAGAAAGCACATTTCAAAGCAAAACTGGCTATAGCATTGTCTTTCAGAGAAACGAGTATGAGAACTCAGCATGTTTCCTAAACATCTACAAACATATTATATTTTTATGCTTTGGTACAGTCAAAAACTTACATACAGCACCTTTAAATAGCTCTATTTTGCAAGTCAAAACGGGACAAACTAATAGAGAGATTTGTCCACTAGGTGGCGCTTCATATTAACATTCATAATAGGAGATGCTTCCTCAGATTCGACACTAAAACTTTCGATGTTTGGGTTGTTTTAAATGTTTTTAAAAATAATTAAAATATCATAGAGTTGTTTGTGGTGGGGTAAATTAAACGCAATATGCAGTGATGTCACATTCATGTTGCATTGTGGTATATGAAGCTGCCTCAAGTGTACATATAAAGTAGACTCGCTCCCTGTCTGTCCATATAAACTTCCCTCGTCCACTTCACGAAGTGGATCGCACTTCAAAATGGCGGCAGGGATTACCCGAAGGGGAAGTGCTTAGGGAAGTTCACAAGTGTGTGTCTAAAAGTGGAGTGGAACACAGCCTAGTTACTCCCCAAAACTGTCTATCATCACGCGTCCTGGACAACTTCAACAGGCCGCCTACTCACCTGTCAATCATCCAACACGCTAAAAGGGATTTAACAACTGATCTATCATATTATTATATCTATTAAATCAGCATCTTTCCTTCTACTGTGTGATGATCCATGAACACTATAGTGAACATCCTGTTATGCACCTGTCAAGACGAACTGTCTGGCTTTTAGGGGCACTATGACTCATTTCCATGATTTTCATTTGAAGTGAAGTCTTAAGGAAACAGATCTGACTATCCACCAGGAAAAGATGCCTTGCGAACTCATAAACAACATCACTCTAAAATGTTTGCACACATGAGGGGAAATGATATTACTTTGTGCAGTGGCCAAGGTCAGCTGCTACTGATCCTCCCCCTGTTGTCACACTGTGAACACATGGGATCAAGGCATCGGAAATACTCTTTTGTCAGAATAACATATTTGAGGATAAACGCAATGGTTTTTGGTATTGCTGTTATGTTAGTTGTGCTGAATGTTTCAGATGTGCTACGTGCTTTTATTGTCTTCGTAGGCAAATTCTTGAATAATGACGTTAAGCACTTATGCTTTCTTGCTCATGTGATTTGTCTAGAAAGCAGGTATAAAGTCCACTAGAGACGTAACAGGATGAAACAGATTAAAACATCTCTCATCGTAATCATTACTGTGCTTTCAGGAAATTGGTTGAGTAAACATAGACACAATAGTTAGCGACTTCAAACAAGAAGTTGGTGGTCAGCTATGATTGATCACAAGCATCACGTTGTGCTAAACTCAAGACGTTTCTTTTTGTCGCACTATGAGCTGTCAAACCTAATAAATATTTACAAACACAGAAGCAATGCTGCCATTTTCATTCTCAGAGACGGAGCAATCTCGAGCATCTCTGAAAGTAATGCTCTTTAGTATTTTGCGGGTTCATAAGAATATGAAATAAATGGCTTAATGCGTTCTTGCAGTTCTTATAGGTCATAGATCACTGGAACAAAAAATTCCAGAGTGTTGGGCTGTCACCAAAACTCTTGCCAGCGGCAGGACAGGAAATGACGTGACTTTACACAGACTAAATGAAAGATCCACATTGCAATTAGGAAGCACAATAGGAACATCCTCCTCCACATTGGGGTTAAGAGTTATGACACTCCTGGGAGCTCCTGTGCTTTACAAAAACAAGCTTGTAGAGTTTGCAGCCTACTCACACTGACCCTGGTAGGATGTTCACAGAATCAAGATCTGCAAAGGATTCAGTGAGTCTGACTCTGGATGCTGATTACACCTACAGTAAATGTCAGCTCCTTCATGGGGATTGTGGGTCAAGTGTGGAAGATCCTGGCACAGACGTCACGTAGATTGTTGAAACTATTCTTATAGTTTTGTGTTTTCTCAGGATGCTTTATGGGTTACATTAACATGGGTTAATTGTGCCTTGACTTTTTAGTCATAAAAAAGTTTAAAATAGTAAAGAAACTCCACATTAAAAAAAACGTAAAGGATCCTAGGTGTATATGATTTTACTTTCTTCTTTCTGATGAACACAATCTGAGTTATATTAATAAGTATCCTGATGCTTCCAAGCTTTATAATGGCAGTGAACGGGGCCCATGAGTTTAAAGCTCAAAAGGGTGCATCCATCCATCATAAACTTACTTTTGTAAGAAAACGCCTTCTGAAGAAAATTGCAGAAGGTTGCTGGTTCGGTCCCAGCAGTCACCACCACCAGTGTGTCATAAACACATTGTAAATGTAAATGTAAAACTTTATAAAGTAAAATATCTAGCTTCCGCCAGACCGCCTTCCGTATTCAAAAAGCATAATTGACGCAACATATGACGTCGGACGTAGCCTAAGCATTTTGAACTGTGAGAGGCTTCTGGCCTCAAAGTCATATACATTTACATTACATTTACAATTTACAGACTCCCCCCTGAAATTGCCTCATCAACACGACATCCTCAATAAACCCGTCTCCAGCGTGATAACTCAGATCTTTCGAATATTCCTATCTAATAATTGCCTCATCGACACGACATCCTCAATAAACCCGTCTCCAGCGTGATAACTCAGATCTTTCAAATATTCCTATCTAATAATTGCCTCATCGACACGACATCCTCAATAAACCCGTCTCCAGCGTGATGACACCGATCTTTCGAATATTCCTATCTAATAATTGCCTCATCGACACGACATCATCAATAAACCCATCTCCAGCGTGATAACTCAGATCTTTCAAATATTCCTATCTAATAATTGCCTCATCAACACAAAATCCTCAATAAACCCGTCTCCAGCGTGATGACACCGATCTTTCGAATATTCCTATCTAATAATTGCCTCATCGACACGACATCCTCAATAAACCCGTCTCCAATGTGGTAACTCCGATCTTTCGAATATTCCTATCTAATAAATGCCTCATCAACACGACATCCTCAATAAACCTGTCTCCAGTGTGATAACTCCAATCTTTCGAATATTCCTATTTAATAAATGCCTCATCAACACGACATCCTCAATAAACCCGTCTCCAGTGTGATAACTCCGATCTTTCGAATATTCCTATCTAATAATTGCCTCATAGACATGACATCCTCAATAAACCCATCTCCAGCGTGATAACTCAGATCTTTCAAATATTCCTATCTAATAATTGCCTCATCGACATGAAATCCTTAATAAACCCGTCTCCAGCGTGATGACACTGATCTTTCAAATATTCCTATCTAATAATTGCCTCATCGACACGGCATCCTCAATAAACCCGTCTCCAGCGTGATAACTCAGATCTTTCAAATATTCCTATCTAATAATTGCCTCATCGACACGAAATCCTTAATAAACCCGTCTCCAGCGTGATGACACCGATCTTTCAAATATTCCTATCTAATAATTGCCTCATCGACACGGCATCCTCAATAAACCCGTCTCCAGCGTGATAACTCAGATCTTTCAAATATTCCTATCTAATAATTGCCTCATCGACACGAAATCCTCAATAAACCGTCTCCAGCGTGATAACTCAGATCTTTCGAATATTCCTATCTAATAATTGTCTCATCGACACGACATCCTCAATAAACCCGTCTCCAGCGTGACGACTCCGATCTTTCGAATATTCCTATCTAATAAATGCCTCATCAACACGACATCCTCAATAAACCCGTCTCCAGTGTGATAACTCCGATCTTTCGAATATTCCTATCTAATAATTTCCTCATCGACACGACATCCTCAATAAACCCGTCTCCAGCGTGATAACTCAGATCTTTCAAATATTCCTATCTAATAATTGCCTCATCGTCACGACATCCTCAATAAACCCGTCTCCAGCGTGATAACTCAGATCTTTCGAATATTCCTATCTAATAATTGCCTCATCGACACGACATCCTCAATAAACCCGTCTCCAGCGTGATGACACCGATCTTTTGAATATTCCTATCTAATAATTGCCTCATCGACACGACATCCTCAAAAAACCCGTCTCCAGCGTGATGACTCCGATCTTTCGAATATTCCTATCTAATAATTGCCTCATCGACACGACATCCTCAATAAACCTAAATTAGGGTAAGCTCACTAAAATCTACATTGAGACATTTTAGTGCACAGAGTATTGGTTTGAGTACAAGATGTTATGTTAAAATAAAATATTAATCTCTCACACAATAATATTTTATTTTATTTTAAATGACAAAAGCATTTTAATTAAGATAAACATCATTAAATGCAAAAAGTCTGTCTGTGCTTGTTTATTTTAATCAACATTTTTAAAGAATAATTTTATAAAGCTTAACTTGACAACCATCAGTTAATATTTGAGTGTGGAGCATAATATATTAAATGTGGAGCACACTGAGCTTTATTGGAACAGCAACCCTTTTTTTAATTAATAAATAGTATTACATTAAATTTAAAAGGACAATTTTGATAAATAAATAATCTAGGTCATGTATTAAGTTCATACATATTTTAATATGAACAGCTATTATTGAAAATATCAATGAAATTATACTTTTTCTTATTGATGTCACACTTAAGATGTGATTTTCATAGTAGTGCACCCTTTAAGCTCACCGCACAATAATACGAAGTCTTTAAAAAATACAGCAGTGTAAAACCACAGAACATAAATAAACTAAATGTATAATATAAAGTATTTAAAAGTACAAGCCAGTAATGCCTGTGAAGTAATATATTAGTTTAGCACACAATCTTATACAGCTAGTAAGCTAACAATGTTCTGTAGCACCTGCGCTATGTTGCTAAAACTGTCTTTTAGTTCTAACTGTAATTCCCTTTAAATTCCCTTTAAATTCCCTTAAAACAGTTTCAGAGATTGTTAGGTCTGATGGCAGCCGCGTCCAACGTGATTCCTTCGGGCCTGCTGTTCATGAGGCCGTTACAGTGGTGGCTCAAGACCAGGGGTTTTTCCCCGAGGGGGAACCCCTTTCGCGTAATCAAGGCAACACGGCGGTGGGTGTCTCCGCACCTTGGTTATGTGGAAGGACCCTTGGTTCCTGACCCAAGGCCCGTCCCTGGGGGCACCGTGTCAGCGTGCGTCTCTGACCACGGATGCCTCCCTGACGGGCTGGGGGGTGAGTGGTCGCTCGGCCCAGGGTCTGTGGCAGGAACACCAGCGTTCGTGGCACATAAATTGCCTGGAAATGTTGGCAGTGTTTCAGGCCCTGAAACACTTCCTGCCACATCTCAGGGGCCATCATGTACTTGTGCGCACAGACGGCACATCGGTGGTCTCCTACATCAACCATCAGGGGGGTTTGAGGTCCCGTCAGTTATACAAGTTGGTGCGCCTTATTGCTTTCAGTCAGGGCAATGTACATCCCAGGCAGCCAGAATGTGAAAGTAGACATCCTGTCGAGGCAGGGGCTGAGGCCCGGGGAGTAGAGACTGCACACCGAGGTGGTGGAGCTCCTTTGGGAGAAGTTTGGCAGGGCCCAAGTGGACCTGTTTGCCACTCACGAGAATGTGCATTGTCGTCTGTGGTTCTCCCTGTCGCCCCCAGCTCCTCTTGGACTGGGCGCGATGGTACAGGAGTGGCCGAGGCTGCCCCTTTAGCTTTCCCCCGATTGTTCTGCTTCCGGGAGTTCTAGAGAGAGTGCGTCGGGACGGGGCCCGTCTTCTGCTAGTAGCCCCGTTCTGCCGGGCCGGGTATGGTTCTCGGACCTAGCGTCTCTCCTCGACGGCTCTCCCCTGGAGATTCCGATCAGGAGGGACCTTCTCTCTCAGGCGGGCGGAGTCTTCGTATAACCATGTCCGGAGCTGTGGAAACTGTGGGGGCCCAGCTCATAAGTTCCGGTCTCTCAACTGAGGTTGTTGAGACCATTCTACACTCCAGAGGTCCCTCTACGAGGAAACTTTACTACCTAAAGTGGAGACTCCTCACCTTATTGTGTCGAGATCGCCTGCGGGATCCAGTTAACTGCACTGCGAGCGTGGTGCTGGAGTTCCTGTAGGAGAGATTCTCTGCTGGGATAGCCCCCTCCACACTAAAGGTGTACGTGGCGGCCATAGCAGCTTACCACACTCCTTTGAGTGGAGTTTCTTTAGGGCGACACCCGTTAGTAACCCGTTTCCTCCATGGAACCTTGAGACTGAGACCTGCGACACGCACCAGGGTGCCGGCCTGGGACTTCAAGGCGTTTCCGAGGCTCCCTTCGAGCCGCTCGAGGAAGTCTCTGAGAAGTTTCTCACTCTGAAAACTATATTTCTTCTTGCGATATCTTCCCTTAAAAGAATAGGGGACTTGCAAGCCCTTTCTGTTGCACCCTCTTGCTTGGAGTTTGCTCCGGGTATGGCTAAGGCCTTTCTCTCTCCAAGGCCCGGGTATATTCCTAAGTTCCTCACTAATCCTGTGAGACCTATTGTGCTCCAAACCAGGAAAAATTAAATCTGCTTTGTCCTGTTTGCGCACTAGACGCTTATGTCCACAGAGCTGCCCTGTGTAGGAAAACTGATCAGTTGTTTGTTTGTTACGGACCTCCCTCGAGAGGGGGTCCAGTCTCAAAGCAGAGAATGAGCAAGTGGGTGGTCGAGGCTATCTCACTTGCTTATGTGGCGGCCGGACAGCCCTCCCCTTTAGCTGTTCGGTCCCACTCCACTAGGAGTATGGCTGCCTCTCAAGCTCTTTTAGCAGGGGCCTCCCTGCAGGAAGTTTGTGATGTGGCGGGGTGGTCCTCTCCTCATACTTTCATCAGATTCTACGAAATGGATGTGAATGCTACTCCGGGGTCTCGGGTGCTCGCCTCTTAGCTCATGCCACAGGCGGGCATCCAGACTCGCATGGGGACGTGGGTATTCTCCTTCCGAGGCGGTGACGCAGCGCAAGTTCCCTTGAAAGGGAACGTCTCGGTTACGACTGTAACCTTAGATCCCTGAATAGGGAACGAGACGCTGCGTCACCCTGCCATACTCCTCGCATGCCCGCAAGCGCCTTGTTTCAGGCCTTCTTCAGAAGCTGACGGCGTGTGTTTGCCGGTGTGCTTTATAGTTTCCGGGTCTATGACGTCACCCGCCTATGACGTTTCGTCTCTCTATTGGACTGATGACATACGTGCTTCACGACGCAATCACGCAGAGGCGTTACCAAAGCGGTGACGCAGCGTCTCGTTCCCTATTTAGGGAACTAAGGTTACAGTCGTAACCGAGACGTTATTTCCCACATCCAGGTTCCAGGTTATAATATGCAAAAGTCTAAATATTAATCTCTTTTGCAGTAAGAAGTTATACTTATCCAAAATAAAGGCTTCAACATCTAAAAAATGCACATTTAAGGGGCTCCTCTTTTGGTGAAAGTTTTCAGACAGCCACCAGACAGTGTGAACACATGAATACCCATATCTCAGTGTGCAATGGTCTGATCAGCTTGAAATTACAGGAGGTATATAGTAACAAACACATCAATTGGTTAAGTCATCAAGTAGGATGATAAATATTTTTTTTCTTTTTTATAATCTGAGCTCAAAGATAGTAGTGTACTTAATGGGTACTTGGTCTTGGTCTGATCATCTTGAAATTACAGGAGGTATATAGTAACAAACACATCAATTGGTTAAGTCATCAAGTAGGATGATACATTTTTTTTTTCTTTTTTATAATCTGAGCTCAAAGATAGTAGTGTACTTAATGGGTACTTGATCTTAATAGGTACGTTTACCTTATATATTAAAACAGTTATTTTTACGCCATGTTGTGATATTGTGTAAAAAGCCTTTTCAAATATTTCCATGACGCAGAGGTGCATTTGTTAAGCTGTTTCATATTTAAAACATTCCATTTCACAATTAGTATGCATGGCGAAAGTATCCTGACAATGCTGAGCGGGAGGAGACAAGGCGTAAAATGTTGATATTGGAATCGCTTACCTCTGAGAAGGAAAATGAGGAGCTGTATTCCCTCTCCCGTGGTTGGCAGTGGAACTCCAGCCTCATTTTCTCAGTTAATGGCACCTTTCAGTATCTGCGGTAAACAGGTGCTGGACTCAACAGGGCTGGCGTATTCACACGCAGGTACAGGTGGGTGGCCGTTGGCTGCATGCAGCATCCCTCAAGTTTTCCAGGGGTTCCCATCTGTATCCATGCGCTGGCTCCACCACATGGCACAGGGCCCTGGGCCGGGTCTGGTCCATTCTTTAGCTGGCCTTGCACCACGCCTGCACCACATCTGCCTGCCGAGTCTGTTGTTCTACTACAATGAGCAGGAATGCAGGAGAACAGCTAGACCTATAATCCCCAGCCACCAGTAATGGATGCCAAATATGAATAGTAAGCAGGTTATTATTCTTCTCAATCCACATGCTGGTATGTGCAGTGACCATATTGACAGACACAAACTCCTTTTCCGTTTGGAAGGTTTTCATGTGACATAGCAGTGTGATTAGGTATAAACTGTTGTCATACTTTAATATGAGACAATGGTTCTGTAAAATCACAGTCACTGTCATTGTCACACCCCCTATAACTTTACAGTTGTTTTGAGAAGAGTTGTATGGGACACCAAATGTTGATTTGAATTCATCAGGATGGTTAGGTTATTATTGAAAACTGTTTCTGCTTCAAAATTGGTAAAAAAAAATTATATAATTAGTATTGTCATCATTTAAAATGCAGTAAATGGTTGTCATACATTGACCTATTCATATTCATATAAAAACTGCGTTGTCTTTAGATTTTTTACATTTTTGAGCCAAAACTCAAAATGTTCTCCACCATGGTAAAATAAATTACATCTTTTATAATTGAATGTTAATAAATACCTCAGGCATAATTTTGTGTCCATTTTAGTAAATGACAATCACTTTTTTCATTAATTTATTTCTAAAACTTGATACATTTTGTCACTGATAAACATGTCCTCCGTTGTGACACCACATCCTGATTTTAAATCGGGCAATTCCACTGATAAGTTTAATTAGTTGAAGGACCCCATTCAAGGTCATGTTACTGTGAAGCCCATGATAAGTTGGTAAGAATAATTGGTCTCAGAATTGTTCAAATATTTAACTTTTTTTAACCACTATAAAAATTTTACGTTTTGTTGTCCTTTGGCGTGACACCCCAATATTCTTAAAGGAGTACTTCAGCGCTGGGAAGATGGATGTGTATTTAAACTGGGTCATTTATGTAGTATAAATGTGAAATTATTTTTGAATTTGGTGCCTTCTAGACTGAGAAAAGACAGAAAATGTATTTTTGTCTCATGTGGATGAAAGACAACAACTCCCAGAATGCACTTGCTTCACTGCTTAACGAGGCCACTCCCAAAGCCACGGCTACTGGGCTATCACTTGCCCACCATGACACTGCCCTCAACATCGTTTTGATCTTCATAATAATACAATCATTTCCTTCAGTTAGAGAATGAACACTACAATTAAAAACTGAACTTGTCTTTTCAATAAAGTGTGAGTGAGCCGAACGAAAGGCATGGAACAAACGCAGCAGTGTCAGATTTCATTCATCACGAGAGCGAAGAGCTGAGCAGAGCTGAGGTAAGCGCTATCAGATTGCATATGGATGCTAAACTTTCATAGGAATTCATTGAAAAGTTGAAACACTCACTTTGCTCCGTACCACTCCGTTATTAAAGGTCCCGTTCTTTGTGATCCCATTGTTCAAACTTTAGTTAGTGTGTAATGTTGCTGTTAGAGCATAAATAATACCTGTAAAATTATAAAGCTCAAAGTTCAATGCCAAGCGAGATATTTTATTTAACAGAAGTTCCCTTTCAAAGCCTACAGCGAACGGCTGGCTTGGACTACATCCTGGTACTTCCTTCATAAATGACGTCAGTAGAACAGTAGAACAGACTAACCTCTGCCCACAAGAATACGCGAAAAAAGGGGGTGTGGTCTTGTTGCTGTCCCACGTGGAGAAGAGGACGGTCGCGTGGAGAAAAGGAAGTGTTGCGTTTGAGTGTGTTTGTCGCCATGTCGTCAAGACGCTGTTATTGTCATCCCGGAGTCAAATCACCTTTGTTTGGCTTTCCCAGGGATGCTGTAGAGATCATTAAGCGCATTTATCTTCCGTTAAGAGGCGTGACCTTTCCACGTGCGCTAAGCTGCTGTCGAATCACAACACAGGAACCGTGCCACGTTTGCTAAGATGCGGTCAAATCACAACACGGGAACCGCTGGCACAATCAGAACTCGTTACGTATTTCTGAAGGAGGGACTTCATAGAATAAAGGAAGTCATCAGCCGTTTTTAGGACAGTGAAAACAGCGGTATACAGATAAGTACATTGTGTTAAAAATACTGGGTTTTTTTACACGCGAAACATGAACACATGTTATATTGCACACTGTAAACACAATCAAAGCTTCAAAAGAACACGAAGAACGGGACCTTTAATGCCCTCCCCTATGGGCGGGTTGATAACATGCGGAACAAGCTCCTTCTACTGGCTATAGTCTCTAGCCTCTGGCCAAAAAATCCTCAGATGACGCAAAATGACGATATTTGCGCCATCGTAGGATTTTTTCCAGAAATAAAATGCATAATTCTCTCGTTTCAGGGGGATATGAGGGGGGAAAGTACCATAATTTGAATATACTACCGGGTTTCTACTGATACAAAGCTTAATGCTAAATCGCTGAAGTAACCCTTTAATTGTTGCTAAGTCATACCATAGGAAATATTTCAGTAAAAATGTTCAAAAAACGGTGAAAAAAATGACAAAGTTAGTGACCCCTTATATTTTCTCAAACATCAGACTTCACACTACATCATAATATGTATTTTTTCTTCAAAAATTGTGCTTTAAAGATTAATGCATATTTGTCAACTACCCAAATAAAAATGTTTAGACAAAAATAATGTCCCAGACAAAAGATCCCCAATCGTGGCGATTTCTGTGTTTGTGGCTCCTCAACAGTGGTCCTACTTCAAATATGGCCGTTGTCACAGTCTTGCGACCAAAGATAGCCTGCGATAATTTTATGACAGTGTTAGAAATTTACCATGATCATCTCACAGTTTTTGCTGCTACGACCTACGTCTACTGACTAGCCAATAAAAATATCCATTTACAAAATTGGCATGCCAAGTTGGCCTTTTTTCCCTTGCCATGACCGTGTCCATATTCTCCTCTTTTTTTTTATCAACGCACATAAAAAAACACAATTGCCAAAATGCAATTCATCTTGCTCTGTTTGTTTACCACTAGTGCATGCTGATGACGTTTTATTCTTGTATACAAACTTGTGTTGTAGCCTACGATTCAATAGGTGTCATCATCGTACAGTCTACATACATATCATACTCAAGTTTATTAGATCCATGTCGTACAGTATGATTTGTAATGATCTTATAGGATTGCCGAAATCGCAGTCTGTGGCAGGCATTCGTTTCTAGGTCATGGCTTTCTTTTGCTCCGTACCAATTCGTCTACCATCCGTCCTAAATAGTATTTGAAGTAAGAATTAGTGTGTTCCAAATCGTAGTATGTTGAAATGAGTATTCCAAAGAATATTTTTTCCGGTTAGAATCCAAAGTGCAGATCCGTGCACACTCTAAAGGCTAATATTGCCCACAACCCATTGCATGTTGGATGAGGGTTTGATTAGAACTACAAACATGAATACAATTTTGAAAAAAACTACAAACATGGCGGATGTGCGAGTCCGGCAGTTAAAGGGATTGTTCACCCAAAAATGAAAATCCCATGATTTACACACTCACAAGCCATCCTAGGTGTATATGACTTTCTTCTTTCAGATGAACACAATCTGAGTTATATTAATAAATATCATTGCTCTTCCAAGCTTTATAATGGCAGTCCTGATTTGAAGTCCAAAAAAGTGCATCCATCCATCATAAAAGTAATCCATACGACTCGAGGGGGTTAATAAAGGATCAAACAAATAGAGCTGGACAACAAACTCAAGCTCCTCTTCTCTTTTATCGAAATACTCCGACATTTCTCTTTTTAAATGTTCATTTTAGACTTCTAATTCATGACCGGTGTTTTGTTATGCTCTTCAACATTTGTTATGTTCGTCAATACGTCATGCGTCAGGTCAGGGGCTACTGTAAAATGCGTATGGCCGACTGTCGGAAGTTTGAAATATGGATATTCTTTTTAAACAAAGCATCATTTCACTTTGGAAGGCCTTTATTAACCCCTCGGAGTCATATAGTTTACTTTTATGATGGATTGATGCACTTTTTTGGGCTTCAAAATCTCATCCTCCATTCACTGCTATTATAAAGCTTGGAAGAGCCAGGACATTTTTTTAAATATAACTCCTGATTGCATTCGTCATACACCTACACTCAAAAATGGTACTATAAGGCACTAAAAGTGGTTCTTGTTCGTAATCATAAGGGAACCACTTTTGGGGCTATATAGCACCATATCTAAACATGTTCAGTATATGGTAGCGTTGCTATATTGCACCTCAGTCAGCGGTGCTATATAGCACCTCAGCCAAAGAACCGGTGAAGAATCGCTGAAGCACTTAAAAAGGTTCCCCTATGATTATGAGCCAATGTAACTAAATGACAGAGCTATTCTGTCCGTTAAAGGGGGGGGGGGGGGTGCTGTTTCATGCATACTGAGCTTTTTTCACTGTTAAAGACTTGGATTCCCATCCTAAACAAAGTTGGACGTTTGATGGAGTATTTGTGAGTACTTCCGGTTTCTCATAAGTTTCAGAAATGGGTCTATCTGACATCAACAAGGGCGGAATGTCCTTGTACGGGCCGTACGGGTTCTTCTCCCAGAAGGGCGCGCGCACGACTAGAGCGAGAGAGCAAACGTTTCTCCCGGAAGCCGGCTGTGCTGCAGTCGCAGGACTTCAAGAAATCAACAATGTCACCAAGAAGTGTGTTTTTGGTTGTCAGGGCAAGACAACCCTGTACATCTTCCCAAAGAACCTAGCGTTAATGGGACAGTGGATGGAGTTTGTTTTTCCGGAGCAGCAACTGAGTTGTGCAAGTGTTTTGTTTGTTCCCTGAATTTCGGCGATGATGGTTTATAAACAAGGTACAGTTCAACTCCGGATTTGTAGCTCGTCTAATGCTGAAAGATGGAGCAGTCCCAGCGATTAAGGTTCACGGTCGTGTGTTGGAAGCAGGCGGTGAGTAAAACTGCTTCAAATGTCTTTGTGTTGTTAGCTATCGACTCATACATTCAAATGTGCTACTATTCCATTGTTTTTCTATGTAAACACGCACTAGTCTGACGTACAAAGCTGTTCCGTTTGCTACTGCTAACATTAAATCACATACAGTCCATAAACCAAATGATGTCCTCATAAACCACGAGTAAACACAAAAATGTTGTAAAACTCGCAAGCATGACAAGCCGCTAAGCAAGTATATAAGTTACAGTTACAGTACAAACCATTGAGACGTCCTGCTGTAGTCGTTGCTGCTTCTCCTGTTCAATTTCAGCCTCTAGATCTGATTCTGGATCATATATGTATGGCTAAATCTGATTGATCTCAATGGTTTATTTAGGATAATGTTTTTTTCTCCACGTTTAAGGATATCAGAGCTTTCAGACGCTCTCAACGCAATAACTGTGCACGCTCGTCATTCTTTAGCTCTGCCCACACGATACGCCCCCAGTCGCACGTTTTTTCAGAAAGACTCGGTACAGTGTATCGTTCTTTTATAAATATAATAAAAATAAAGACTTTTCGGAGATATGAAGGATGCAATGCTACTCTATAGGTACTCAAGATTGACTGAAACTGAGTGTTTCACCCCACCTTTAAAGACGCAATTATGCAGAAGTAGTATGTCCCAAAGCTTGCCTACTCTTCTGCTACACACTCAAAAGTATGTGCATGTTTTTGCTGGTTTATTCTGATCCAGGAGATTTTTTCAACAGTTTGCATCTGCATTCATTTCAAAGTAAAAATCACAGTATTGTATTGTTGAATCTTGAAAACCTTTGCAGTTTTACAGTGTCCAGTATGTGCTGCATATCATTTTAGCATATGGGCTGACGTTATCAGGTGGGTTTTGTCCACACCCAGTCAGAGCTCGAGCCAGTATGTCTCCGACTGGGGCGTCAATATGCATGACCTTCTCTCCCTCAGGACATGTAATACTTTACCCAGATGTGCTCAGCAAGGTCGTCACACCATCAGATACCCGTTGTGAGGAAGATGGCGCGTGCTGGACCGCTCTCTTGCATATTTGCCCAGTGATGTGACGTCACTGCTGGGGAAACAGGAAACAGTTGGGACTACCTGACATCCACGTTCCACAGAGCTGACCTGAGAATGGCGCTGATCCAGGGAGCAATCAGAGAGAAAAAACAAGAACCCATTAAAAAGGGGAATTTTTTTACTTAACTACACAACTATGAGACATAATGGCTGTAGTGAGACGGATGCAAATTCAAACATGGATTTGAAGTTGTACTGTAGGAAAGTGTGAAGAGTTTGATAGACATTGTACACCAAAAAAATATACATAAATAAGTTATTAAAATAGACACGGTTGTTTTCATTTTTAAATTGAATAAAGAATGCATAATCTCTTTTTGTTATGTGTAAAAAAAATTTACACATAACGAAAACATTCTGCACATTAATGTAATTCTCAGGCACTGTATTGAACTAGCCAACACCGGCCTATTTAAGGAACATGGAAATAGAGGCCATTCTGTGGGTGACATTGAGTGCAATGTATTCTTAGTATGTTGCATGGAGAATTATTCAAGTTTCACACAGGAAAAGATTGTAGCAGATGAGTTGATTGTTTGCCCTGGTTTCCTGAAAGTCAGCAGTCTCCACAGTGCCTGAAAGTCAGCTGTCTCCACAGTGACTACAATGGGCCGTGGTGTTTATGAGAGGTATTGGTGAAAAGCCTAGGCTTTTTACTTGTTCATGGTCACTGTACTTAAGAACACCTCTTATTTATAATGCAGTTAATGCGTCCAGTGAAATAATTGCAATTTTGGAGGATAGTTTTTTTAAATATGCCCAGTAATGAACTACTTCATCTGCGTGACTTTTTTAGCTAAAAAAAAAAATTAATCAAACACACTCACCTAAACGGTCCATACCTAACCTCTGTCTTAAGGAGGGTGTCCAGTGAAATATAATTAAAATAGTGGATACTATTTTGAAATAGGTTATCTATTGACGAGCTAACAGTATCGCTGTTTTAGCTGAAAGAATCACGCGTTCAACTGACCTAAACCGTCCTTCCTTTTCTCTCGCATGCAGCAGAAGAAATGAAAATGAATCGCTTCGTCATAAACGGTGCTTTTCTGGCAATTATGATTCCTTCTTGTGAATCGGTCCACTCTAAACGTTCACTCAATTTATGCGTAAAATTCAAAACAACTGATAAAACATTGCCAACGCTCCTACATTTCAGTCAATAAAACAGCTTAGTAAACAATATGACACGTTACATTTACCTCAGAAAAGCCACTCAATGACCATAGCATGTTAGTAGTAATTAACTCTTGTGAGGAGCATTTAAAAAAAAAAAGGCACTCTATTAGCCTACATGGTCAATATATTTTACTATTTTAAAAGATATAACGTTTTAAAAGATAGGCCTATATTATAATAACTGCCTTATATAGCATACAAATCAATTTTAACCAATAATGTACCAGAGGGTTCCTTGTTAATTAGTAGCCTATTTACTAAATAGTATTTAGTTCAGAGATATTTTTGAGAACAATTAACATCCTAGCCCTATCCGAAATGAATCCATATTGAATCGAACTGAATCGAGATCAGAATCGAATCTCAAGCTTATATGAATCAAAAATAGAATCGAATCATGAAAAATGTCGATGTCAAATGTCAGTTGTAAAATGTTGTAAATAAACCTAATGTAATTTTGTTCCACTACCAAGCGTTTTTGACAATCTCAGTACACTTCTTGTGATGCATCTTCTGTGTGATTTTGCACTTGAACAGACAAATACACACAAAAATGTCTGATGCAATAAAGTCACATTTTCCCTTGCTCCAAATTAAAGGTCACTACATTAAACGATTTTTAAATACCAAATTGTCTGGCTTTTAGCAATGATTATTTATTATAATTATTTATATGATTTATGTAATTATTATACCGCTAATCCGGAACCCGGAAGCGCTGCAGTGTGTTTACTAGCCTATGTCAACAGTGTAGGAGACTGACACAAGAGAAGAAATTCTTCAATAAAGTTATTTGTGTTTGTTTTTTGCACACAAAAAGTATCTTCGTTGCTTCATAATATTAAGGTTGAACCACTTGAGTCACATGGACTATTTTAACGATGTCTTTACTACATTTCTGGGCCTTGAAAATGGTTGTTGCGTTGCTGTCTATGGAGGGGTTAGAGAGCGCTCGGATTTCATCAAAAAATCTTCATTTGTGTTCTGAAGATGAACAAAGGTTTTACGGGTTTGGAACGACATGAGGGTGAGCAATTCATGACAGAATTTTCATTTTGGGGTGAACTAACCCTTTAATCTGTAGGCAGTAGAGAGAAAATAATCTTACTGATTCTCTAGTGATAGTGAATCGCAGTTTCTCTTTGTTTCAAGGCATGCGATTGGCTGTTTGCTACTGATGTCACACTTTTATGTGCACACGCTCCATGAACAGAATCAAAGCTTGACTTGACAGAGAAAGTTGATGAACAGCGTCATGGTACCAACAAAGCCTGATTGAAATGGTTTGGTTTTGTCATCTTGAAACTCATCCTGTAACCCTATTCATCTACCATCATGGTATAGGCCAGGATTGGCACCCCTGGTGTAAACCCATTGAGCTCAGTAAAATCAAGGGCTGTGTCCAAAATCGCATACTCACTTGAGTACTTCTTTTGAATAAGTAATTACTTCTCGAGCATATGTTCTATATGCATTTGTGTAGTATGAATGTAATCTGGACGTACTATATCCACCATGTTGCCATTATCACGTGAGCTACCAGCCTCAGTTATGTCACTTCACTAGGCTTGAAGTGGCCCTGCACAGAAATTATCGTTGTATGACATCAAAGTACTGCAAGAGAGCAGACGGCTCCGTATACTTTTGAATAGCTCTCGCTGTACTTCACAAATCCTCTCCTCTGGCCTCATGGGATAGTAAAGTGTCCATTGTATGCACACTTCAGAATCTTGCCGGAAGTAGTAGGTTATCTTGGTACTTTTTGCCTACTGTTTTATTAGCAGTGTGAATTCGGACATACTACTTCTGTCACATACTGTTTTTCGCCTACTATATAGTATGGTAGTATGCAATTTCACTTAAACAGCCCACTTTACCTGAATTCACCTATAGGTACCTAATGGTAGATTAAAGTCGACAAGAAATCAAAATGGTCAATTCTTATTTTTTATAGAATATTGCAGTATTTATTATACATGATTTATTTGTGCACATCATTATTTTTTTGGTTACACTTTATTTGAAGGTGCCGTAGTTATTTACTTACTCAGATAAGTACTGAGTAATATTAATTAACTACATGTTAGGGTTTGGTTTAGGGTTAGTTACTTGTAATTATGGATAATTTGACTGTTATTACTGGAGTAAGTACATATGTGACCCTGCACCACAAAACCAGTCATAAGTCGCACGGGTATATTTGTAGCAATAGCCAACGATACATTGTATGGGTCAAAATTATGGATTTTTCTTTGGATATTATGTAAAGATCATGTTCCATTAAGATATTTTGTAAATTTCCTACCATAAATATATCCAAATTGTATTATTAGTAGTAATATGCATTGCTAAGGACTTCATTTGGACAACTTTTAAAGCAATCTGCTCAATATTTAGATTCTTCTGCACCCTCAGATTTTCAAATAGTTGTTCCTCAGCCAAATATTGCTCTATCGTAACAAATGGAAGCTTATTTATTCAGCTTTCAGATGATGTATAAATCGCAATTTAAAAAATGTGACCCTTATGACTGCTTTTGTGGTCCAGGGTCACATATTGTAAAGTGTAACTACGTCACCTTAAAATAAAGTGTTAACTTTTTTTTTTTTTATTAATTTTCCCTCATAACCTTTAATCAAGATATCTTCCCCTCCCACTTGCACGGACATCTCTTATCTGATTATGTGTTTTACTGGCATGAGGGCGGGACAAACTGTCACTCACATCATGACATCACAGCAATAGCAAACCACAACTAAACAATTGTTCTTGTTTGTTTGAGAGGCCGTTTCACTCACAACTTTCATTTCATGCCGATTTTAAATACACGTTGCACATCACCTCTGTCTTTAGCAGTAAGGACGCAATGGCGAGTTCAATTGTAGACAAAGGACTGTTTCACTCTAACTGAAATCAAAAATGTACAGTATATAAACATATTGATATTGAAGTGTTTGTGGGTTACCATGACACAATGCCCTTCCCCAAGGCCAGTGGTATTGGGCCCACTTACTCTGACCCTAAAGGTGTCAGCATGTGTCATAAGCCACAATTCAGACCTCGGCCTGCGGCTGGTGGCCCCAATCACCCCCTTTCTCCCAAACCTTAAGCATTCAGTCACAGGCTGTTAATAACAACCTCAGTTGTGAAAAGAACATGATGAATGTGCCTTGACTGAAACATTTCATAACAACGCATACGACGTCTCAACTCGCATCATAACCACGAGCTACTATAGCGCTTGTCTTTGGAGCCGGTGACAGAGACAGATTAAGAAAATCTGTGCTGAGCCCGGTGTGTGGCCAAACCAGAGGAGGGTCAAATCGAAGCCCTAAAAAAACCACAGTGTGAGATATTAATCAACGAGAGCCATGTTTCCTCCCAGCTAAAATGAACAGCAGGTTCCCTTTCCCTCGCCATGGGCTCTTTTAATGCGGGGACCGGCCGGGGCCCAAACATCCTGACGGAGAGAGGCTTTACTCTTATCAGGCAGGAAACACTGCTTCTCCGCCACATCCTCTTTACAAGAAACACGACTCAACCGTTCCCAAAAAACGCAGGAAGACCAAGCCAGACTCCAGGATTTGTCAAACGCCCGCCACCGCCTCCCTCTCTCCCTCAGATTCCTTTTATCAAAAAAGAGGAGGAATTTGAAAAGAGAGGGAGAGACAGAGGGAGAAAAATAAAAAAAAACGTGTAAAACAGTTGACGGGGACGAGGTGTATTTATTTATTTTGCAGAGATTATGAAAGTCTGCATCAGCAAGATAGGACGGGCAGCAGAGGGGGGCGAAGGTAGGGTAGGAGGGGAGTTCCAGCGTTCTGCTTAAGACACGCACCCAGAATAAGACCGGGGGAAACAAAAGGCCCGTGGAGATGGAGGCGGAGAGAAAAACAGCAGAGCCTGTTTTACACTAATCCTCTGATCCGCGGAGGAGTGAAACTGAGTGTATAATGGGTGTTGCTGATAGCAAACTACGAACGTAGGGTGGATACCGCCAGTGGTTATGGTGACGGCCCGCCACAAACAACACCAAAAATGTACAGGTCAGCTTCTTGAAAGGACCTCAAATGGTAGCGCTCATACGCATGGAAAAATGTTTAGCTATGAATAAAATATTTCTAAGAAATAACTGTGGATAAAAATTCATGAACATTTATTAGTATATTCTGTAACTTCCCATAAATCAGTTTCTATACCCAGTAATGATAAATAACTTTTGATATACTATCACTATTATAATAATGAAACTGAAAAAAAGAGCTGAATAATAATAATTACACTGAAAACCTGTAATTACAAAAGCAAGAGTCTTTTTTCCTGTATTTATATTGTGTTTTTATTTAGCGGCATCTAATTCAGATGGGACCTCAGAACATTCACTTTTAATATATCACAAAATGATGCAACATTTCTTCTCAAGTCCAGACCGACAGACAGAATCACTGTGCTGTACTTATATGGGCAAACACAAAGCAATTCATCATGAAATCGGACATCTCCAAGTCCTTTTCATCAAGGACGGTGTTCAACAAACATCAATAATGAGCTACGTTCATCCGCTTGTTATTGACATCTGTGTGGACATCCAATGTGAGACTGCTAAACGTATAAACTCAACATTTTATTCGAATTAAATTATTATGGCAAACCTAAATCGGCATACAATAGTATTCATTATTATTCTTTTAACAGTTTATGAGCATACATATAATTGAAATGAATGCAAAGGGAAAAGAAAAGGCAAAATTTCCTTCAAAATTTTCCTATGAAGGAAGAGACCAGCCTCACTTAAATAATTCTTGAGGTAAAACAATTGAGGTTTGAAAAAAAGACAAACAAACAAAAACAAAAACAAAAAAAGAATATATCTGGACTGAAAAACCAATACAATAAGCTTTAATGCAAAGCAATTCGATATATAAATAAGCTTTATCGCATATGTACATGCTTTTGTGGCAAGATATGAGAGCATTTCTATGTTTGTCCATTTTTTTTTTTTTTTAACTTCCGTTCTCCTTTTGGAAACAAAGATGGGAATGAACTTCAGTGTTTTTTTTATCTATGCATCCCTGAGGTGTCCTTTGACTTCCTGTAGCTTCTCTTTTCCGCTCCCTCCACAGCCCCCCTTTCACCTGCCAGTCATATTGCTGACCCACGTTGAGCCCACAGTCTCTGTCTGTGTCAATTGTCCCTGTTTTGGTGTTTATGAAATGCTGTAGTTGTTGTAGTAGGCTGCCGTGGCGTCGGCCAATACGGAGATGAGACTAGTTTCCGTAGTGCTGCTCGTGCAAACGGAAGCCGGCGTTACCTGGATGTGTCCCGTAACTGTCATCCCACCTTGCTCAGGGTGATAACTAGTGGAATTTAGGTACTGGTCGAACTCGTCTCGGTCGACCTCACCCAGCAATTCAGCCTGGCTCAGCTGGTCCAGACCCTCCAGGTGCCCCTGTTCTGGAGGGGGTGAAAGCTGGCCGAGGTGCCCCTGGTGCCCATGATGGATCTGAACCTGGGGGAATGAAGGGCTGTAATAGGACAGCGGATGTGCTGGAATAAAGGTCGCCCCACTTCCCTGGTGAGACATCTGGATGTGGCCCAGATGTGAGCTCCCACAGTGCAGAGGTGCCTGCTGGGAGTAATCGGGATGGTAAGGGGGTGGACTGCTCATGTGTGCCGGCGTGTGACGCCTGTCGTCTGGGCAAGAGGTGGAAGACGAACAGGAGCTGGTGGAGACTGAGCTGGAGGACGAGTAGTAGGTCTGGTGTTCGTGATCCACGACATCCAGAGGCGACATCTCAGGTGGCGTGGGCAAGCCGTACGGGTACGTATCGAAGCTGCTGTTGGAACTTGCGGGGTCTCTGAACACCCTGACGCCGGGTAGAGATGCGCTGGGAGAACCGAAGCCACCACTCACGCCGCTCTCGTCGTCTTTATCCAGAGGGTGACAGCAGCCTCGCGGATCCGGGAGGGAGTTTTGGTCGGGACCGAGAGTGGTCAGGAGGAAGCCGGGGTCCACACGTTTACAAATGCGCTTCAGCTGCTTCTTCCTACGGGGGCGATATTTATAATTGGGGTAGTCCTGCATGTGCTGCACCCTCAGACGCTCTGCTTCCTCCACGTACGGTCTCTTCTGCGGTGGAGTTAAAGCTTTCCATGACTTTCCTGTTAGAGAGGAAAAAAGAACAGACACATTAGACTTTATGATGTATTTTTAAAGGATCCATTTGGAGTTTTTGAGATTGTTAAGCAATTAGTTTGTAATTGGTCAATCACATTAGCACCAACACAACATAATCACATGGTTTATTATAAGCATTGCTACAGAGCCACATTTAGTTTCTCTAGTTTAATGTCTTCAGCATTTTTGAATATTTCAAAAGAAATAATACAAATAAACAACTAGTATAATTGTTTATAAGTCAGTTTAAAAAAAAATAAAAAATTTGCACCACAATATTTAAAACTTTTTAACGGTACATTATTTGTTGCTTGGCATTAATTGTATAATGTTTGAGTTCCAATATTGGGAGTATATTGAGTTTTCATTTTTGGGTATTAAAAATACTTGAAAGTGTAAAAACCAGAGCAGTACATTTTCCTATAAATGCCAATAACTGTTAAATAATGTGTAGTAAACAACAACAACAACAACACAGAAATGAAACGCACATGCAAATTATAATTCGAAAACTTCTTATTAATTCATTATCCCATGAAGTTTTATTATTTTTTTGCTCATATACAAACCTTTCAAATGAATGAATTTAAAATTATTTGTATGTTATTTCTATATGTAATTCATTATTTTATGAATTATTGTCTATTATTTAAATGCTTTGAATATTTAGCCTACATTAGGCTAGTTTTTACATTTTATATAAACTTTATATATAAAGGCCTAGTATTAAAAAAAAGTCTCCCACACTTGTTAAATTATAAATGTGTACCCTTGATCTAAATACAATTAAATACAATCTAAAGATGTGCCGCATTTCACCGTGACTGCTTTATTTATTTCGGTTTTGTTTCAGTTTATTTTCACTTCAGGTTAGTTTCGGACAGTTTCACGCTCTCTGTGTGCTTTACTCTAACAAAAAAAGTATTTTAATTTATGTCTACAATTCCTTCACAATTAGTAGCTACAGTTAAAATACAATTAAACATCTCCCTTTCTGTAGTCTAATCAATGCAAAAAAACAACAACTTTGTAACAGTGAATGTCTCACAAAACTTGTCACTGACAAGATAATCTACTTTAATAATAATAATAAATATGAGATGTTAATATTAATAGCAATTATTAGACGAATAATAATGATAATATCTTACCCAGCATCTTGCTTAGCTCCGCGTTGTGGAGATCGGGATTCTGCACCGCGAGTCTCTTGCGCTCATCTTTGGCCCACACCATGAAGGCGTTCATGGGTCTCCTGATGCGCGGCTCCGACACCTTGTCCGCGGGAGCTCTGTGGGAGGTGTGTCCGTCAGGTACGTCCGCGTTTCCCGCAGAGCACTCAAAGCTCTCCGGCCAGGACGAATACGCGCTTATCAGAGCAGCCATGTGCGCTCTCAAAACTTCCCTTATGTTTCAAACTTTGTTTCTCGGGCGCGAATGTGACCTGGAGATGTTCCTTCGGTTTTGAATCTAAAGCAAAGCAAACCCGCAGTAAGAGATGACTTTGACTGAGCAGCTGGTGGTTGAAGAGCACTGTGAGAGAGATCAGTGTATGGTGCTCGACTCCCCCTCTGAAGCTGTGATTCACTGTTTCCTCCGGCATTGGGAAGCCCTTTATATGTGAGGAGCAGCTTCCAGCACAGGCCCACGGGAGGATCTCAGCTCCTCCTTGACTGCAACCTGAGACCAACGACAGAAAAAAAAAAGAGGTGTCAAAAATATTTCAACAGCTTTACTACTACTAAATCACGTCATTAGCTGTCGGTTGGGTTTGTTTTCATGACACTTTATTTTGATGGTGGATGCTGTTGCCCTTTTTCAGTCAATGTAGAAGACACTTCATAACAATTATTCAATAGACAACAACAGAATAGAATATTAATTTAAAGATATAGCCTATTTAACGTTCACAAAAAAAAAAATATCTTGTGGTTTATTTGACAAGATAGGAGGGGCCTGTTTGTTAGGAGAGAGCGCGGCACAACCTAATGCTTTTTGACTTTATCATTTTGTGTAAATCCACTTGGGGTTCAGAGTATTTATTTTTCCCCACATATCTAGTACAATTATGTGGTTTTGTTTAATTTATACAGTGTATACTTTTTTTCTTGATTTACCTGGAAAGAATGGAAGTGAAATGTGACAACATACCCCATAAGTGGGGGGCATGTTTTAACATGAGCATATGTCATGACAGCTTAAAATGTTATCTTATAGAAAAAGTATATACAAGACAAACTAAAATATTTTGTAAATAAAATACAATTATTAACTTTTTTCAAATAAAATAACGGCATAACTGAATTTGGAGTTTGACAACAAACACATTGCAAAACACAGCTAGCATAGTTCAAAACATCATAATAATGAATCATTTCTGAACACTGACTCTCAGTCTATATTCATCTGTTTCTCATGGTTTTTCAATAGAATTCATAAAAGCATAAAAAATAATAGCATAGTTCTATTAGGGGCTCAATGTAACAACATACCCCACCTGTGCAACTGGGATTTTCTGCTGGTTAGATCAGTATTAAAGAACTATCTCAACTGTTAAATAACAGATATAAGATTCAAATCATATCAGATTTTTCTAATTTTACATAAACACAAAAAACAGAGATGAAGATTTACTTTTGCTATGGTTAAAAAAAATCTTCCAAAGATTTTTTTTCTCTATATAGTACTGATGTGCCAACTATTAAATACACTAAGTTCCGTCATGCTGGTATGTGTGGAAAGTTTAAACCATGTGTGTTACAACTAACCCTTCATTAGGTTGTGCCCCGCTCACCCCTACTAATACAGGATCTTCAATGGTTCTTAAATTCAATAAAGCACTTTCTCAATATGAATAATTTTCTGGTTCTTTGGAAATTAAAAAAAGTTGATGTCACTTTACAGATCAAGGTATCTGGATTTTTCAAAGCACCAGTATATGTTCTGAAGTGATATTGAAGTGACACAATGATATTATGAAATGATAACACACTCATAATTTTCCAATTTCAAAACAAAAATTCATCTATTGTATAGCCTTAGGAAGCTATTTAAAAATTGTAGAAAAATAAGTCATTTAACCAATAAAGCACAAGAGGCTGCTATATTGTGAATAGTCACGGCTGGTGTTATTAGACACAACCTGCATTAAAAATAGCAGTCAGAAGCCAGGACTGGGATTATCCATTTTATGAATTTTGATTTAAAATTTGGATGCCTGTAATAAATGATGATGCCAGGCTGGAAAGAGTGCAAGTGAGGTTATTTGGCATATGGATATAATATTAGAATAATTAACAATAAATTCATGTTGGGGTTGGTTGGCATTGATTTGTTTTACATGAATGTTTTGACCAACTAAAGCTAAAGATATTAAGGAAATAAAAACTGGTTTCTGCTTTGCTACAAAGGACTGCTCATAAAATAATGTTGATTAAAGACGGCAATAGTGTTGACACGCAGCTTAAATAAAATGCTATATTTAGCTAAAAGAAACCTGTTTTGAAGGGGCAGTCTGCAAGGATATGTTTATTTCACAGTCACAAAAGCGTGACACAGAACAGATTTTCCCGTACGGGCTCTACATCATCTTACTCATCAAAACCGGTCATTGTGCACATCTCAGATTCAGATCCTCATACTTCTGGTGCTCCACACTGACTTTGGATGGATTGAATCCCTGTTGTCACGATCAGACGGTGGAGATCCTGTTGACAGCTGCAGGAAAGACAAGAAGAGTTCAGAATAAACCAATAGAATCTGAACAGAGAAACTGATCCCAGAACTGACTTCAATGAATGTTAGAAGTATCGTTGTGTGAATGACCTTTGAATGAGAGCTCAGGTTCCAGTGCAGCGAACAAGCAGAGGATGAACACCAATAAAATGTGGGACTATTCCTTGCAGGAACAGGAAGAGGAGCTTGTTGCCTCAGATTGCAAAAACATTACCACAGAGTATGACACTACACTTCCTGCTCTCCTCGTCCTATACCTGCACATGTTTTGGTGTGATGAGGTGCAAACTATGTTTAGGCCCCCTCATTTGTTCCGATCACTAGACAAACATTTTTCTGTTTCGCATTTTGAGGCATGATTTCCTGCTTTGTTTGATTGACATTGAGGAAATGCAGACGGTTCTGCTGCTTTGTGTCGAGTGTATCTGTCTATCCTCCATGCAGGGTTTAGACCAGTCGTGGCCTAGTGGTTAGGGAGTTAAACTGGTAACCCAAAGGTTGCTGGTTCGATTCCAGAACCGGTGGGAAATGACTGAGGTGCCCTTGAGCAAGGCACCTAACCCCTAATCGCTCCCCGGGCGCCACACAAGGCTGCCCGCTGCTCTGGGTGTTTGTATACACGTTTGCAGTGTGTGTGTGTTAACTACTCACTACTCTGCTCCTAATGTGTGTGCATTAACTGGATGGGTTAAATGCAGAGGTCAAATTCCAAGTATGGGTCACCATACTTGGCCGTCACGTGTCACTTCACTTCAGACCATTATATTTGGACCATACAGACTTTATGTAGCCACGCCCCTTTTCAGCGCTGCATGCGCTCGTTGTGTTCTGTCTTCTGGTTTGTATTTCCACAGCATGAAGGTAAGATCTTACGGATTGATGAATGATCCAGTCGTTTTCAAATCTTCCCAGTCTAACTGACATTTGTTATGATGCTCCAAACATTACAATGCCACAAATCCACTTCACCTGCTATAATTACTCTTCGACAGTGATGCCAGTTTACCACAAAAACGTCTAAAGATGGCTGCACGCTTGTTTCTCTGCTGCATAAGGTTTATGTACACTGCAATGCATGAGGCTAATAAGATGAATGTTGGCATGATATTAAAGCAAACACGCTGTAAAAAATGGCAAACTATTTTTAAGTTAAAGCAATTTAAAAGTACCAGACTCTCGTACATTTAATTTGTACAGAGAGTCTGGCCACTCTCCATTGACAAGCGTTTACTTCCTTGAAGGCGGGTACTCTATTGAAGTTTAAAACTATTGGATCAGCCCAGAGCCACTCTGGATCTGCCATAACCAATCGCTAATGTTTGGTCGTGACGTATGTCATGCGCTGTTCGCCTCTGTTTCTCACATAGAAGTTTGTAAAAAATAAATGTGCATCCACCTCAGTGATAAAACCTTGTGCATTCGGATTGTGATTTATTCACGGTGGAGGGGAGAGTTGTGTGATCGGGAGCGCGCTGCTCACGGGGTCCGTAATATGATTGTATGCTGTAAACAAAATTGGTATGATAAGAATAAATGCTGCCGTGAATAACGGCCCAATTCAAATGTTTACGTGCTTTTCTTCTTTTTATTTTTTGAGCGGTGAAAAATATTGCTCTTGTAAATACAAGAGAAGAAATGCATCCAAATTACAGCAAAGCGCAACCGCATGGTGCTCTGCAGTGGTCAAAAAGAATATAAACAGTGAATTTTGATATATTCTTGAAAACTCAGAGATGTGGATTCAGACAGCAATTAAATTACCACACGACCTTGGTGTTTGTCTAAAACAGTCGGTAATTCGGCCGGGGATTTTTACGCGGGTGGTGGGAGACGGACGGCAATAAAATCACCACTGTAAATGTGGACAATACCTTACGACCCCACGAGAAACAATTACCGTCTCGAATAGGGCTTTAGACAACTCCTTTACCACTAACGGAGAGAGCTGGAAAATCAAACTTTTCCCGAACCCCGTGGGAAGGTGGGCCACAACATCACTCAGCAAAACTCAGCAAAGTTTGTTCTTGCTCTGGCTTTAACTTCTGGAGATTCGGCAGCGGTGCCATAACGGAATGAACGGCTTCGCTCGCATCTTTCTCCGCCGCCATTACTGAACTACAACTCAAACTAGTGCACGACATCAATGTCATCGTTCTCAGCCACTCCCTCTGTTCGCTGATTGGACCGGTAAAAATTTGTTCAGAGAAAACCTAAGAATATACAGCAGTCCCAGACGGAGTACTGAAGGAAAATGAAAATTGAGCAGAAGTGCGTAGGAGGGCGGAGCCAGGCTAATTTAAAAGTACAAGTCATTTTAACTCATTATATTACAATTTACATTCAATTGACTTACAATTTTGAGTTGAATCTTGTATAACGTAAATTAAAAAGTTGAAATTGCTTAACTTATTTTGATGAGTTAAATTAACTTAACATATGTTGTCATAACTTATTGATCCTATAATTTTTACAGTGCATCATTTATTGAGAGGTTTTAGGTCATTAAGGTAGAGGAGAGTGGGAGAGGAGGGTAGTGCCCCCTTAATCTAAAACTGACCATCATTTTTGTCGCATTACTATACATTTTCAAGGTGCTGTGTTAAAATTTGGGGTCAGCAAGATTACATTTTTTTTACCGAGGCTGCTCAAGGCTATTTAGTTGATTAAAAATACAGTAAATAAAAACTGTAATATTCAAAAATATTGTTTCAATTTAAATAATTGTGTTCTTTTTTCATATATTTTAAAATTTAGTCTATTCCTGTGAGGAATTTTTACTTTATTCTTCAGAATCACAGGATCCTTCTTTGTAAATCCATGTTAATTATTTGGCTGTAAATTATTAAATGAAGCAGTTTTTTTCAAAATGGTAGTCATGGGGGTAAAGTGTGTCAGAAACGTTGTGGTTAGCTGTCAGTCAATCAGCTATGCTGGTTACATATAATCAGATTCCAAAAATGTATTACTTGTAATATATTAAATGCTCATAATCAGATTACGGATTACATAATCTGCCACCCCCCCCCCCCCCCCCCCACCACTGCACATTTTGTATGTCTCCCTCATCAGACACACCCACTTCAGGTCTTGCAGTCTCTACTAATGAGCTGATGAGTTGGATCAGGTGTGTCTGATGAGGGAAACATGCAAAATGTGCAGTGGTGGGACTCCCAGGACAGGGTTGAGAACCACTGATATAGAGGATTTGCCTTTAGAATTAGTTGACTATAAACTGACAGTGCTGGGCAGATTTCTTGCAAACTGTAGTCTGTTACTGATGACAAATTACATGACGAAAATTGTAGGTATAGTAACTAGTTAGTAATCTAGATTAGGCTACTCCTTTTAGGTAATGTATTTTGACTACTTTTTGATTACTTTTGACTCGTGATTACGTGATTGCATGTTTTTTCACACAATGACAGTAAATTATACAAATAATAAATTAAAATAATAATTAAAAAAGAATCCCTAATTCGTAGAATACATTTATTTTCTAAAAATGTGCCATATCCGTTTAACTTTGACTATATTCACAGAATGGATCATGTAAACAAATGAGTGATTCTTCTAAACACACCCCTCAATTACACCATGTGTGAAATGAATAATTAAGTTACTAAACACTGCTGATATACACCAATCAGGCATAACATTAACATTATAACAATATTGTGTTGGTCCCCCTTTTGCTGCCAAAACAGTCCTGACCCGTCGAGGCGTGGACTCCACTAGACCCCTGAAGGTGTGCTGTGGTATCTGGCACCATGATGTTAGCAGCATATCTTTTGGAGGTGGGGCCTCCATGGATCACACTTGTTTTTTCAGCACATCCCACAGATGCTCAATTGGATTGAGATCTGAGGAATTTGGAGGCCAAGTCAACACCTCAAACTCGTTGTTGTGCTCCTCAAACCATTCCTGAACCATTTTTGCTTTGTGGAAGGGCGCATTATCCTGCTGAAAGAGGCCACAGCCACCAGGGAATACCGTTTACATGCGTAGGTAGGTGGTACGTGTCAAAGTAACATCCACATGGATGGCAGGACCCAAGCTTTCCCAGCAGAACATTGCCCAAAGCATCACACTGCCTCCGCCGGCTTGCCTTCTTCCCATAGTGTATCCTGGTGCCATGTGTTCCCCAGGTAAGCGCCGCACACGCACCCGGCCATCCACGTAATGTAAAAGAAAACATGATTCATCAGACCAGGTCACCTTCTTCCATTACTCCGTTGTCCAGTTCTGATGCTCACGTGCCCACTGTTGGTGCTTTCAGCGTTGGACAGTGGTCAGCATGGGCACCCTGACTGGTCTGCGGCTATGCAGCCCCATACGCAACAAACTGATGCACTGTGTATTCTGACACCTTTCTATCAGAACCAGCATTAACCTCTTGAGCAATTTGAGCTACAGTAGCTTGTCTGTTTGATTGGAAAACACGGGCCAGCCTTCGCTCCCCACGTGCATTAATGAGCCTTGGCCGGTTCACCACTGTTCCTTCCTTGGACCACTTTTGATAGACACTGCAGACCGGGAACACCCCACAAGAGCTGCAGTTTTGGGGATCCAGTCGTCTAGCCATCACAATTTGGCCCTTGTCAAACTCGCTCAAATCCTTACGCTTGCCCATTTTTCCTGCTTCTAATGCATCAACTTTCCGGACAAAATGTTGGCTTGCTGCCTAATATACCCCACCCCAGGTGCCGTGATGAAGAGATAACCAGTGTTATTCACTTATGTTATAGTCATAGTGTTATGCCTGATCGGTGTATAGCTGTGAAACACTTTCTTCATCATATCCAGTGGCCTTCATTAATTATTGATCTGCAAAAAATATTGAAAAATATTTCAAACCTAGAAAACTTTGAATGTGCAATATAATTTCTGTTTGCATGCTTATTGTCGTTTGTCCACGTAACGCAGGGATTCCCAAAAAATGTTGTCAGACAAACCTCTTTGACCTAAAATATTTACTCGGAGACCCCTCACCCCTGAGATTTTAAGTCAATTTTTCAATAATTTTACAGCACATTTGCATGTTCACAGTTCTCTGAAGTCGAATAATGGTTACATTGACATGCAGGTAAACAAATAAAATATTAATATTTCATTGTTCAACCGTTTTAATTTGAATCTAAAAGTAATTATAAAATTAGTCAAAATACACTACCTAAAACTAGTGATGTAGATTACGTTACCAACTACAATATTCGTCATGTAATTTGTCATCAGTAAAGGACTAAAATTTGCAAGTAATCTGTATTATATACATAATATTGTATTATTAAATAAAGTCTAAAGGCAAATACTGCATTTGATTCAATAAACTGAAATATTTTTAACAATTATTGCTGTTACCTATAAAATTAAATCAGGATCAAATACAATATTTTCGCAATATTATCAATATTAAGCACCCATGGAACTAACATGACACAGCTTACCCCTATTGTGGCACAAGTTGTGTTACTGGACCACTTTGTTTTTATATGTATTAATATATTTAAAATCATCATTTATCATTCACTAGAGGGTAAAATAAGCAAAACGTGTCACTCCCCCTATACCAATTTAAGGATTTGACAAAATAATCTGCACTTTATATTTTTTTTAAGCAACAATTGAAACAATATCCATTTCTTGATCCCTCTCCTTTTGACAAGCACCTCAAAAGATTCTGGACATGGACCGTGGGAATAGGTAGGATGTAGCTCCATTATTTCATCATCACAAACGGGTTTGACGATGCTTTCAGATTAACCTCAGAAGCAGATGCCATTTATAGCGGCAGTCAAGACACATAAACAAACTAAGCCACTGCTGTGTGTGACAGATTCTACAATTATTGTTCGGAGTAACATAAGCTGTCTGTTTCCTTTTCCCTCTTTTTGCTCCATACGCCCACTCAGACTCCAAACAAGATTATCTTGTTGGGGTTTCTGCGATTCTCTCAAAATGGCGTATTCTTGAAAATGTTACTTTTGGCCCGTCTCTTTAATGAATTCTTGACACAGGTGAACAAACCGCGCAGGAAAACGTCAGTTCCATTGGATTTGATTAATCTGGTAAAACAGGACATCCTTTGGTATGGCAGATTTTCAGAGGATCAATATTGACCGTGTGACAAGGTCATTAGGATTTTAAACAAAAGCATCGTATTTGTTTGCCAGTTACTCTGCACCATCTCAAGACTTCAGTCATATATACTTAACATACATTGGATAAGCTCAGCCCAGTGGACAACATTATCATTATGAAAAGACCACAAAGCTACACATCAGCGTGACAAAGAAAAGCAGGGTCGTACGATTAATCATGCGCTTATAAAAAGGAAGAAGTGTTTGTTTGGCGTCATCATTAAGGATACGTGCATAATAGGGGAGATTAAAATTAAGTCCCATGATCCATGTCCAAAAAAAAAAACGTCTATTTGTATAAATCATACTGACAGTAAACACTGCTGACATGTTGGGCTGGTCAAGTTATTCCAGGGAAGACAAAGATGAATCTGGCCTAATGGCAGATTTGAATCAAGACAATAATGAACAACATTTGTTAAACATTTTCCTATAAAACTGGTGCACTTGAATGGGGATGACTCATTTCGCCACGTAAACCATAAATTGCCCTTCAGCCATCATTTGATGCAAATGTTTTAAAGGTGGAAAGGGCTATTACACAATTTGTACAAGCAATAATCACAGAGCTGGTTTGTCAACATTGCATAAGTTATGCAAGTAAAGAACGATTCTTCATTGTAATGGAGTTTGAGGTGACTTTTCCCACCTGCCACAAATTTCACAATACACTATAAATAAGCTATTTTAAACACGTTACACTAGTATAAAGCTCAAATAAAAAGAACTGAGACCTTTGTTTTGACTATTTTCAGTCATTTCCAATCATTTTAATGCACATGGTTTTGAGAGAGTGCGTGTGTTACTCATAGTAATGTCATTTATGATCTGGCAAAACTCAGAATTTAAGACATGAGTCAGAACTTGGACTGGAATGGATTCTCCATTATGTAGAATACTGTAAATTTGGTTCCATTTTCCACTATTTGGGGGTATTTTTTCCTGAAAAAATGACATGATTATATATATATATATATATATATATATATATATATATATATATATATATATATATATATATATAAAACTTTAAATAGAACAGGAATTATGAATCAACTTCTATAGGTGGCATTTGAAACATTATTAATAAATACAAGTTCTCAAAACATTACAAAACCATCTGCATATGCATTCATACTGTAATCATACTGACAGAAGAAAAAGTTTACCCAACTTGGTAACACTTTACAATAAGGTTGTGTTAGTTAACATTAGTTAATGCGTTAGTTAACATGAACTAACCATGAACAACACCTCTGTTCAGCGTTAATCTTAACTCACACATATATTAATGCATCTATTCACGTTAACAGTGCAATTAGTTAACATGAACTAACCATGAACAATGCCTGTAGCTTTAAGGTTATCTTACTGTACATATTTACATTAGTTTACGTAGCAGTTGACACACTAAGGATGAACATTTCTAACTCACCATCTTACTCTAAATGCTGTTGTGTACTTTATCAACATTATTAAACAAAGCATGTATTAATGTTTTTTGAGAACCTTATTATCAAGTGTACACTATTTCAACATTAACTGATGTGTTAACATTTGTAGGTGCATTACAAAGCAGTATAATAAATGCTTTGTTAATGTAAAGTCATGTTAAAAAGAAGTCTTCAATTCTTCAAGTCTTTGTCAGTTAATGTTGAAATGGTGTACACTTTACAATAAGGTTCTCAAAAAACATTAATACATGCTTCATTAATGGTAAGTCATGTTAATAAAAGTCTACAAATGATAGTAACAGACGGGCCTGTCGCAAGGGGGGTGCAAGGCCCTGTGCGAACGCGCCCGGGGGTATATTAACGAGGGTATTTGTTGCTATGGTAACAAAACTTTTTATATGTGAATATTTAAGAAAAAAAAAATGTATATTCAGTTTAACAGCGATAGGTTCAAGAAGTTAAACTATGTAACTGAACTGCGCATTTTGACGCTTAAATTATTCTAAATTATGAATGGGTCAAACACGTTAGCAAAACGGCATGAATTAATTTGGACTGCTCTCTCACCGAATCCTCTGAAGTGATTTCTCAGTCAGTAAAACAGAACAACCAGTGCTGTTTTTCAGTGGTTTTCCTCTGTGAACATGCGCTAAATGCATGTCTGACAATTTCTTTGCTTTTTGCAGTTTTCAGATTTAAAAACGTTTAAAACGTCTAGAGATAAGAGTAGCTACACTCGTTCTGCGGCACGGTTGCGCTCACTCCGAAAGGTGCGCAGCCTACTAGTTAGCATATGCTTATTTCACTTTATAGGTAAGGGATGTACATCCAGTCGGATGTTATCGCTAAATGGAGCCCGACGCAAAGCGGAGATGTCTTGCGTCTCTCTGAAGGGCTTTATTCTGCGATAACCAGCTGGATGTACATTATCCCGCTTCTTACACGACTATTGTCTCAAGTAAATTAGACACGAAATATTGTCTTGCGTTTAAAGGGGGTGATGATTTGAGAAATCAACTTCCCTTTGAGCCTTTGGTATATAAAAGTTCATCGTGATATAAGAATATCCTGTAAGTTTCAGAGCTGAAAACTTAATTGTTAGTCAAAGAAACGCTTTTATTGACACCAGGCCCAGAAAATGAGAGATCTCGGAATATGTTGACCACTGACGTAATAGGATGCAGAAGCACCGCCTCAAGCCCGCCCACCGACTCGTGGAGCTAAACGATGCCGGTTCCAGCTCACGTGCGTAAGACATTGCGTTTGTTTGCTTCATTTCACAGCGGAATCGATTGTAAACAAGATAGAGGTCGAGACTGGATTTGCAGACATATTGAGATTAAAACAATGCTGTGCCTTCTATATTGGATCCGCCAGGAACAGTGCAACACACTTATGTGAGTAAAACATTTTTTATAGGTGTTAGTATTGCATTGTTACAGATCATTTGATATCTATTGATTACATACCTTATTGGTTCATTCATGATCAGACTCAGACTTGTAATGCCAGCTCGCAAAGCCCAAAGTCCCGGGGCTATCACCGGCCTGCTGATGGGCTGTAGGACAACTTGGATGTGTGTACTGTTCACGGTTATATTCACTGATGATCGGGCGAACCAAGTAATAAAGAAATAACATTCCAATCAATCACGGATGGATGAGAGATGAATCATTGTGTTTGTTTGATAAAGATATTTTTCGAGCCCTGTGAGCATCTCTCCAGACGCTTTCAAAACAATTCCTCATGAAGCTCATTAAATATGCCAATCTTATCCAATCCTAGCCTTGGGCGTTTATTTCCAAGTCTTCAGTGCGGCACGGCCAGCAAAACCGACCGTTTTTCAGAGAGCCTCAAAACCAAGGCAGAAAGTAGCCTATTACTTATTCATTATGATGTTTTTGAATGTAAAAACCACACAAACGTCATAACGTCATAAGTTGACCTCAGACAGTAATGTTTATATATATATATATATATATATCTATCTATCTATCTATCTATCTATCTATCTATCTATCTATCTATCTATCTATCTATATATATATATATATATATATAATATATATAAATATAAATATAATATTTATATATTTTATATTACTGTCTGAGGTCAACTTATGACGTTTGTGTGGTTTTTACATTCAAAAACATCATAATTATTAGCTCTTACGCTGAATTTAAATATTTTATTAGCTCTTACGCAAAGCTTCCGCAAAAAAAAAAAAAAAAAAAAAAAAAAACCTTCCAAACTGCTTTAAGCCTTTGTCCATTGCTGAAAAGATTTGTTTTTGAAATTGTGAAAATGTTGAAATTAATGCTGAAGTCTTCCATTGTAACCTGTGGTTAAGTGTTTTTCAGCCACAAGATGGCGCCAGACAGTCAACGACATCGGAGTGACGCATACAAGTAGTACCAGTCAAGATAACTCGTAGTACCCGAAGGAGCTATTTTTTTATTCACAGAGACTGTAAAAAAAATATGGACATAGTGTCCGTGATGTCACCCATAGGATTCTGAAGAGCAGTTTTCAAGCGTAAAGTAGGGACAAGATGGCCGTTGCCATCTTGGCAGCGTGTCATCGCGTGTCACTCCTGGATAATAGAACATGGCAAAGAGGCGGGATGTTGGTTGACGCGATGACTAACAGACAGCAGATAAATGGCTATCCACCAAAGTGGCCACGCCCTTAATTATGCATAACTTTAAGGCTTTATATAATGTAAACAAATGAGTTATAAAAAAAATTCACTCCCCTCACAGTTGTCATAAAGAGCAAAATTTGCTGTATAGACCAAAACCACAATTTGTACCAGACTGTAAACATGTTTTAATCTGCTGTAAAGTTAGGCATTTTAACATGGAGCTCAATGAGATTCTGCTCCCTTCTGGAGTGTCTCTAGCAACCAGTCGATGAATTGCAGTTTATGTCACTTCCGTATTGGCTTCAAGAGAAACTGCGGGAGGTTGCCGCTTGGTTATTCACTTTGGGGCTTGTTATCTGGGAATAACATACTGCTGGAATGCGCAATTGACCAATCAGAATCAAGTATTCCACAGAGCCGTGTAATAATGTTAAATAAAACCCTATTGTGCATAGCGTCAGATGAAATCTTGAAGGCGTGCATGCTTTCTCCGTCCATGCAATAAATGCACATCCATGAATGCGCTCGGATTTCTAGCGTATTTTTAGGCTACTTGAACTTCTTAGCTAATATCTATGGTTTGACCCATTTCAGAGGCGACCAATAGCAAAATTTGAATGGACTGAATAAATCTCTCTACTAACTTGACGTGCGAGGCCGCGCTGACATGTAGCCCATGCGCATGAATCACTGTCACACACAGAGAAATATTGTAATATTGTAAGTTACTACACAATACATTTTAACAAGCAGAATAATACAGCATCACGATATACATTTTTAGCTGTCTTTTCACTATTATAGTATTTCGAAGGACAAACACATGAACTTTAACTATTGGCTTTACATCATCAAGTCAGCTGTCACTTTACTTTGCGCTAGGCCCTGTGCGGTCGCACACATTAGTAACACATTAATGTTGAAATAGTGTACACTTTAAAATAAGGGTCACAAAACCCATTAATAAATGCTTTGTTGAATGCAAGTATTAATGATAAAGTATTCCGTATTCAACTTGCGGAAAAAGTGTAGTGCTTCTCGCAGTTCAAAATGCTTATGCTACGTCTGACGAGCGTAACTGGTGTGCAATGTCGTCAGACATAGCGTAAACATTTTGAACTGTGAGAGGCGTTACACTTTTTCCAGAGGTTGAATACGGAAGGCGGTCCACCGGAAGCTAGATAATTTACTAAGTTAAGTTTTAAATATGGATATTATTCTGAAAGAAGAATGTCATGTACACCTAGGATGACTTGAGGGTGAGTAAATCATGGGCTAATTTTCATTTTTGGGCGAACTAACCCTTTAAATGTGAACCGATGCATTAATATATGTGTGAGTTAACGTTAACAAAGATTAACTAATGCTGAACAGAGGTGTTGTTCATGGTTAGTTCATGTTAACTAATGAATTAACTAATACAACCTTATTGTAAATTGTTACCAAAAACTTAACTACAATTCTGTATCTTTTTTTGATCTCTGAATGACGCGCAACACCATTTCATCTCAATATATCAGATATATTGTATAGGGTGATCTTTGGTTGATTGGGACACATTTTGCCATTAAGATGACTGGGAAAAAGTGTCCCAATCAACCTGAATTCACCCTACATACTACGGCCTATATTGGTCTTGTAGAAAGCATAATGCTACTTTCTGGAAACCTGACAACATCTCTTGCATATAAATAAACACGCAACTTCACTTTGAGTTGACTTTCATGTTTTTAATGTTTTGTGATTTAGTTTAAAGATGGAGATACAAACCAATTATGAATTTCAATTCATGGGCTTCATTGCCATTCATTTTGGCGATCTCAATATTAAAATCACGATGATATCAAAAAGCCAAGAGTTTCAAGAGCAGTCAGTACAAAATCATTGTTTCGGTTTTTTCTTGTTCTTTTTGGGCATCACTTCCTCAGTCGCTCCCACCTCTTCATCCTGTTGTCTCTTTTTCTTTTTATTTGAAACTTTAGGGTCCTTATTCTCAGTTTCTACTGTTTTATGTTCATCTGTATGAACCTCTAGAGATGTTTTTTTCTCCTTCCTCTTCCTTGTGGTGGGAGCCTCTTCAGTGGCACCATCCGTTACTGTAGGGGCGCTGCACACATCCTCCTCCCTCTCTTCTCGTTTCCTCTTGTTCTTTTTCTTTTTCTGTGAGTAACTAGGCTCTTCACCACTCCCTCCTGTTACTGAGGTCCATGCATCTTCCTCTACCTTTTCCACTGTGCCATCTCGATCACTCTCTCTGTCCTTTTTCTTCTTTTTCTTCTTTTTGGACTGTTCCATATCACTGGTGTTCGGGGAGTCCTCCACGGAGGCAGATGTAGTCAGTGGAGATGATGCGTTGCTGTTGACGGCTGGGTCACATGTTGCCCGAGCCTTCTTGATCTTGGCCATCCGCTGGGCAAAGTACTCTTGCATGGTCAGTGTGCTGGTCACTGTATTTAGTTGCTTCTCTGGGTTTGAATTAGTTACTGTGTCACTGTCCTCTTCTCTCTCTTCCTGAGAGTCAGATCCACTGCTTCCCTGAATGAAAGAAATGGACAAACATGAGAACACGTTATGACAGTTATTTATTAATTTATTGTTTAAATATTTGATAATAAAATTGTATAAATATAAAATTATTAGTGGTGCTTGCCTGTAAAGGCGAAGCACACTATTACTATTCTGTGGGCTTATTAGTGGTGCTTGCCTGTAAAGGCGAAGCACACTATTACTATTCTGTGGGCTTATTATTATATATTTTTCTTCCGCGTGAATTTCGGCGCGCTACTCCTCCCGCACCGTTTGTCACAGACCCATGAATGAGGTGTCAAATCGACCGGCTTATTCGGGAATGGTGTGCTATGACTTTTATAAGGGATCGGGGGTACGGTGTTTGCCCCAGGGGCAATAAAGTAGCCGAAAAAATCCCATGCGCTTTGCATTACGACCAACTTTGACCCCTCGTAGCTCCGAGCGAGGATTTCGTAGAAACTCGTGTGTCACCACATCTGAAGAGGCTCACAGGCCCTGTCAGATGACACATCGCAATGGGGTATAAGTTTTACCCCTGGGGCATTAGAGCTGCCCAAATTTGCCCCATTGACTTACTATGGGGAGGGAAGGCCCATTAAACTCATGCGTTTCTCTAAATACAGGAAATGCCATGCGTTTATCCTACTATGGGAACTTGCATAGGGATTTTGTTTTGACCAATCGTTCTGGCTCACAATGTCTCAAAGACAAGGGGGTGGGCTCAATTTACTCAGACAGCCAATCACTATCTCAGGATGATTGTCAACCTATGAAGCCACGCCCTAGCAACCATTTAGAGCTCCCTAGCAACTGATCCCATAGACTTCCATTGGAAGAGATCAAAGGGATATCTTTGGCTAGAAGTGTCACAGATACACGAGGGTGGGTTTGTTTGACTCGGGGCATCAACAGCCAATCACAGATCACTGTCAACACTTCCTAGCCACGCCCTAGCAACCATTATCAAGCAGCCTAGCAACTCAAATTGCCCCATTGACTTATTATGGGGAGGGATGTCCCATAAACTCATGTGTTTCTCCTACTATGGGAAATTGCATAGGGATTTTGTATTGACCACAGCTCTGGCTCACAGTGTCTCAGAGACAAGGGGGTGGGCTCAATTTACTCAGACAGCCAATCACTATCCCAGGATGATTGTCAACCTATGAAGCCACGCCCTAGCAACCATTTAGAGCTCCCTAGCAACTGATCCCATAGACGTCCATTGAAAGAGATCAAAGGGATATCTTTGGATAGAAGTGTCATAGAAACACGAGGGTGGGTTTGTTTGACTCGGGGCATCAACAGCCAATCACAAATCACCGTCAACACTTCCTAGCCACGCCCTAGCAACCATTATCAAGCAGCCTAGCAACTCAAATTGCCCCATTGACTTATTATGGGGAGGGATGTCCCATAAACTCATGTGTTTCTCCTACTATGGGAAATTGCATAGGGATTTTGTATTGACCATAGCTCTGGCTCACAGTGTCTCAGAGACAAGGGGGTGGGCTCAATTTACTCAGACAGCCAATCACTATCTCAGTATGATTGTCAACCTATGAAGCCACGACCTAGCAACCATTTAGAGCTCCCTAGCAACTGATCCCATAGACTTCCGTTGAAAGAGATCAAAGGGATATCTTTGCATAGAAGTGTCATAGAAACACCAGGGTGGGTTTGTTTGACTCGGGGCATCAACAGCCAATCACAAATCACCGTCAACACTTCCTAGCCATGCCCTAGCAACCATTATCAAGCAGCCTAGCAACCGTTTACCAAGACCTATATCTCTGCCTCAGAACATCCTAGAGACATGGGGGTTGGTTTATATCATTCATACAGACAAGCAGTATCATCATTGGATGCTGCCAAGCCACTCCATAGCAACCAAAAAGAGTACCCTAGCAACCGTTTAACAAGACCTATATCTCTGCCTCAGAACATCATAGAGACATGGGGGTTGGGTCTATTGGCTCATGCTAGCAAACTGGACTTTCAACATGCTACACATGCTAGCAGTGAATAGCTACATGCTAATAGTGATTAGCTAAGGATTAGAACATGCTAGCAACATGCTAATCATGTTAGCATTATGCTAACATCATGCTAATCATGTTAGCATTATGCTAGCATCATGCTAATCATGTTAGCATCATGCTAACATCATGGCTAACATCATGCTAATCATGTTAGCATCATGCTAACATCATGCTAATCATGTTAGCATCATGCTAACATCATACTAATCATGTTAGCATCATGCTAACATCATGCTAATCATGTTAGCATCATGCTAACATCATGCTAATCATGTTAGCATCATGCTAACAACATGCTAATCATGTTAGCATTGTCATGCTAATCATGTTAGCATCATGCTAACATCATGCTAATCATGTTAGCATCATGCTAACAACATGCTAATCATGTTAGCATTGACATGCTAATCATGTTAGCATCATGCTAACATCATGTTAATCATGTTAGAATCATGCTAACATCATGCGCTAACAACATGCTAGCTAATTGTGTTAGCATGAGGTTTGTGTATTCATATCTCCGCATCAGAACATCACAGAGACTTGGGGCTGGTCTCATTTGAATCAGCCTATCAAGCAGCTAATAAATAGTGACATTCAAACTTCATGGCCACGCCCTGGCAACCAGATACAGCACCCTAGCAACCATATATCAACATTAATGAGCCATATCTCAGTACCAGAGCATCGTACAGTCATGAGGGTGGGCTCTTTTGACTCAAACTGGCCAATAGTCTTTCAATATCACCCCATTAACTGTATAGACACATCCTAGCAACCATATACAGTACCCTAGCAACAGTACAAACACATGAATAAGCCATATCTCAGCCCCAGAACATCCTACAGACAAGTTGCTTGGCTTTTTTGCATTATCCGGGTGGCGAGTTTTGCCACGGCAAGCACCACTCACATTTTCTTCAGGAAATGTACATTCTAGTTAGTGGGGCTTGCTTTAGCAAGGCACACTATTACTATCTAGCTCGAGAACGGGTTTTAGTGATGCCTTGCGTAGCAAGGCATCACCATCACTCTCAAACAAACTTATTAGTGGTGCTTGCCAAGCAAGGCATCAATATTGTTATTAAACATACTTAATATTATTATTGGTGCTTGCGTAGCATCAATTTTAACGATCCAGGAACGGTTTATTATTATTAGTGGGGCTTGCTTTAGCAAGGCACACTATTACTATCTAGCTCGAGAACGGGTTTTAGTGATGCCTTGCGTAGCAAGGCATCACCATCACTCTCAAACATACATATTAGTGTGCCTTGGGAAGCAATGCATCAATATTGCTATTCTCCATACTTATAATTATTATGGTGCTTGCGTAGCATCAATTTTACGATCAATTATTTGTTCACCAAGGATCGGTTTATTATTATTTATAATTATTATTCCGGACAACATTTCGGCGCGCTACTCCTCCCACACCGTTTGTCACAGACCCACGAATGAGGTGTCAAAACGTGCGGCTTAATCGGGAATGGTGTGCTATATCTTTTCTAAGGGGTCGGGGGTAAGATGTTTGCCCCAGGGGCAAAAAAGTGCCGAAAAAAATCCCATAGACTTAACATTGGCAAAAATTTTAACGACTCATAACTCTGAGAGAGGATTTCGTAGAAACTCGTGTGTCACCACATTTGAAGAGCCTGATTGCCCATGTCAGATGACACATCACAATGGGGTATAAGTTGTACCCCTGGGGTATTAGAGCTGCCCAAATTTCCTAAATTTGCCCCATTGACTTACTATGGGGAGGGATCGCCCGTAAACTCATGCGTTTATCCTACTATGGGAACATGCATAGGGATTTTGTATTGACCATAGCGCTGGCTCACAGTGTCTCAGAGACAAGGGGGTGGGCTCAATTTACTCAGACAGCCAATCACTATCTCAGGATCACTGTAAACCCATCAAGCCACGCCCTAGCAACCATTTAGAGCTCCCTAGCAACTGATCCCATAGACTACCATTGAAAGAGATCAAAGGGATATCTTTGGATAGAAATGTCACAGATACACGAGGGTGGGTTTGTTTGACTCGGGCATCAACAGCCAATCACAAATCACCGTCAACACTTCCTAGCCACGCCCTAGCAACCATTATCAAGCAGCCTAGCAACTCAAATTGCCCCATTGACTTATTATGGGGAGGGATGTCCCATAAACTCATGCGTTTATCCTACTATGGGAACTTGCATAGGGATTTTGTATTGACCACAGCTCTGGCTCACAGTGTCTCAGAGACAAGGGGGTGGGCTCAATTTACTCAGACAGCCAATCACTATCTCAGGATGATTGTCAAGCTATGAAGCCACGCCCTAGCAACCATTTAGAGCTCCCTAGCAACTGAACCCATAGACTTCCATTGAAAGAGATCAAAGGGATATCTTTGCATAGAAGTGTCATAGAAACATGGGGGTGGGTTTGTTTGACTCGGGGCATCAACAGCCAATCACAAATCACCGTCAACACTTCCTAGCCACGCCCTAGCAACCATTATCAAGCAGCCTAGCAACCTTTTACCAAGACCTATATCTCTGCCTCAGAACATCATAGAGACATGGGGGTTGGTTTATATCATTCATACAGACAAGCAGTATCATCATTGGATGCTGCCATGCCACTCCATAGCAACCAAACAGAGTACCCTAGCAACCGTGTAACAAGACCTATATCTCTGCCTCAGAACATCATAGAGACATGGGGGTTGGGTCTATTGGCTCATGCTAGCAAACTGGACTTTCAACATGCTACACATGCTAGCAGTGAATAGCTACATGCTAATAGTGATTAGCTAAGGATTAGAACATGCCAGCAACATGCTAATCATGTTAGCATTATGCTAGCATCATGCTAATCATGTTAACATCATGCTAACAACATGCTAATCATGTTAGCATTGTCATGCTAATCATGTTAGCATCATACTAACATCATGCTAATCATGTTAGCATCATGCTAACATCATGCTAATCATGTTAGCATCACGCTAACATCATGCTAATCATGTTAGCATCATGCTAATATCATGCTAATCATGTTAGCATCATGCTAACAACATGCTAATCATGTTAGCATTGTCATGCTAATCATGTTAGCATCATGCTAACATCATGCTAATCATGTTAGCATCATGCTAACATCATGCTAATCATGTTAGCATCATGCTAGCATCATGCTAATCATGTTAGCATTATGCTAACATCATGCTAATCATGTTAGCATCATGCTAACAACATGCTAATCATGTTAGCATTGACATGCTAATCATGTTAACATAATGCTAACATCATGCTAATCATGTTAGCATCATGCTAACATCATGCTAATCATGTTAGCATCATGCTAACATCATGCTAATCATGTTAGCATCATGCTAACAACATGCTAATCATGTTAGCATCATGCTAACATCATGCTAATCATGTTAGCATCATGCTAACATCATGCTAATCATGTTAGCATCATGCTAACAACATGCTAATCATGTTAGCATTGTCATGCTAATCATGTTAGCATCATGCTAACATCATGCTAATCATGTTAGCATCATGCTAACATCATGCTAATCATGTTTTTGCAACATAAAGAAGTCATATCTCAGCCCCAGATCATCGTACAGTCATGAGGGTGGGCTCTTTTGACTCAGACTGGCCAATAGTCTTTCAATATCACCCCATTAACTGTATAGACACATCCTAGCAACCCTGTACAGTACCCTAGCAACCATAAAACACATGAATAAGCCATATCTCAGCCTCAGAACATCCTACAGACATGTTGCTTGGCTTTTTTGCATTATCCGGGAGGATTTTTTTGCCACGGCAAGCACCACTCACATTTTCTTCAGGAAATGTACATTCTAGCGTTGTGATTACTATTCACTTTTTCAAAACTTCGGCACGCTACTCCTCCGGCACCGTTTGTCGCAGACCCATCAATGAGGTGTCAAATCATGCGGCTTATTGAGGAGAGGTGTGCTATATCTTTTCTAAGCGATCGGGTGTACGATGTTTGTTTTTGGCGGGAAAAAAATCGTCCCAATCAAGTCCCCATTGACTTAACATTGAGAAGAGGTTTGTGTGATCATATCTCTGCATCAGAACATCACAGAGACTTGGGGCTGGTCTCATTTGAATCGGCCTATCAAGCAGCTAATAACTAGTGACATTCAAACTTCATAGCCACACCCTAGCAACCAGTTACAGCACCCTAGCAACCATATATCAACATTAATGAGCCATATCTCAGTACCAGAGCATTGTAGAAATACAGAGTTGGGCTCGTTTGACTCAGACTGGCCAATAGTCTTTAAATATCACCCCATTAACTGTATAGCCACACCCTAGCAACCATTTAGAGCACCCTAGCAACCGTATTGCAACATAAAAAACCCATATCTCAGCCCCAGAACATCGTACAGTCATGAGGGTGGGCTCTTTTGACTCAGACTGGCCAATAGTCTTTCAATATCACCCCATAAACTGTATAGACACATCCTAGTAACCATGTACAGTACCCTAGCAACAGTACAAACACATTAATAAGCCATATCTCAGCCCCAGAACATCCTACAGACATGTTGCTTGGCTTTTTTGCATCCCAGTAGCATCCGAGAGGATTTTTTTGCCACGGCAAGCACCACTCACATTTTCTTCAGGAAATGTACATTCTAGTTATTTATATTTTATTCTTCCGCGTGAATTTCGGCGCGTAACTCGTCCCGCACCGTTTGTCACAGACCCATGAATGAGGTGTCAAATCGACCGGCTTATTCGGGAATGGTGTGCTATGACTTTTATAAGGGATCGGGGGTACGGTGTTTGCCCCAGGGGCAAAAAACTAGCCGAAAAAATCCCATGCACTTTGCATTGCGACCAACTTTGACCCCTCGTAGCTCCAAGCGAGGATTTCGGAGAAACTCGTGGTTCACCACATTTGAAGACGCTGATAGGCCCTGTCAGATGACACATCGCAATGGGGTATAAGTTTTACCCCTGGAGGCATTAGAGCTGCCCAAATTTGCCCCATTGACTTACTATGGGGAGGGATTTAAAACTCATGCGTTTATCCTACTATGGGAAATTGCATAGGGATATTGTATTGACCACAGCTCTGGCTCACAGTGTCTCAGAGACAAGGGGGTGGGCTCAATTTACTCAGACAACCAATCACTATCTCAGGATCACTGTGACTCTATCAAGCCACGCCCTAGCAACCATTTAGAGCTCCCTAGCAACTGATCCCATAGACTTCCATTGAAAGAGATCAAAGGGATATCTTTGGATAGAAGTGTCACAGATACACGAGGGTGGGTTTGTTTGACTCGGGGCATCAACAGCCAATCACAAATCACCGTCAACACTTCCTAGCCACGCCCTAGCAACCATTATCAAGCAGCCTAGCAACTCAAATTGCCCCATTGACTTATTATGGGGAGGGATCGCCCGTAAACTCATGCGTTTATCCTACTATGGGAAATTGCATAGGGATTTTGTATTGACCACAGCTCTGGCTCACAGTGTCTCAGAGACAAGGGGGTGGGCTCAATTTACTCAGACAGCCAATCACTATCTCAGGATGATTGTCAACCTATGAAGCCACGCCCTAGCAACCATTTAGAGCTCCCTAGCAACTGATCCCATAGACTTCCATTAAAAAAAATCAAAGGGATATCTTTGGATAGAAGTGTCATAGAAACATGGGGGTGGGTTTGTTTGACTCGGGGCATCAACAGCCAATCACAAATCACCTTCAACACTTCCTAGCCACGCCCTAGCAACTATTATCAAGCAGCCTAGCAACCGTTTACCAAGACCTATATCTCTGCCTCAGAACATCCTAGAGACATGGGGGTTGGTTTATATCATTCATACAGACAAGCACTATCATCATTGGATGCTGCCAAGCCACTCCATAGCAACCAAACAGAGTACCCTAGCAACCGTTTACCAAGACCTATATCTCTGCCTCAGAACATCATAGACGCATGGCGGTTGGGTCTTTTGGCTCATGCTAGCAAACTGGACTTTCAACATGCTACACATGCTAGCAGTGAATAGCTACATGCTAATAGTGATTAGCTAAGGATTAGAACATGCCAGCAACATGCTAATCATGTTAGCATCATGCTAACATCATTCTAATCATGTTAGCATCATGCTAACAACATGCTAATCATGTTAGCATTATGCTAACAACATGCTAATCATGTTAGCATTGTCATGCTAATCATGTTAGCATCATGCTAACATCATGCTAATCATGTTAGCATCATGCTAGCATCATGCTAATCATGTTAGCATTGTCATGCTAATCATGTTAGCATCATGCTAACATCATGCTAATCATGTTATCATCATGCTAACATCATGCTAATCATGTTAGCATTATGCTAACATCATGCTAATCATGTTAGCATCATCCTAGCATCATGCTAATCATGTTAGCATTATGCTAACAGCATGCTAATCATGTTAGCATTGTCATGCTAATCATGTTAGCATCATGCTAACATCATGCTAATCATGTTAGCATCATGCTAACATCATGCTAATCATGTTAGCATAATGCTAACATCATGCTAATCATGTTAGCATCATTCTAACAACATGCTAATCATGTTAGCATCATGCTAACAACATGCTAATTATGTTAGCATTGTCCTGCTAATCATGTTAATCATGCTAACATCATGCTAATCATGTTTTTGCAACATAAAGAAGCCATATCTCAGCCCCAGAACATCGTACAGTCATGAGGATGGGCTCTTTTGACTCAGACTGGCCAATAGTCTTTCAATATCACCCCATTAACTGTATAGACACATCCTAGCAACCATGTACAGTACCCTAGCAACAGTACAAACACATTAATAAGCCATATCTCAGCCCCAGAACATCGTACAGACATGTTGCTTGGCTTTTTTGCATCCTAGTAGCATCCGGGAGGATTTTTTTGCCACGGCAAGCACCACTCACATTTTCTTCAGGAAATGTACATTCTAGTTATTTATATTTTATTCTTCCGCGTGAATTTCGGCGCGTAACTCGTCCCGCACCGTTTGTCACAGACCCATGAATGAGGTGTCAAATCGACTGGCTTATTCGGGAATGGTGTGCTATGACTTTTATAAGGGATCGGGGGTACGGTGTTTGCCCCAGGGGCAAAAAAGTAGCCGAAAAAATCCCATGCACTTTGTATTGCGACCAACTTTGACCCCTCGTAGCTCCGAGCGAGGATTTCGTAGAAACTCGTGTGTCACCACATCTGAAGAGGCTGATTGGCCCTGTCAGATGACACATCGCAATGGGGTATAAGTTGTACCCCTGGGGTATTAGAGCTTCCCAAATTTGCCCCATTGACTTACTATGGGGAGGGACGGCCCATTAAACTCATGCGTTTCTCTAAATACAGGAAATGCCATGCGTTTATCCTACTATGGGAACTTGCATAGGGATTTTGTTTTGACCAATCGTTCTGGCTCACAATGTCTCAAAGACAAGGGGGTGGGCTCAATTTACTCAGACAGCCAATCACTATCTCACGATGATTGTCAACCTATGAAGCCACGCCCTAGCAACCATTTAGAGCTCCCTAGCAACTGATCCCATAGACTTCCATTGAAAGAGATCAAAGGGATATCTTTGGATAGAAGTGACATAGAAACACGAGGGTGGGTTTGTTTGACTCGGGGCATCAACAGCCAATCACAAATCACTGTCAACACTTCCTAGCCACACCCTAGCAACCATTATCAAGCAGCCTAGCAACCGTTTACCAAGACCTATATCTCTGCCTTAGAACATCATAGAGGCATGGGGGTTGGTTTATATCATTAATACTGACAAGTAACCATTGGAGGATCATCATTGGATGCTGTCAAGCCCCTCCATAGCAACCAAACAGAGTACCCTAGCAACCGTTTACCAAGACCTATATCTCTGCATCAGAACTTCGTAAAGGCATGGGGGTTGGGTCTATTGACTCAGACTGGCAAATAGTCTTTAAATGTCACCCCATAAATTGTATAGCAACTCCATAGCAACCATTTAGAGTACCCTAGCAACCGTACACACACATGAATAGGACATATCTCAGCTCCAGAACATCGTACAGACTTGGGGGTGGCCACTTTTGCTTCGGGTGAGAATCCAGTACACACAACCTAGCATCCGAGAGGATTTTTTTGCCACGGCAAGCACCACTCACATTTTCTTCAGGAAATGTACATTCTAGTTATTATTATTATTGCTATTATACAGTATATTTTTTTACAATGAAAAAACAACACGTAGTACTTTTACTACATTATCATCACTATTATTATGTGATAATACATACATACATATATTATATATGTATATATATGTATGCATGTATGCATGTACACACACACAAATACATATATAAATAAATAAATAAATAGTATAAACGCTATTACTATTATTATTACTACGTGATAATGGTATATATTTTATAATTAAAAAACAAAACATGTATAATACTGCATTATTATTATTATACAATTTATATAAAATTTTATAATAAAACAATTACAAATAATAAGAATTATCATTATCATCGTGATTATACAGTAAATTTTACTATAATGAAAAATTCTCTCACACACACACACACTAAAATTACTAAACTAACTAAAATTACTAAACTAACTAAAATTATTATTAATATTCTTATTATTAAGTGATAATACAGCATGATATTTTTATAACAAAAACTGTATAATACAATAATATTAATGCATTACATTTATTATTGTTGTTGTTGTTAATAATAATAATAAATGTAATACACTAATATTGTATTATACAGTTTTTATTATAAAAATATACTGTACTATATCACTCAACAACAACAACGGCTGCGCAATATATCGAAATATCACAAATGTACATATCGCAATATGCATATCGCAAGGGTACGCAATATCTGAATGACTTTAATAGGCTACTTCAACATTGTGAAAAGTGTACGTTGTAGGTTGACGCATACAGCAGAGAATAGACTGGGCACATGACTGTTACTTATGTGACTTGCTTGACGTTAAAAAGAGTTATTAAACGCAATAACTTGCGAAAAACAACTCCTTGCAGTCTCGCGCTGTCTGACACACACACACACACACACACACACACACACACACACACACACACACACACACGCCGGTGTTGTCGTCTTGTTACACACTTGAACTGTCAAATACACACACAGTTATGTCAAAATGGCTGTCTTGAGGAGTATTCATGTAAACACAGTCGGTTATGCTTTAAGTGAACGATATCAGTTGGGGAAAGAAATTAAAGTAATATCGTTTCGCATATCGAATATCGCGTTATTTAGCAAGGATATTGCATATTTCTTCAATATCGCACAGCCCTAATAATAATAACAATAATAATAATAATAATAATAATAAGTAATAACAGTACTATTCCAAAGATTTGAAAACACATTGTGCAAGTGGAACAAACTGATGAAATGATCACGTCAAGTGTGAGAAACTGACCCTGTCAGTCAGGAAGGAACAGGACAATTAATTTAAAGTAACATGATGTACACACCCACATACGTGTCATTAAATGCTTAAACTGTTGTCAATCAACTTCCTGTCATGCTGAGACTTGTCCCAGGTATCTAATGACATCGCAGAACTGCGTCTGAAGTATCAGCTTAGAGACGTTTACAAAACACTCTTGCTTCATTTTTAAAGAAAAAAAATGAAAAATGTCTAAAGAGACATACATTTCTTCGTCTAAATCGATCAAGAATATGATTGTTAATTTCTTCATATTGTATAATATTCACCACCACCTTTATAAATAAAACGGTTTAAAAGGAGGCGTATCTACAAGTCACTGTGTAAATGACTGGATTAAACAACTGATTCCTGAAAAACTTGCCTGATGAGTGAGAGTCAGTGCTCGCTTTGGCCAAACTAAGACCGTGATTATAAGCATTAAGAGAGAGAACAAACTTTCCACCGTAACACACGGCTTAATCATAACAGGCAAACTATAGCAAGACACAGTGACTATGTTGAAAGACCACAGAGGAACACTTTAGATTAAACTGTCGTCCTCCAATACTTTATCACGGTGACTCTCTCTCCCATTCGTCTTCATTTTGCTAATGGCCTCCTCAATGCATAATGATTTGCAGTGAAGAATACCCGCTTCTGAAGCCTGCGCTAAACCACGCTGGTGCTCTACATTACGCCAGAGACGGTGGTGAAAACGGCATTTTTCAAAAGATGTATGGAGGGACCGGATGGAAAAAAAAAAGTTTGCAAAGGATTTGTACAGCCAAGAAACAACAATACACATATGGAATACCTACAATTCTTACGAGGTTAAAAAGCATTCTATATACAAACAGTGAAAAATGGCTCAACTACACAAACATTACATTAATAATTATAATTATTGTTATCATATTGGGTATTCATACAGTGAGGAAAATAAGTATTTGAACACCTTGCTATTTTGCAAGTTCTCCCACTGGTCTGAAATTGTCATCATAGGTGCATGTCCACTGTGAGAGTCTTGCAATACATGGCCCCGGTCATCCTCTCCTTAATACGGTGCAGTCGCCCTGTCCTTTGTGCAGAAAAACACCCCCAAAGCATGATGCTACCACCCCCGTGCTTCACAGTAGGGATGGTGTTCTTGGGATGGTACTCATTCTTCTTCCTCCAAACACATTTAGTGGAATTATGACCAAAAAGTTCTATTTTGGTCTCATCTGACCACATGACTTTCTCCCATGACTCCTCTGGATCATCCAAATGGTCATTGGCAAACTTAAGACGGGTCTTGACATGTGCTGGTTTAAGCAGGGGAACCTTCCGTGCCATGCATGATTTCAAGCCATGACGTCTTGGTGTATTACCAACAGTAACCTTGGAAACGGTGGTCCCAGCTCTTTTCAGGTCATTGACCAGCTCCTCCCGTGTAGTTCTGGGCTGATTTCTCACCTTTCTTAGGATCATTGAGACCCCACGAGGTGAGATCTTGCATGGAGCCCCAGTCCGAGGGAGATTGACAGTCATGTTTAGCTTCTTCCATTTTCTAATGATTGCTCCAACAGTGGACCTTTTTTCACCAAGCTGCTTGGCAATTTCCCCGTAGCCCTTTCCAGCCTTGTGGAGGTGTACAATTTTGTCTCTAGTGTCTTTGGACAGCTCTTTGGTCTTGGCCATGTTAGTAGTTGGATTCTTACTGATTGTATGGGGTGGACAGGTGTCTTTATGCAGCTAACAACCTCAAACAGGTGCATCTAATTTAGGATAATAAATGGAGTGGAGGTGGACATTTTAAAGGCAGACTAACAGGTCTTTGAGGGTCAGAATTCTAGCTGATAGACAGGTGTTCAAATACTTATTTGCAGCTGTATCATACAAATAAATAGTTAAAAAATCATATATTGTGATTTCTGGATTTTTTTTTAGATTATGTCTCAAAGTGGACATGCACCTACGATGACAATTTCAGACCCCTCCATGATTTCCAGTGGGAGAACTTGCAAAATAGCAGGGTGTTCAAATACTTTTCCTCACTGTATATGGGTATTGGTTAGGGCTGTAACGATTTGTCCAAAAAATAAAAACCTTGATTAATTCAACATTTTACCTCGATTACGATTAATGAACAATTACTTTGCTTTTTCTTTTTTTTTTTTGCGCCTTTCCATTTTTTGCCAATTTTTTATTTTAAAATACTTGAAGGAAACGGTTCACTTTCAGCAGTTATTGTCTATGGGGCAGATTTCGGCTTGTTGTACATCAGACACAGTAGGCCTACATTAGGCTACACTTATTTGAATACATTAATGAGAGTGATAGTGTGTGTGAATTACTCATACTGTCTCTATTCATGATGAAACTGTGGTTTGTACTTACTTCAAAAGGTATTAAAATTAGGGATGCACCGAATCCAGATTTTTGGGGTTGGGGTTTTGGGGTTTTTGATGCATGGTTAAGAAAAATATGCTGTATAGTGTTATTTTTTTCACTCACGGAGTGCGTCGACATGTGGAACCACAAACCAGATATATCTCGTAAAATGAAGCAATGGAAAATCATACTGTGCGGGACCATTTTGACAGAAAAATACAGCAGTAGTACCAGCTCCTGACTGGTGGAAGCAAATGAACGGCGCTTCCAGAGTCTGGCCGCACTAGCGAGGCGTCATCTCTGTATTCTCCGGACATCAGTGACCCTGAGTCATCCTCTGTCATTTCAAAGAACAACACAACAGACGCGCACTGTCAGCCGAGGCTCGCGCGCTGCGGAGACAGAAGGATTGAGGTTGTTTTCTGCCGCGGGTTTAACTGTCAACAGGCTGCGCTCCAGACTAATCACTTAGACATGTAACTTAAAAAACAAACAAACAAAAAAATACAAGGTGTGGATTGAGGCCTAGGCCTTCTATTTTTATTTGACCAAAAAACAAAAAAAAAAGATTCCGGTTCTTCAAAGCTTACGGATTCAGTGTATTTTCGTTTTGTCATCTTAATTTGGTAATTATTTAAGTGAAAAATATTTAGTGTAGGCCTATGTATTTTATTCTTTTTATTTATATTTTATCTGATCTATATGCGGCTGTTTGCATGGTAAAATAAAATTTTTTGGCTGCTGTCTGTAGATTCCTTCATGCACAACTCGTATTCTCTCGGATGTTTCATATGCAAATGTATTAAAAGCGGCTGTTGTTTATTTATGTTGTAAATTGAACATGTAGCTCGACTTGAATCGCCTTCTTTTGACTTAAAGTAGCATACCGCAACGTTTTCTGTTCATGAGTTCCATTTTCAATTTCAACGGCGGCATCATTAATGCAAGCCTAGGGTTTGGGTTCGGTGGGAAAAAATTCTGAGGTTCGGCAGAAACCGAACCCCGTCAAAAAGCCCAATATTTGGCCGAATCCGAAACCCAAATCCTGGATTCGGTGCATCCCTAATTAAAATATATGCCTATAACGGTTGAGTTTCTAAGCTACTTTAGTGACTTTACTTTAGTCACAGGACTGCATTAACACTGTGTTTCTGCGCTGCTCTCTGCGCGCGATCTTCACGTGATGTGCGAGCTTCTGTCTGAGGCTCTCTGTGTCACAGAAAAAAGCTGAGCACTGAATGGATATGTTTTCCCTATTGTTGTTTTTTAATAGTGCACAATCACTTTAAATGTTCAAAACTGGCAAGCTTTTAAACGCATTTACTTGACAAACTTTATGAGGACAAAAGTGAAAGCGATCTGGCTTCGGGGCTTGCGCGTGCCGTCTGTGGCAGCACGTAGGCTATAAGAATGGCAATAAACTTACCTGTATAAACTGTGTAAAACATGCAGTTACTATAGTGATTCTGGGCATCTATAAACAAAGATAACTGCTCCTGCATCTGTGTATGCCTGCAAACTGCACTTGATGTGACTGACAGGGCGGAGTCACATGACTAAAACCGAAATAACTGACATGGGAAACATACGTCGTTTAGAGGTTCTGAATTTCGGTTTCGATTATTTTTCGATTAATTGTACAGCCCTTGTATTGGTGCAACCCACCCTTAGCGGGACTATTTTAAAACACTTAACGTGAAAAACTGTTTTTATTGATTGAAATACTGCAGCAGGTGCTGTATATGGATCACAAGGGGCCAAAACTTGCATCTTGCAAGAGGTCTTCAGTCTCTGCTGATAGGTTCATTCAGATGATGTGCGGAGTTGTGGGTCGACCAAGATCAGGGTTAGGAACCAATGCTCTAGATGGTCATTGTGACTACAAGTTGCTGCCACAGGCCCCTCAAAAGTTGGAAGTCGCCCAGAGGGAGACTGGAGAACTGCAGATGTAGGCTCATTAAAACAGAAGTCTCACTTTTCCCTCCCAAAAAAATAAAATCTATATTTCTGGTTTAAGGGGACCAAAAGGGGTCTTCAGAGGAGATGCGGCTGACAGCGTGTAGCAGGGACTTAGAGAAACGACTGGGGGGCACTTTGGAGCGAACTGTGAAATTACTCTCCGGAGAGAAAGAACGAGGGAGGAGAAGAAGAGGAAGAGAGATGGAGCGAGTGGGGAAATCCTCTTCATCGGAGAGGTGGTGATAGTGTGAGTATGTGTGTGTGTGTGTGTGTGGTGCGACGTCTCACCGCCTGGGGACCTCCATTAGGCTTATCTCTCTAATGTGCCGAGAGAAGTGCTGCTGGTAGCATTCCCTCAACAGTGCTGAGCACGGATTGGGTTATACCACACACATGCAAGCACACAACACGCAAACAAACAAGCCAGCAGGAAGGCTGACACGGAGATAACGCAAGTCCAGGTTTCATGACTATGCTTGGACGTCCTAATGAGGGTGTAAACACAACAAAAATGGCCCCCGAAATGTTCTCAGACACTCTCTGGCTTCTTCTGCCTCCACATTCCCCTCGTTCTTTCTCTCCTCCTGGCAGATGGGAGGCCCCAGGAAGAGGATGCGTTCCCTGAACTGTGTGCAGCGTTCAGATAAGGCCCCTGCAGCAGGAGCTATGGGCTCTTTCCTGCTCCGCTCTCCCCAGGCATAGGCGGCTGGAGGGGTGGGGGTGGCGCGGCAGTGGGGTTGGACTTGGAAGGGGGCGTCGAGACATTCAAAAGGCTGCGATGAGGAAACAAGAACAAGACATCGTGGCTGACGCCAACACATTGCAGCAGACAGTCGAAAGCAGCCAGGGACAGTGGGGGGAAAAAAAAACCTTTTTGAAATGCCTCAATGTGTTTAAACAAATCGCGAACACTCTTGAATTTGCTGCTGAAAACTGCAACTAATTTGTCCCACTCTGTGGTATGTCAGAGAGTCCCTAATTTATAACACAAAAGTAATATTCCTCCCAGCATTGAGACACGGCGCTCTGACTACGCTAGTTTAACACTGCAAATGCTGCGTCAGCAATGAGAACTTCTAGTGTCCAGGGATTAAAGACTGCAATATGGTACAATAATACGGTGCTATATATAAAGTTATGATTATTTCTAGTACAGATATTTTGTAATACTTTTAGAATAATCTTGGCTGAGGATGTTAAGCCATCAAACAATACCTGTAGTAATGCATTAATACATTTACAATAATACGTTCAGTTTGTAAGAAATGTGTTATTATAAAAATGACAAATGTATATATATATTCATTTTTAAATGAAAATAAATGTTTGCTTTGGTCTCTTTTGGTTTGATTGTATCTTGCAAACCAGACTTAAAATTGTCATATTTCTGCAATAATAACCCGTTTAGATAAACTTAAAAGACTTAACATAAATAAACGTACATAAATGTGCCTGACTAGCTCGCGTTGTAGCATTCAACTGTAAAAAACATCATTAGATGTTAAAAAGCTGGAGTTGAATGATCAATCAATCTTCATTCAGGGGACTTTTATTTCAAAGAGCCATCAACAGTGTTTTTCCTCTTTTTAAATCACCCCAATGTTTGAGAATGGAAGCATTTGAGGATAATTTACTCCTTCGAGGGTTCCAAGTTAAACTATATTCTAAACAAAACGGATCACGGCCCATTACGCTCGCAGGCCAATGGATAATATTGAGACGATATTGGGAAGAGGGCTGATTGTGTGAGTGTGTTCTCATTGTCCTGCCACTATTATAAATTTGGTGGTGGCCTGGGCTTATGGATCGGGACCCAGATTACCCAGCTGTCCCTCCCTGATGAGGAGAAAGGACCCTCCGCGCCATCCTTCATACCATTCACGTGGGCGGACAGCAAAACAGGTGGCACCCACGCAATACAGTGCTTTGCATGGTTTAATGAGCATTTTAACATGCATCATGATATAATACATTATGTGAACGTAATGTAACGAAGTAGAACAAAGCAAATAGTCCAATTACAAGCCATCCTGAGATTCAAAGTACTTTAAATGTATGCTTGGCATAATGCTCTTTAACAAGGCAACACTATACAAGTTAAGTACACAAAACTTTAGACATCTTGCTAATTTAAAACAATGCATTCAAATAAAATGGCTTCATAGCATTGGATCAAATTGAAATACAGATTAATGGATGCAAGCACATTGCTGCTTGTAATTATTATTATTATTATTATATTGTTAATATATTGGAATTTCATGTTTTGTTCTATTATAGCGCCACCAAGTGGCACAATCCTACCTTTTTTTATGTGTCCTCGGAGTGAGCCCATACATGTCTGTGTCAATTTTGGTGAAAATATCTTGTTTCGTTTTGGAGTTAGAGACATTTATATGAAAAAACACATGAAAAATGACTGACACCTGACTTTGATTGGATTTTACACCCCCTTACTATCAATATTTTGACATTTGGGCATTAATGTATAGCTATCGACCTATGTTTACGAACTTCTGACGCTGGTTTCGTCTCGATTGGACTAGCGGTTTCGAAGATATCAGCTAATGTTTTTAAAGCGCTAAATTACAACGCTGCACAAACCATATGCCGAAACCTAGCAAGTCTGGTATTGTTGGACTCGGTGAGGATTCAGGAGACTAAAAAAAGTTAGTCCCATGAAAATAAGTCAATCACACCCAAAGTTATAAGCGTTTGGGGAAAAAAATTATCCATTAGGTGGCACTGTTTCGAAACTTCTCAGGCTACTTCAGGGCATCGTGCTGATGACCCATACCAAGTTTCGTAACAATCCGTTCATGCAATCATAAAATACAGCATTTTAGCACATAATTCAAAACGGCCGACAGTCAAAATAGCCGATATGGTAAAATTGGATATCAGACGACTCGGCATGCCGTCCTGAATCTAACAAGACTTTTATGATTTTTGGACAAACAGTTCAAAAGTTAAGCAAAAATAGCCATTTTTCGTATCTCCGGACCAGTAGGTGGCGCTGCGCCGAAACGCTGCACATTGCCTCAAGTCATGCTTGTGATGACTTGTACCAAGTTTGGTTTGAATACAATAAAGCATTGCGGCAATATAGCCTTAAGTGTGTTTTCGCAAACGTTACGTAAAATTTGCTTGTGTGTTTATTAAAAACGATTTGACGAATCAACTTGAATTCCATGTTTTTTTTGTCAGCATGATCTGAAGATGATCTGGTTAAATTTTTCGTGCAAATCGGATGAATCGTCTAGGACGAGTTCGCAAAAGTAGGTTTTTCGGAAAATTCTAAATGGCGGGAACATTTTCATGACGGAAAATGACGTCATAGGGTGCAATCTTGAACCTTATGGTTCAAAAGTTATTAGCATAAACATGAGTGCAACTTTGGACAGGTGGTGGCGCTCGAGGGGTTGAGTTAGAGACTACAAATTTGCTATGTTGACACTTCAGACTGTCCTCTATGAGTGTGCCAAATTTCATAACTTTTTACCATACGATTCTATGGGCTGCCATAGACTTCGTGGCGGAAGAAGAAGATGAATAATAAGAAGAAGAACGGGAACGGTTTCAATAGGTGCCTTCGCATCGCACCTTCGGTGCTTGCCCCCTAATAATAATTATAATAAATACATTTGTATTAATATTAGGGCTGTCGAATGATTAATCGTGTGTGTGCGCATTCAAATATACATAATTATACAAAGTACACACATTATGTAAACAAACTTATTTTGGATGCGATTAATCGCGATTGTTTGACAGCACTAATTAATATTGATATTACCATTGTCATCATCATCATCATTATTATTAATTTAACTACACATACACAAAATACATTGTTTGGGGTGCATGGTGTATTTTAAATTGGTATAATAAATAGTGATTTAATATTTATATTATTGTTATTATGATTGGTGTATATCTGGTTTAATGATGATAACAATAAAGACATTCTTTTAGGTTGCATGGTGTGTTAAATTGGTATTAATAAAAATAATAATATTATAATAATATAATATAATTATTATTATTATTAATGCAATTTAAACTTTACAACAGGCAACATAAAAGTAAATAAATTTAAAAAAATTCAAAACCCTGAAACGGAATGAATAAAATAGGGTAAATGAAGGTGTAATTGATGAAGGGGTTTTTGAATAACAAAAGACGTAGACCTAATGCAAACAGTAAGCCTGCGTGATGCAGACCTCTCCACCAACCCTAGACTTCATTACTTATCACGAATAACAAATGGCAACAACACACTGCATAGGGCATCATCACTAAACTCTGCTTGCTTTACAATGTAAAGTGCTTGCCTTTCTGTGCCCTCCAAGGAGCTGATGTGTCAGCCCCAAGATGGAGGACACACCATTTATTCTCTGCCCTGCGGTGATTTATTAGATTAAACTGGCGGTGATTAAATGCAAGCCGAGACCCACAAAAACAGCAGTGGTGGTGGCTCTCAGGAGCGTCGGGTGGTTAGCTTCCTCTGTTCGTACTGTAATCACCATGCCAGGGCAGCCCTGCCTGGGCTTACAATGACTGCTGAAGTTGGCCACTTCAGTTACCCTTTTTAGTTAATGCCGTTTTTATTTTCACACTAATTTGTACATGTCAGTGGGTTGGCAATGGGCATAAAGCCAGTTGCCGGAGGGTATGTAGCAAGCAGTCATTTTGGTCCGTTTCTTCATTATTCTGTAGCCCTGTCAACAGCGTAAGGGAGGTTGTGCTTTTGTTTGAGGCAATTAGATGTTATCTGAGAACATATTAGGGCTCTCCTGCTTGAAAACAAACATGCCTTTGAACACCGGCACACAGGCGTCGGTTACCGCATTAGTTGAGAAGTTAAACATGCTGGACCACATGGTTGCAACGTGCCAGTTTGCACTGCGGCCTGGTCCTGACTGAGCACACATCTTCTAGTCATAATAAGCAGTCCTATTGTGGGCTCTTGCAATTTATTATGCAATAATGGGAAAAAGCTTTCTGGTTCTACGTTTTTCACATTTTTATTTTTAGCAATTTGCTACAGAGGACAGAAAATTATAGGGATAGAAAAAAGGAATCTGGAAATGTCGCACGCCTGATTTGAACTTGCACCACCCACATAAACACCAGAACTCAATGTTCTCAAATGTTCCAACATTTACACCATCCTTTAAAAGTTTGGGTCAGTAAGTTGATTTTTTTTTTATTTGATAAATTAATATTTTTATTTAGCAGGGATGCATTCAATTGATCAAAAGTGACAGTAAAGACAGTTATAAATGTTACACAAGTCTTTTAATTTCATATTAATTTCTATTCATCAAAGCAACATGACTTTTTTAATCACAGTTTACACAAATATTAAATATTAGGCAGCACCTCTGTTTTTCAATATTGATAAGAGAATGTTTCTTGAGGATCAAATCAGCATTTTACAACAATGATTTCTGAAGGACATGGTGACACTGAAGACTGCTGAAAATTCAAATTTTAAAATATATTACATTACAACAGTTATTTTAAATTGTAATATTTCACAATATCGCTGTTTTTACCGTACTTTCTGACCTAATAAATGTAGCCTTGGAGCATAAGAGACTTCTATTAAACCCATTTAAACTTTCTGACCGCAAACTTTTAAACAGTAGTGCAACTTTAAAATTCTAAATATTAGCTTCAGTCCCCAATCAACATTTGTTAGCAAATTAGGCTTTTTATTTTAAAGTCTGAAGTAACCGCTCATATAATTTCCAACACATTCAAATTGAATATATTACACACATGATAAAACTCAGCGGTTTTGTTATGGGAGCTCTATAAGCCTGCTGGCATATTTGGAGCTTAACTTTTGCATCCTCAGCAGCATTTCACTATTCAACTCCGCCCACCAGCCGACTCCCATGCGGCCAATGACATCGCTGCCTCTCGCCCCTTCACCACATCTGCCAAATGGTGCAGCCTCTTCTCCTCATTTGGTGAGGTGGCGGCATCGGGGGAACGGGCAAGTCAACTGGCTGGCGATCCTTCATGAGGACGGGCGTGGGCTGATTCAGAACAGCTACAGGTACCACCCTCCAGTCTGAGGGCTTTGTGTTAGAGCTGCCGTGGGAGTGGGAGAGGCCACAGGGGGTCACGCCAACCCCTGGAAACACAGCGCGAGGAAATGCCTGACCGTCTGACTGGAACCATGGAGACAACCACAGACGCTAACAAGCTCTAGCTTACTTTAATAAAAGAAAATCACAATTCACAACAGTTTGCGCATATGCATGTAGTATGTTTATGAAGAGTGTAGTAAAAAAGGTATACAGATGTAATATTTGCTGAATAAAAGATATGCTTGACCAATTCCTAATAATATTATTATTATTATTATTAATAACAACAATAATAATAATAATAATAATAAGCAACAACAATAACAATAATAATAATAAGCAACAACAATAAAGAGTTATATATACACATTTTTGAACAACACAAATCTTGACTTAAAATTACTATAATATTGATGTATAATTTATACATTAGAATTTTGAAAGTTTGGGGTTGGGAAGATATTTTAATGTTTTTGAAAGTAGTCTCTTCTGGTCACCAAGGCTGCATTTATTTGATCAAAAATACAGTAAAACAGTAATATTGTAAAATACAATATAAAAAATAAAAATTCTCTCTATTTTAATACATTTACAATATAATTTATTCCTGTGATGGAATAGATGATAGATTCTTTGAGAAATAGAAAGCATTTATTGGAATTGGAAATATGTGGAAACATTGTAAATCTCTTTACTTTATACATTTTTAATTGATCAGACAGTAAACTTACGGAGCACAAACTTTTGAATAGTAGTGTCCATATTGTAAAATTTGAAATTAATTTGATTTTAAGCAACGCACTTCCAGCAACAGGTAGCAATTGATCTCTTTTGGGCAAAATCACGCACAAATAAATATTACAAAATAAAAAGTAAAAAAGTAAAATGGCCAAAACCATACTAAACTTATTTGGATTAATAAATCACAAGAAATATCAAATTTATCATTGGATTTTCAAACTAAAAGTCTTTTGTTTGCAGCTTCAAACTGAAAAATCTAGGGCACAATATTGAAACTAAAACTTTGATGTGGACATTATGCTGAATAGACGATATTTATTGAGCAATTTAAAGTGTGCAGACCAAATCAGACGATTGTCTGAAATGCATTCCACACACACACACACACAGACAGAGTTTCACACAAAATATATAAGTGTAGGCCTTAGCGATCCACCATTGACGCAAAGAGCAGTGGTAAAAAATGACTAAGTTTCACTGATGTATGAAGCAGGAGGGAGTCCATTTATCAGCGGGCCCTCAGCGGTCGCCTGCTCGGGTCCCTCAAGTCACAGGCCGCGACGCTCCCCTTTTGACTGATTAATTAGCCAATCACAGGACATTTTTCACCAGCAGCAGGAGGGTTTATTTCAGCTAATGCTGGGGCCTCGCAAACCGAGCCACGTTCAAGCAAACTCGGCTCTTTCCTTTGGGCCTGCTGGAGTGGAGGGGGCAAGGGAGATAAATCACACCCACTCCTCATGACTCCGTACACACTAGCCTACAGCCTAACTAAGGCCCCCGAGAAGAGAACAAGCCAATGAGAGAAAAGGGGATGGGGAGGGAACGAAATAAGAGAGACATCAAGAATAAATACTGAAAGCTAAAAACACAAAAAAATGTGATCAAGTAAAGACGGTTGTGAGCAAGGCACAAATGCCAAAATGCACTAGTCATAAACATTGCTCTCCCTGCCACTGAGACTTTCCCACATCCTTCAGAGAAAAAGGCAGTGATGGATGGCAGCACGGCCTCCAGACAGCAGTCTGTTCGGACACTGCCGGCTCTCTAACAAGGGGGCCGGGGCCCACTAGGGGGCCTCAGCAAATTTCCAAGGACCCGCAAGATGGGTTAGCAATATTTTGAAATAAGACCAAACAAGATTTAAGATCAGAAACAAAAATGATAAAAATTAAGATGGAAGCTTGTATTATGATTCCTACTTTAGGTTTCTTCAACAACTGTTGATTTATTCCCTTTTATTTAAGAACAAGGATTCCCACGGCCTTGGAAAACCTGGATATAGGAGGACATTTTAAAATTGTGGAGAAATCATGGAATTTCTGGAATTAATATAATTTTTTATAAATATGTCATGGTCTGAAATATTTTATTGAGTGAAAATTGCTATTTGTGAGTAAAAATAAATAGACTGATCACAGAAAAGTTTAAATGCATTGTTAAAAAAAACACTAAAGTACATTCAGTTATTGGAATTATGGCATTATTTTAATTAATTTATAATTATTTTAATATATTGCCACTCCTGGTTTCTATAAATAAAAAAGGGGGTATATAGTGTCCATCACAATCTATCAAAGTGTGTTTATGCGAACAAAAAAAGTGGGCAACTGGATTTTGAGAGAAAGATAGAGAGCAATTAGGTCACTTTCCAATTTTTGTTGAACTTCCTCAGAGATGTGATGTTTCCAAGACCTTGAAACATTAAGTAGTGCCTAATTCATATTGAAAAAAAAAATAACTCATGTTACCACAAAAAAACCTACAACAAAACAATTGCCACTCCGTAACAGTTTCTTAAATCAAGGTAACGAGATCAGGGGAGACTTGGAATGGGCTCCCATGTGCACGCATGTGTGTGTCAGAGAACACTGTGACAAGAGATAAGGGACTGGCAGGAAGCTCTGAGAGAGGGGAGGAAAACCCCTGGTGCAAGAGGTGGGAGTGAGGGCGGCCAAGACACAGCAGTAGTGAGATCGGCCCGTTGCATGGTCTCTAACTGCGTGATGCACTTAAAACCTGCAAGGTGACAGCGATGACACAGGCTCAGTCACAAAAACTGTATTAAAACAGGTTTACAATCACCTTCACGTCCCGTTGTGAACCCAGAATGCATCTATGAGGCAAAAATCTTCCACAGGCTGCATCACCGCACAAGCACACAATGCACACATAAACAACGCCCCCTCATTGGCTTCCTATGCAGGCCTAACTGCCCCTCGTTTACAGGGCTCGCCACCAGCCCTTCGCCACACAGCCTCCTGGGATACCATTGTGAGCTTGTTCAGATTGGTTTTCAATCCGGGCAATGAAGTCCCTCCAGAGTAGGACAATAACAAACTGCAACAAAACGATTAGCGGAAGAAAAAAAATAAATTATATAGCACACTGCCGGCACTTCCAAATTCAAGCAAAGCATGAGATGCTGCTATTGTGTTGCTTTTGCAGTAAAGAGGCAGTTCGGTGGGGGCTTCAGACCTGCAGCACATACATTACGTACTTGGAATTGCTATGTCACAAAGGCTGAGGTAACCACAGACAACCAAGAATGAAAGGTCAAGAAAATGAAACTGGGATGTAATGTGAAAAACTAAAAATGTCACCTGAACACCAAGATATAAAATGTATTAATTTAATTTTAAAACTTGAATTAAAAAAAAAAAAAAAAATCCCAATAACCAATATATTACCTCTGTTCAGACTCCCTCATTTCATTTATTCAGTTTATAACACAACCCATAAGTATGTCGCAAGAATGTGAAATTCCATACACAACTGGCACTTAGCAACTAGATCACTAAAAACTAAACAAAACAATGTAACCAACTCTTTACGAGAGACATTAATAAATTGGGCAATTACCTGTTTGCTCAGTTTGTTACACTGAGGAATGAATTTACTTGCACTTCCTTCAAGGCAACACTGTTTTTCCTTCTCGCTTTCCACAATTCCCCACAATAAATTAAACTGGAACTGCTTACCGTATATTCAAACTTTAATTGTAAACTTTCTACTTAAAATGTTTAAGATTAAACAGTAGTTGAAAATCCCCATTGACATTGTTAGAATTTTTGCCATTCAAAATAAAATGAACCATCTTTTTTTATTTATTTGCATTCTGAATTGTGGTATAAGAAAACACCAAAATAACCAAGCGTTTTACACTGTATGCGAATCAACATATAACACAACACCGTCTTTGCACAGCAGCCAGAAAATGAGACATGCCGAGTGTCATGACAACAGCAAAGCTGCTCTGATACGACATTTCATTCACAAGCCAAAGCTTAAAACCCAAGCTTACCTAATACTATTCTTCTGCTGCCTTGCAAGCAATGGTGTTTCTTTGTGGGAATACAAATCTCACTAAGAACTAAAGCACAAAAAAAAAATCCAGTATATATTTACATTTATATTTAGGACGTGTCCGCATGCAAAGTGTCAAAATAATTACAATTCTAAATGTAAAGGTGGACTTCCAAAGGAAATACAAACACAACCATGGCTGGTGGAACAACCTTCAAACTGAATCCAAACTATTAGAGCCATGTAAGCCAAAAAGTCTACTAAATAATCCCTTCAAACCAACTTCTTCAAACTAAGTTTTGAAGGGATCATCAGTAATTCCGGTTTTTTTTTTTACTTCCATCACTGCCTCCTGTATCTATGAGATGATGGGGAAATGCAGTTTGATCGTGCCCACCAGCACATAATCAGAAATACACTAACTGTGATTTGACCACAGAGGTGGCTGACAGGACTATGGGGTGAAAGAGGAAAGAGCGGGAGCAAATCCGTTAAGGGGATTTCAGCGGGATCCCTGCCTACAGTGACTCGTGTGTGGAGTCAGACTGCACGCTATGACACGGCTCATTATCAGCCTGCAACTTGCCGCGAGCGGGTCACGTGAAAGCAGAGGTCAGCGGTGCTTACAGGTGGGCTGGACCGTAAGGTGACACGCAACCCGCAGCAATAGCTTTGCCACATCGCAATATCATTCTCATGTTTTATGCAACACTTCAAATGTCAGCTCAACATTGAGGAAAAGCTCATATTTGGATCTTTAAGGATTATTCTGGTTTAAACAAGTGCATTTGAGGCATGATGCTGGTTACCATAAACAAAAAAACACACACAGTAAATAGTAACTTTACTCTATTTCTTTTTTTTTTTAAATGCCAGTGATTTCGGCAAACCTATAAAATCATTACAAATCACACTGTACAAGATGGATCTAATATTTTTGGGTAGGACATATTGTATAGTTATTATAGAAGGATAAAATGTCATCAGCATGTGTTAAGTGGAAACCAAACAGAGCAAGATGAATCTCATTTTGGCAATTGTGATTATGTGGGTTGAAAAAAAAGTAGAGGAAGCGAAAGGAGAATAAGGATACGGCCATGGCAAAGGAAAAGAGGCCAACATTGCAAGCCATTTTGTAAATGGAGCTGGAGGTAAGTAGTTTTAGCGCCATGTCACGTTGATCAATACGCCATTTCATGTTGAATTTTTATTGGCTAGTCAGTAGACATAGATTGTAGCAGCAATTTTCAGTCCATCTTTGGTCGCAAGACCATGACAGTGGCCATTTTTGAAAATCTTTGTGCGAATTTTTAGGAGCCACGACCCCAGAAATCACCATGATTGGTCATCTTTTGTCTGGGACAGGCCAAAATCTTACAATGTGTACTGGGCATTAGGTTAAGGTGAGGCACTTACAATGAAAGTGAATGGGGCCATTTTTTGAAAAGTAAAAATTGGTGTTGGCGAGTATATGAGACCGTGTCAATCGGCAGTTAGCTGGTAACATTTTTATAAATTCACACAATGCAAAATTGTGAGAACATGAATGTGAACGACGCTCGCGGCAGATGACAGGCCAGTGCTGCATCTTCGCAAAAGTTTAAGCCTTGCCAATTTAAATATTAATACTCAAGATGATGCGAAAGGGAACTCGATTCATTACTCACATGCTGTGTGGGAAGTTACAGTGGGGAGAACAAGTATTTGATACACTGCCGATTTTGCAGATTTTCCTACTTACAAAGCATGTAGAAGTCTGTCATTTTTATCATAGGTACACTTCAACTGAATTTAAATAATTATTTTGCATTTTATTGCATGACATAAGTATTTGATATGTCATTTGATCTGAGAAGGGGACAGGACAACTGCACCGTATTGAGGGGAGGATGGATGGGGCCATGTATCGCGAGATCTTGGCCAACATCCTCCATCCCTCAGTAAGAGCATTGAAGATGGGTCGTGGCTGGGTCTTCCAGCATGACAACGATCCGAAACACACAGTCAGGGCAACTAAGAAATGTGGCTCTGTAAGAAGCATCTCAAGGTCCTGGAGTGGCCTAGCCACTAAAATCTTTGGAGGGAGCTGAAAGTCTGTATTGGCCAGCGACAGCCCCGAAACCTGAAGGATCTGGAGAAGGTCTGTATGGAGGAGTGGGCCAAAATCCCTGCTGCAGTGTGTGCAAACCTGGTCAAGAACTACAGGAAACATATGATCTCTGTACGCAAAGGTTTCTGTATCAAATATTAAGTTCTGCTTTTCTGATGTATCAAATACTTATGTCTTGCAATAAAATGCAAATTAATAACTTAAAAATCATACAATGTGATTTTCTGGATTTTTGTTTTAGATTCCGTCACTCAAAAAACAGACTTCTACATGCTTTGTAAGTGGGCAAACCTGCAGAATCGGCAGTGTATCAAATACTTGTTCTCCCCACTCTGTGTGCAAACATCATTGCACAAATACTGAGTGCACTTCTTGCAAGTGAACAGACATATTCAAACAAAATTGTCAAAAAGTCCATCCTGGAAAGTATCCTTGTTAACAGCCAGTTATGGCTTAAGTGAACGTAAACAGTTGAGAAATAAAACATGTGTAACAGTGCATTAGCTCTTAAAAGTGACAGCAGGCCAATATTCCTGCTGCCGTCTGTGTTTTTAATGTTAATCAAACAACAAAAGACAAATAATCACTCATTGCTCTTGACTGAGTAACTATTATACTTTAATAAGGATTAATCGATGTTTCATGGCTGGTAAAACATTTATGGCCAGTAAATTTTTGCCATTGGCAGGTGCAGTGTTGGGGAAAGTTACTTTGAAAAGTAATGGATTACAATATTGTGTTACTCCCTTAAAAAATAACAAATTAATATACTTAGTTACTTTTTAAGAAAGGTAATGCGTTATGTTAATTTTGCGTTACTTTCTCTCACCTGGGCTGGGCTTGTTTTTTGTTCAAATAAAAATAAATTATATTTTTGTGCAAATGTAAAGACCTCTTCATACCAAAATGTAAATAATAAGCCTCAGGCTGAGGTAAAAATGCAAATTTATGCATGAACAGTAGAGGGTGCAGGAAAATGGAAGAATAGGATGCAGGAAAAATCCAGTAATTTTTGCTCATGGTTTATTAACCGAATCATTGGTCAATCAAGGTAGATTAAATGCATAAAAATATTTGTTTTAGTTAACATTTAATTATTGGAGGTTTGCATAGTATTCTGATTTTGCATTTGACTGATTTTATTCATGTTGTGGAGTACTGAATCTTTATTGTGCAAATGAGATGAATAAATGCTCACATTTAGTCTAGAACTACAATAACCATCATGTTTAAACAACGCCTCTGCACTTACTCTCAATTTTTCTCAACATGGGGACAGGAGAGATGTCAGTCAAATAAATTTGAAAAGTAATGAGTTACTTTACTAGTTACTTGAAAAAGTAATCTGATTACGTAATTCAAGTTACTTCCCCAACACTGGGCAGGTGTGACGGTTAGTTTCTAGATTTGCGTTGTCATGGCAACATTGTAAAATTGGAAATAACTTTACACAGAAAAGTTAAGCTTTTTCTTCACACAAATCATTTTAACATGCAAATAATTGTGCCTACAATAAAAAAAAGGCCACATTCAATTGTAGGCTTTTCACTGTAAATAAAAAAGGCGTTTCACTTTTTTTTTTTAAATGCTCAAAATGTATATTGTATTATTGTCAATAGTGTAGTAATGTATGAATCACAGCTTGCACAGCTTTCTGTTGGTCAATGCGGCAAATCAGTAAAAAACTTGAACCTGTTGAAATCTTGCGTGTGGAAATCTTTCGCTCCCACATGAAATTCTCAATCATATGGATTGACAAATAGGATTTTTTTGGGGGTAAATAAGCATTATGCTTATACTGAACCTGGAATATCGTTGCACGACATCTTTTTTTTTTTTAAATGCGTCGCCAAAGTTATACCGCTTACCTCATTTTGGTCTCTTGTTTCTTGTTTCGATCTCTTCCCAAAAATACAAGCCAGGTCTGTTTTGCTGCGACTGGACAGGTCCTTTCCTGTGAGAAAAGGTTAAAAACACGGGAGACTTTTTTATAGATCTTTGACATTATTCCACACAATAGAACATTTGTGTAAACATTTTGAGTTTTGCTTCAGTGTAAGGGCAGCAGAGTTCATTTCAACCTATACTTCTGTCAAAGTATCATGCACTACCAATTACATATTTAAAAGACCTTATCGATCATTATTTTCCAATTTAAAAGGAGAAACGTGTTTATGCATTTCACAAACGTCTGGAGAGATGAAAAGGAAATGTTTCCGGTCGCAACCTGTTGACAAATGGATATTTTTCTAGTGGCGTTGAACTGTGTAAACTATTGATTTTAATGGATAAGGGTCACAGGACAGTTTTGAACTCCTGCCGAGAGGAAAGGTTTAGAGGTAAAAAAGGGCACGTTGCGTGGTCGCAGGGGATGAAACGGCTGAGGAAAAACAAACGGTACAGGGCCGGCCCCACCTCACACCTCCCATTTTCCAGCAGCTCAAAGGCTCCAGGAGTGCCTGGGCGCCCGTCTCAGCCGCGAGTCCTGTTCGTACAGCTGCATCCTCTTCCTCCAAGCAGCTCCTGATAACACTCGCTTATTTATTGCTCTAGGGTCTTTTTCAGCGTGGCTTTCAAAGGGGAGACCTTGCCTTCAAGTAACCAAGGTATCCTGTAAGCAGTCTAAACAAAAGGCCAGGCCGAACAAGCTTTCCACTGATCATAGTGGACATCAAGTGGAGCCTAAAAATGACCTTTTTACTTTTGGAAAAGAGATCTATCAACTAACAAAGGTTAGTTTTGGGTGTAACTACAAGTGCCACAGAAAATCTTTAGAGGATTAACTCAACCAAAAAGGAACATTTGAATCACGTACTGATTGAAAATTGTGTCATTAATTACTCATCCTCATGTCCAAACCCCTTCGGAACACAAATTAAGATATTTTTAATGAAATCCGAGAAGTTTCTAAACCAGCCACAGGCACCAACGTCAATGCAACTTCCAAGGGCCAGAAAGGTAGTAAAGACATCGTTAAAATAGTGTGACTACAGTTGTTGACCTTAATGTTGACCTTAAGACAAATACTTTGTGTGCGCAAAACAACAACAAAAAAAACAACTTTATTCAACAATCTCTTCTGTTCAATGTCATTCTCCTACGCTATTCACGTAGCAAAGACAGTGCAGCGCTTCCAGGTTCTACAACAGAATGCCGGCTCATTTGTATTTCGAAAAGCTAGGGGTAGTCAAGAGGACTTCTAAGTCACTAAGACCAAAATCACATATAATCCTAAAATGGCTGTTGCTGGCAATCCGCCTGAGCAATCTGCCCAAAGACACTGCACACCATAGAGGCAATAGGTGATAGAGCCTTAGCCTTTTCTTCATAAATGCAATTAATATTTTGATTTATTGATTTTAATCTGTGATGACAAAGGTTCATTTATGTACAGGCAAAATGCATAAAATGATGGATAATAAAACATTGCGGACAAGTTGAAGTTGTCACATCGTCTGTGCTGACAGTCTTGTGGGCAGCTCGAGTGACTCAAGTTCCGGCTCATAGACCTTTCCCTATCACGTACCCCCTTTCTCTCTCCTGTCTACAAAAAAGGCCAAAAATATATCTTAGAAAAAAAAAACAATAGTGCAGTCAAAATTAGTGCAAGGCATGCAATTAATTTAAGTTTTAACAATTAAAACTTAATTTTTAATTATAATATTATTAAATTATAATAAATTATAAATTATATAAATTATAATAAAACTTAAGTTTTTAATTATCGCAGCATCCGTTTTTCTATCATCCTTTGGCTAGTGTTACATTATATGATCACGCTCTTACTCATGCATGCTTATAAACCAGTTAAGCATGACAAGACAAAAGGTGTTTTCGACATCGGCTGGATGCAACCGATCGGCGAGAGTAGAGTAGAGAGTAGTACAGGCGGGGAGGAGCTGCAAACCGAGACGTGAAGTCAGACACTTTCTGCTTCCCGCAGTGAAGATCACGCCGTGTTTGCATACTATCACAGATAGTATGAAGTGAAATTGAAGCATCTGTGTATTGCCAAATATTGCTTTTGAGACATTGTCATATAATACTTTATGCACTGCTTAATACAGCGTGTGTTTGTACAATAAGTTCTACATATAAGCCTACACTATCAATGAAGTGAGGTCTACGTTTTTTATCAGTTTTATTTGGATAAACATGACAATATAACATCGCGCCTACATGAAAGGAGGTTTTACTGTTATAAAAAAACGATTTGTGAGCATTAGTGGAACTGAAGGTTTTAGAATAAACAGGAAAAACACACGTGATCGCTGTCATGCGGTGAATCTGGCCAACCGTGGAACAGCTGTGTCGTCATCAGAGTCTGGTGCAGCTGCTCTAGAGAAACTGCACTGGCTGTATTAGCCGATTACTCTCGAATTGCTCTCGCGGTACTTTGATGTCATATGTCACTGTCACGCGGCGTCAGTGCTGTGCATGCACTGCTTCAAGTCAGCCGCCGATCGGTTTGCGCATCGCTGCATCAAGTCGAACAAGCCTGTGTTGTCTGTGAATGTCCTGTCTATGTGACACACACACACACACAAAACCCAAAGTATCAGTACACCAGTATCAGAACAGAATTATGCCAAATCGCCCGTTTTATTGAGTATTCTCATAAGAGCAGTCTAAAATGAGTTAAATAACATCTTAAAAATAAGAGTTGTGAGAAAATCAGATGCATGTGACAGAAGCCTAATAAAGCAGTTGTTGTGATGTCTGTCATTAATTTTAATCAAAGAATAAAAACGTAACAGAAAATTGTTGCTTTAAAGGGTAATTCAACCCCTGGTCACAGCCCAACTCCACCCCCTGGCAATATTTGAAAAATGCTGGAAAAGTGGCCGAGCCCAGCAGAGACAGAGGGGACGAACCGAGGACGGGATTGAGCGGGGGCTGTGCACCTGAGACCCGCAGTGACAGCTGTCAGTCAGACTCGCAAAGATGCAGAGTGACTGGAGTGACACCAGTAGCTTTGCAACGGAGCGGTCATTCGAAGTAGAGGACTTTCCTCCCCCACCTTCACCTGAAGTGGAGGAGGGTGAATTGTCTGTGGACACAGGGCCGTTGGCTCAAACTGCGATCTTAACGATGCTAGCAAAGCAGCAACGCAAAAGAGAATGGAACCACGGACCTAATCTATGAACAGTCAAATCCTGATACTGAATGCCACTAAAAATAGATCAGATACATACAAAGTATTTTTATTCAAATTAAGTGAATCAATAGGCAGCGCAGGACCAATAAGTTCAAACCTAATAGCCTATTATAAACAGATTTCCTTAAATAAAAGTTAGACTACATACAGTGAGGAAAATAAGTATTTGAACACCCTGCTATTTTGCAAGTTCTCCCACTTAGAAACCATGGAGGGGTCTGAAATTGTCATCATAGGTGCATGTCCACTGTGAGAGACATAATCTTAAAAAAAAAAAAAAAAGAATCCAGAAATCACAATATATGATTTTTTTTTAACTATTTATTTGTATGATACAGCTGCAAATAAGTATTTGAACACCTGTCTTATCAGCTAGAATTCTGACCCTCAAAGACCTGTTAGTCTGCCTTTAAAATGTCCACCTCCACTCCATTTATTATCCTAAATTAGATGCACCTGTTTGAGGTTGTTAGCTGCATAAAGACACCCGTCCACCCCATACAATCAGTAAGAATCCAACTACTAACATGGCCAAGACCAAAGAGCTGTCCAAAGACACTAGAGACAAAATTGTACACCTCCACAAGGCTGGAAAGGGCTACGGGGAAATTGCCAAGCAGCTTGGTGAAAAAAGGTCCACTGTTGGAGCAATCATTAGAAAATGGAAGAAGCTAAACATGACTGTCAATCTCCCTCGGACTGGGGCTCCATGCAAGATCTCACCTCGTGGGGTCTCAATGATCCTAAGAAAGGTGAGAAATCGGCACAGAACTACATGGGAGGAGCTGGTCAATGACCTGAAAAGAGCTGGGACCACCGTTTACAAGGTTACTGTTGGTAATACACTAAGACGTCATGGTTTGAAATCATGCATGGCACGGAAGGTTCCCCTGCTTAAACCAGCACATGTCAAGGCCCGTCTTAAGTTTGCCAATGACCATTTGGATGATCCAGAGGAGTCATGGGAGAAAGTCATGTGGCCAGATGAGACCAAAGTAGAACTTTTTGGTCATAATTCCACTAAACGTGTTTGGAGGCAGAAGAATGATGAGTACCATCCCAAGAACACCATCCCTACTGTGAAGCATGGGGGTGTTTTTCTGCACATGGGACAGGGCGACTGCACTGTATTAAGGAGAGGATGACCGGGGCCATGTATTGCGAGATTTTGGGGAACAATCTCCTTCCCTCAGTTAGAGCATTGAAGATGGGTCGAGGCTGGGTCTTCCAACATGACAATGACCCGAAGCACACAGTCAGGATAACCAAAGAGTGGCTCTGTAAGAAGCATATCAAGGTTCTGGCGTGGCCTAGCCAGACTCCAGACCTAAACCAAATAGAGAATCTTTGGAGGGAGCTCAAACTCCGTTTCTCTAAGCGACAGGCCAGAAACCTGTGTGGAGGAGTGGGCCAAAATCCCTCCTGCAGTGTGTGCAAACCTGGTGAAAAACTACAGGAAACGTTTGACCGCTGTAATTGCAAACAAAGGCTACTGTACCAAATATTAACATTGATTTTCTCAGGTGTTCAAATACTTATTTGCAGCTGTATCATACAAATAAATAGTTTTTAAAAAAAATCATACATTGTGATTTCTGGATTTTGAAAATTTTTTATTATGTCTCTCACAGTGGACATGCACATACGATGACAATTTCAGACCCCTCCTTGATTTCTAAGTGGGAGAACTTGCAAAACAGCAAGGTGTTCAAATACTTATTTTCCTCACTGTATGCCAGCACATTACGGTATTGTTGTTCGTTACCACGGCAACCACTTGCTGTCAAGGTTTGAAAGCGTGTCTCATGTTTGAAAAGTATCTACAGGGAGTGCAGAATTATTAGGCAAGTTGTATTTTTGAGGATTAATTTTACAACATTAATAATTAAACAACAACCATGTTGTCAATGAACACAAAAAACTCATTAATATCAAAGCTGAATATTTTTGGATGTGGTTTTTAGTTTTAGCTATTTTAGGGGGATATCTGTGTGTGCAGGTGACTATTACTGTGCATAATTATTAGGCAACTTAACAAAAAACAAATTTATACCCATTTAAATTATTTATTTTTACCAGTGAAACCAATATAACATCTCAACATTCACAAATATACATTTCTGACATTCAAAAACCAAACAAAAACAAATCAGTGACCAATATAGCCACCTTTCTTTGCAAGGACACTCAAAAGCCTGCCATCCATGGATTCTGTCAGTGTTTTGATCTGTTCACCATCAACATTGCGTGCAGCAGCAACCACAGCCTCCCAGACACTGTTCAGAGAGGTGTACTGTTTTCCCTCCTTGTAAATCGCACATTTGATGATGGACCACAGGTTCTCAATGGGGTTCAGATCAGGTGAACAAGGAGGCCATATCATTAGATTTTCTTCTTTTATACCCTTTCTTGCCAGCCACGCTGTGGAGTACTTGGATGCGTGTGACGGAGCATTGTCCTGCATGAAAATAATGTTTTTCTTGAAGGATGCAGACTTCTTCCTGTACCACTGCTTGAAGAAGGTGTCTTCCAGAAACTGGCAGTAGGACTGGGAGTTGAGCTTGACTCCATCCTCAACCCGAAAAGGCCCCACAAGCTCATCTTTGATGATACCAGCCCAAACCAGTACTCCACCTCCACCTTGCTGGCGTCTGAGTCGGACTGGAGCTCTCTGCCCTTTACCAATCCAGCCACGGGCCCATCCATCTGGCCCATCAAGACTCACTGTCATTTCATCAGTCCATAAAACCTTAGAAAAATCAGTCTTGAGATATTTCTTGGCCCAGTCTTGACGTTTCAGCTTGTGTGTCTTGTTCAGTGGTGGTCGACTTTCTGCCTTTCTTACCTTGGCCATGTCTCTGAGTATTGCACACCTTGTGCTTTTGGGCACTCCAGTGATGTTGCAGCTCTGAAATATGGCCAAACTGGTGGCAAGTGGCATCTTGGCAGCTGCACGCTTGACTTTTCTCAGTTCACGGGCAGTTATTTTGCGCCTTGGTTTTTCCACACGCTTCTTGCGACCCTGTTGACTATTTTGAATGAAACGCTTGATTGTTCGATGATCACGCTTCAGAAGCTTGGCTATTTTAAGACTGCTGCATCCCTCTGCAATATATCTCACTATTTTTGACTTTTCTGAGCCTGTCAAGTCCTTCTTTTGACCCATTTTGCCAAAGGAAAGGAAGTTGCCTAATAATTATGCACACCTGATATAGGGTGTTGATGTCATTAGACCACACCCCTTCTCATTACAGAGATGCACATCACCTAATATGCTTAATTGGTAGTAGGCTTTCCAGCCTATACAGCTTGGAGTAAGACAACATGCATAACGAGGATGATGTGGTCAAAATACTCATTTGCCTAATAATTCTGCACTCCCTGTATACACACGACAGGCGACAAAAATAGCGCAAGAAAAGCTTGACGTGTACGGACAACTGCCTTATTTAACCGTATTTTCTTCATTAGAATGTTGATAGCAAGTGTCAAGTGAGTTTCATTCATAATATATCTACATAATATATCTACTCTACTTAAAAAAAAAAGAGTTCATTCTGGAGTAGGGATGAAACGGTATGGAAATTTCACATCACGATTATAGTGGCCCAAATTATCACGGTTATCAATATTATCACGGTTTTGTTCAAATGAGATGAAAGTGTTCAAAAAGAACAGATGCACACTGAAAATATTTATTTGTTGTTTGTTGATTTTCAAATATAAAACTTGTTGAAATGAAGCAGCTCTATGCACTTTTTTAAACTAGATTCTATTCTGTGGGATTTCCTTCTTTATAATGGCCGTCGTCAATAGCAACGCATAAAGCATAAATAATAATCATTTTGTGTAAATATCTCTAATATTATCTCTGATGATAATATTTCTTGAGAATATATTTACAGTGTTCAGCAGTGATGCATTTAAATCAGCATATTTTGTGTAAGAGCCCAAACAGTATCCTGGTGAAATAATGCATATCCATATGATGTGACAGTTTATTTGATGAAATATCAAAATGTGTGCATCATACCTGACACCTAGATGAACACTTTACAGTTAGTTTTATGACTGTCATTCTCTTCAAATGCTATTGAAGTTTGAAACGTGTATAACGTTACCCATGTTGTATGTAACTTTAGAGACGGTCCCTAAATTCGCCAACTTTATGCCAGTCATATCAGATGGGCTGTGGTTCTGCTGTGTTTGTTTGAAACTATTTTCTATGCTGAAATAGAACAAAGAAGAAGTCAATCACTGTATGATGAATGAATCTCCTGCGTACATCGCACGTTTAATCTCTGCTTTGAGTGCATTTTTCAGTGAGTGAGAGCGCGCTCTGAACATAACTCTGGCTAATCTAAACACCTCTGATTATGAGACATTACATTCATAAACTCAATAGAAACACGTGTGAGTGGTTATAATGCGCAACGCGATTATTATAACAGATGGCTTTTGAGAAGACTATAATAAGTTCAACCGCCAAAGTGGCTATAGTGTGCAGCCGAATTAACATTACACCCGCTAATGGCGGTTGTTAATGTCAAGCCCTGATTATTATCCCTTGATGTCACCCTAGTCTTGACTGAATTTGTTTGTTCGCTTCACGTTAATATTACCCATACGTAGTTTTGGTATTGAGGTCAAAGTCCACTTGCCTTGCCTTCGTAGTTTTGAAGTGTTCCCCCTATTACATCGACTTTCTTCTGGCATGTTCTGCAGACAGGATGACCATCTTCGATTAAGTTTCCCCCAGGACTTTTGTAGATTTGGTCCTTTTAGAAGTCTGAAAAATCTCCCGGCGCTGTCACTGCCTTCTGCAATTTCTTCTCATTCAAAAAACAGCTCTGCACCTGCACCAGACTGATGCTGACTCGACAGGATTTACCGCCAGTTTTCAAAATCGTGATAAATCACACGCGGTTTTAATGATTATTCAATTTTAAATGATATTACTAACCGTCACTAAATTGTATCGTGAAACCGGTAATCGTTTTCATCCCTATTCTGGAGTGAAGCCTTAGGGCGTTGTGTATTTCTAAGGGCGTTGTGAGCTCATGCCAGGGGTGTGGGTAGTGAGCCGTTGGAAGAGGTAACATGCGTTACGATGGCAAACAACGTCCAATAGGACAATTTAACTGCAGTAGCCACCGTTCAACCTTAAGAGGGCAGCACTCAGACGTTTTTACACCATATATTGTAGAATTGAAACACTTTATACCCACGTCACAACATTTACTCGAATCAATGAACAGCACTAATAAAGGCCAAGTCTTGAAGATCATTAACTAAAAAAAGTTGTTTTAGGGTTTAGTTACCCTTCAATAAGCATTAATTTATAACTTATACAGAAATTGATTAAAGTTGAAGTTATTAAATGCCTTTCTTAACTGCATATGTCTAACAGGTAGGAAGGCCACAGGTAAATATGACATTTATTATAATGGGTTAACGTGAAGATTGTTTTAAATTCACTTAAAGCTACAAATCCGCAAATTTTGCCTCTGTTTATGGCGACATCTCTTGGAAACCTGGAACTCCAGGTCACTGCACCGGTGTGGATACTGTACTTTTGGAATTACAGTTACTATACTACGTCTTGGAAGTACGACCAAAATAATATGTTGTTTCACCGGAAAATGTCATCTGTACAAGTAACATTTCTTTTGTTCTGACCAAATGAGGAAGAAAAAAAAAAAAAAAAAAAAAAAGCATAAATAAGTGTAACAATAAATCGCGCTACCATCTGTGATTAAAGGTCCCATGGCATGGCATTTTTCTATTATTTTATAATGTTTCCTGAGGTGTACTTATATTGTTAGTATGACTTTTACATCATAAAATGTCATAATTTAGAAATAAAAGGCATTTTTTCAATACTGCTGTTTGCCCTGTGGCTGAATGCCCTGCTTCAAGAGGCGTGTCTGCTGTGAGACTTCAGTAAAAACGCCCACTGTTGTGATTGGCTGACATCTTTGTATTTTAAATGAGCGGAGGGGGCGTGGTTTAACTTGGTCTACGAGGCACGAGCAGGCACGAGCTGATGGACATGAGTTCACTTCACATCAGTTCTCAGCATGTCTGAACTGTTGTAGTTACAGCATATACTTCAGGTTATTAGTCTATTTCTAGTCGGAGGGACTGTCACTCATGTCAGAAAGTTAGTAACTTTAGTAAATTATGGATCAGCGCTGACTCGAGACGTGAACCGTTTAGAACGATTCAGTCCGATTTGGTGAACTGATTCGGTTCACTAAAAAGAACAGGTTCAAAAGAAAGATCGTTCGCGAACCGGACATCACTAACGTACCAGAGACGGAGCTCAGCGATCGCTAACAAAGTTATTTATAGTACCTACTGAGTTATGAGAGCGCTGTCAGTCAGCGCGAGTTTATTGTGTTTGTATCTGAGAGTTCTGAATAAACACGAGTCCCAGTCACACCGAGTCCGTCTTCATCATTATTACCAACTTTGTAACACATGCAAAGTACCATTACAGCTGTCGAGATGAACGAGTTAAAAGTAAGTGTTGATAATAGCATTATTTTTTAAATAAAATAAAAGCGTCAGTGACGCGCGTTGAGTACACAGCGCAAACAAAGACACAACAGCAGTAATCGAATGTAATCCAGTTTATTGTGGGGCTAGGCTGGCTAGCCCGAATATGCTCACGCTTACCCCCCTTCTGCTTAATCTCACGCCGCGTTTGGTGCCTCCGCTGTGGGCCAGATGCAGTACTGGGGGTCGGGGATGTTGAAGGCCAACGGCCAGTGCAGCCCGAGCTTCGGCGTGTGCGAGGCCGATGTTGAGCAGAAACTCATGACTGTATGCACATTTTAGAACCGGTAGACGCGACGAGGACGTACAAAAACACTGACTCACAAGATAGAAAACACGAAAACACCGTTCTGTCTGGAGAGAGAGAAGCCGCAGTGTGTGCACGAATAATAAATAATTAGCTACACATCAGAAATTACTGATCACAGATCAGAAGGAACTGAAAAAAGACTTCTGTTTTCATTTGTACATCCAAACACTGAGAAACTGCCAGCATTCACTCGTTCACAAGGAATGATCTCTCGAGCGTTTGCATGGGCGTGCCAGATTCTCTGGGCGGAGGAAAGGGAGGTAACCGTTCCTGCTTGGACGTCAAAACAGGAGACTTCAGGATTGGCTCGTCTGGCCTGTCATTTTCTCAAAGGCAGAGAGAGACAGCCAGAACTCGGCTTTACACCGATCCACATTTCTATCCACTTGGGGACAATATTCAGGCTAGGGGAACTCATATTAATGTTGAAAAACCTCATAAAATGAAAATTTCATGCCATGGGACCCTTAAATCTAACGATCGATTAGCTCATATTACATAAAACCATGCAAATTATTAGTATCGTTATACCTCTTTCTCAAATTGTTAATGTTAACAACATCAGCATTGCGTGCCTATGTGTATTTATTGTGTATTAGTGTTACCTGTAAATTTAAATTTCTGTATAGTCTAATCTTTTGCTTTTGACTACGGGTGAATCTCCAGTTGTCACTGATGATTGTCGTTTGGACCTTTCTGGATTACAATCCGCCATCAAAATTATAAATGTAATTATTCCAGCTGCTGTGAGGAACATGCGATACTGCTACTAGCCGGAATCCTCCTTTATGTATACAGACGTGACGTAATGACGCAAAGACATGCTCGAATTTCCTGCGGAAATCCACCAGTACCACTAATAACACATTACATTATTACCGTTGTGAATTGGGGCTAAGATAAGGAGATAGTTTTGAACATTGGCTGGTTATGTACTTGCTCAATTTGAATTTGGATAATTTTTAACCAAAAAAAAAAGTGTTACGGACAGCAGCTTTAAATTAAAGAGTTATTTTTTAAAGCCTAATGTTGAAATTGATATAGTTTTCAGTTATACTGTAATGTTGAATGTCTATCATATAACGTTTTTTAAATAATCTATTACATCGAGACAGTAGCTGTATTAGTGTCAGTGATACTGGCCTTCATTCATAAAAAGATGTCATTACAACAAATAATCTTTAAGTTGTTTCTACATTAATTTGGAGAGAAACTGTGAGACTTTAAACAAATAAATTGTGATTAATACAGAAAAAGTGAGTGGTTAGTTAATTTTTTCAATCGATTGACAGCACTAAAATAAATAAGTGATGTCCGATTACCTGTGGCAGTTGTTTTCACAAGTTCCCACTTACAAATGATCGAATAGAGTAAAAGATTAAACAAAACACATTTGGAGTGCTGCCCTTTATCCCCTGCTGGGAATAGGAACCAGCCAAGAGTGAGTCGTCGGGGTGGCGAAGGGATGCAGTGCAGAAAACTGTTGAGGTAATTCGGTGAGACATTTGTGTATATAATATATGCCTCCTCTCGAGCTGATTAGATAGACCATTTGAACGCGTTCCTCACGACTTTTGTTTATAAAACATGTCGCTTGAACTCATGTAAGACATGCAGACATGCAAGAGACTGACAATTGCTTAGTGACACTTGGCCTGCATTTTAAAATCTTTATTTGAAAATGGCAACATCTTTATTTTAGAATCTTTATTTGGCAATGAGATACCTAGTTCTACAATATTTCTATAATTAAATCACTGACAGAGACTCCTCCCCCATCAGCCAATTACTGTGTGTGCATAGTTAGTAAGCGTGTCGACATCATCCATAGCAACGAGGTTAAACCCACCCCTTCTCTTAGCTGAAGACTTTTCTCAGTTCCCTAGTAAAAGTCGGTCACAGCAGCTTTGTGAATGTTTTAAGAGGAATACCCAAGAACTTTTACTGCTATTTAGGAGAACTCTTAGTGGTGAGATAAAATGTTTTGTGAATACGGCCCCAGACAATTATTTTTTGTGAATAACGAAAAATAATTTGAGTGTTGTCATCGCTTTAAAAGACTTCACCAGGTGTATGGTGCCCTTTTGGCTTGACTTTGTCATTTTAGAGATTGACAGTCCCAGTCATCATTTACTATGATTATAGTGAAAGTAGTAATACATTTTAACTTAAAAACAAAATGATAATCATAAAAATAAAATAAAAATGCTTTAAAGCGTCTAAAAGCCATTGGCATTATAGTCTAGCGGTGCACATGAGGTTATGAAATCCAGTTGGGAGCAAGGTCATGGTTGAGATGGCAACGAATGTGACGGAACTCTGGCCAAACCAGATTAGCAATCACAGAGGCTTTTTTGGATCGACTTGCTAATCTGACAAGTGAAATACTAATTGACTGCCCCATAAGACACCTGGATAAGATCTAAGCTTTTCAGTTGCAATTAAATGAACAAAGAAAAAGGCTTTTCTGGAACAGGAAGTGAAGGTGACAAAACGATCAGGGGGTGTTCTTTTAACTGCTTCAATAGTAATGATGAAAATATCATATGCACTGGTTTGTTTCTCAAAAGAAATCGGGTTAATTATTAATGAACGGGTCCAAAATTGTTCCGTTCATCTGTGTAACAGCTTGACCCACTCAGATGATGAAGTGCTTGCAGTTCAGCTCACATCAAGAAATGCTGGATCAGTTGATAAATGGGCAGCCAATTAAATCTGGGTTACTGGTTTACGCTGCTTGTGTCTGAGATGGGTGCTGGAGACGCTGGTGCCTTTCTCCTGTTCTGAAAGCCATCAATCTTTGAAACAAGCTACCTCCAACCTGTCTAGAGCGGTGCTCAGCTTGCTTCCATTCTAAAGGATCAGTCCAAAATCACTTATTAAAAATGACATCGAAAAAAAAATCTTAGAAATACATGCAGTTGCACCTTCATTATCTTTCGTCAGGATTTGAATGTGCAGTGTGTAAACGACACCAAGAGACCTCTATACACTACATTTAAGGTTGCTAATATTATAGTTAAACATTTGGACAATATCTCATTCTTTTTTACGGTTTTTTTTTAAATAGTGAAGTCATCTAACTAGTATTGGAATTATTTGACTAGAAAAACATTTGCTTAGATAAAAGGAATGTGATTTCTGGTCCAATTAAAATTAATAAAAATATATATAAATATAAAAAAGACATTAAAATGATTGTTTTTGTAGAAAGTTTTGTTTTTTAAATACATTCATACCTTACCATTCAAAAGTTTGGGGGCAGTAAGATTTAAGATTTTTTTTTTAGCATGGATGCATTCATTTGATCTGTTCATAAGGGTATATAAGATTTCGGTCACACTTCAAATTAGGGTCCAATTCTCACTATTAATTACGACTTTTGCCTCAAACTCCTAATTACTTCTTATTAATAGTTAGAAGGGTAGTTTGTATGTTTAGGTATTGGGTAGGATTACGGGATGTAGAATATGGTCATGCAGAATAAGGCATTAATATGTGCTTTATAAGTACTAATAAACAGCCAATAGCCTAGTTATATGCATGCTAATAAGCAACTAGTTAATAGTGAGAATGGGACCCTAAACTTAAGTGTAACCAATATTTTGAATTCAAAAATAAATGCTGTTCTTTTGAATTTTCTATTCATCAAAGAACCCTGAAAAACTGTAGCATTGTTTCCATACAAATAGAAAGCAGCACAATAACATTGATACTCTCACCATTGATAATAAAGGTTTCTTGAGCAGTAAATGGCAGCTTTGCATCACAGGAATACATTTTAAATTGTAATATTTCACAATATTATTGTTTTTACTGTATATGTGACAAAATAATTGCAGCCTAGGTGAACTAATACTAGTATTAATTAATATTAGTATTTAAGAAACTAGATCAAAAGATTGTCCACTTTTTATCATGATTGTATTGTGGTATTTTACCGTTTAATGGACTCCAGACTAACTGAAGTATTTACATTTACACTTTTAAACATTAGATATAACTAATTTATCTCTGTTAAATCCATTAAAAGCCTTAACCTGGCAATGGCTTGGGTGGGGCATACCTGGGAAACGTACAAAGGGTGAGGCCATCTGTTGGTTACAGATCAACTAATATCAGCAAAAGGTGATCCAATCAACAAAGCCTCCATGGGGGACATGGGCGGAAACCCCACGCGCTACACAACGAGACAATTGCCATGACAACAAACTACAAATCCATTAGCAGTTGTAACAACCAGTGTCACGCCTGCAATTTTAAAGACAGTTAGACATCTTAATTCCACTTTTAGGCACAGCAACATAAATCCCAAACAGACTGTTATGGATCAAATTACTGACATCACACATTCAGAGAATAGAGTCGTCTTCTGAGAATTAATTTATCAATACAGCAGAATCCCATTTCTATATTTTTACTGTTAAAGGGTTATTATATATAATAACAATGTTTATTTTTGGGTGGCCCATCTCTTTAACCTCTAAATGGTGATGCTTTTACAATAGGGTGTCAATCACACCAAGAATAGAAAGAAAAAAAAAAGACTAATGAGCTTGAGTTATGCTTTTTCAATTCAGGAAGACACAAAATGAGACTTATGGAGGCAGAGGGCAAAACAACCAATCAGAGCAGAGCTGAGGTCATGGACATGAGGTTAGTGAGGTAGCCCAATTGCCACAGGGGGGTCGTGATGAGGTTGTGCAAGATGTCCATTCTGTCTCATGAGACATGAGACCCATCCACTGAAAGTACGGTCTTCCTTCTTGTAGTTAAACAAAGGCTTTAAACAAAGACAACAACAACATTGTTCTGGATGCTGTGTTATCTGTGCGACTCATCAGGTGCTGATTGAGCCCATTTTGAGAAGTAAGTGTACTGGTCCGTGCTCCTCACAGGAAACAGGAAGTCAAGCTTAGGAGCGGTATGCTACGGTGTCCTCTCAGGTGATAAGAGACATCGAGTTTTTTTCCAACATTCCTGGCATTTTTTATAAACATCCATCATGGAAAATGAGACAAGGTCTAAAAATACTACCCGTAAAAGTGTCATAGCATCATGGATGTTTAGACCTGAGGCCAAATAAATTTCCCACTCAGAGACCACCAACAAACATCAGGCCGCCCTGCTTTCCATGCTGGGAAGGATGTGAGCCATTCAGCAGGGGTCAACCCTACGTGACAAAACATTCAGGGAGATTGTTCAACTGCCTGATCAGACTCAGGTTACTTGTTTGTCTACACGATAGTCAGAAAACATGAAGCAACTCCCTGTACTAGGGCTGCTGGTTAAGCTGACCGCCAACTCGATCATGCTGATCTACTGCAGCAGTGACCCGTGAGCTTTTACTACATACGCCAAAGAATACAAGGTTCAGCTACTGGACACAGGAAGTGATGGAAGGGGGGCTTTATTTATAAAGGAAATTGAAAAAATAAAAAAAAATAAAAAACTGACTTTGCTGCATGAATGTTTTTCAAATAATCACGTCATGTAGGTTATTTAAAAATAAAAAACAACAACCTTTCACCACCTGACTTAAAGGGATAGTTAACCCAAAAATGAAAATTGTCATCACTTACTCACCTTCATGTTGTTCCAAACCTGTAGGAGTTTCTTTCTTCTGCTGAACACAAATGAAAATATTTTAAAAAATATTATAATATTGCAACCAGACAGTTGACGGTAGCCATCGACTTACATAGTATTTTTTTTTTCTTCCTACAATGGAAGTCAATGGCTACCATCAACTGTTTGATTACCAACATTCTTTAAAATATAATGCGTGTTCAAAAGACGACAGAACTCCATTCAGATTTGGAACAACATGAGGCTGAGTAAGTGATGACAATTTTCATTTTTGGGTGAACCATTTAAACAGACAAACCGGACTATGTAGAGATCAACTCAAGTCTTCTCTTCACAGACAGACTAATCAATCACCAAATATAGGCCCACAAATAAAAATATGAAACTATTAAATTCACTTTTGAATCTTTTTTTCTTCAATAAAATTATAAGAAAACTATTCATTCTACAGGAGTGATTCTCAACCAGGGGGGCTTAAGATGACTTAAAAAAAAAAAGCATTAATATAAGACAAATCAATAGGGGTGGGAATCTTTTGGTACCTCACGATTCGATTAAAAATTGATTTTTGCTTTTGAACCAAATTTTTAATCCAATTTATGCATAGATTTGATTCTAGTTTACAGTTTTGTGTTACGTTTTCTAGCTACAGTTTAATAGGTCTTGAAGAAAAAAAATCCCTCTGAATTAAATGTGAGCCTTGAAATGCATTGTTTCTTCCCATTTTATTTACTTAAATTTTTTTATTTTTGATGATAAAAATAGGAACAAAGAAGCAAATTACAAACAATAGGACAAATACAATAGAAACAATTTTTTTCAGGTACAGTAGCTTAGGTTTATTTAACATGTTTTGTAGTAAATACTACATATAATACTACTAAATAGAACGGTCAAATGTAAAAATAAAACACTAATATGAATTAAATTGATTCATATTAAAATATACAAAAGTTAATATCAGTAGTGATTTTTTTATTAACATTAATGAAACAGTTTACAGAAACATCTGATTTTCTCCTAATGGTTTACGCTCGCGTTTACGTGAATACTCCACACGATATGCTTTTTGACATAATTATGTGTATTTGACTATTCAAGCACAATTAGTTTTGAAAGATAATTGAATTCGGGATCGCATGCATCCGAGCTCCCCAAATTAAATCATTTTTGTGATTAATACCACCATAATGAGTCAATAACGGAGTAGTACTGAGTTAAAGAAGTGTAACACTTTAGAAATTGATTTTTGACATTTGTGAATCAATGCAAATCGTTAGAAGACAGAAATTGCGATTCATATGTAAAACTACTTTTTTCCCCACCCCTACAAAACAACAAATTTTCTTTGAAAAAACAAATTCCCACAGTCTTGAAACCCTGGTTATAAAAGGAAGCCAACATTAAAAAAAGTATTTGATCACGTACAAATTGTGAGAAATTAAATTATTGTAATGTAAATAATTATAAAAAAATGTGAACATCACATTTGAATATATGGGCCTTTGAATATTGTTGTGGACAACTGGCCTTGGAGTTAAAAAATCTCTTAAAATACAGTAATGTCAGATTTGCAAGACGACACTGAATGGCTCACCTTTAGTGAATTTCATGTAATGGACCCTTTTCTTAGAGGTCTTTGATTTCTCTTCCAAACTAAATCCTTGTTCCTGTGAGGGTGTGGGGTCTGAAAGTACACAGCAAGATTAAAAGCATAATAAAAATAACCAGTACAAAAATGGCATCACACAACGTTTTTAATATAGGAGTTATTCACATGAAAAAGATAGGCTGTATACAACATTAAAATGACCACAGAACATAGCCCAGGTCATTTCAACGTCACAATAGCACCACCTATTGAACGTTAAGGAGAATTAAATCATTTCAAAACTACACACACAAACAACCCAACTGACTTTTTACTCAGGTGGTGTTTTTGCCTTATATGTTCAAAATTCAGCTTACTGTCAGTGTGGTTCTGTCCATGGCAGTTGTTAAGGTCAGCAAGCAGTTGATTAAAATCATCCTGGTGGGCAATCCAGTTGTCCTAACACAACCCCCAAAAAGGAAGATTGATGTGACCAAAAAAGCAAAATACAGTCGTTCAAAGAGAAAAGAAATGGCAAAGGTTTCTCACCTCATTGTTTACAGCAGTGCCCAGACCCATCTTGTTGTTCTTGACTTTAACCTTAATGTTTTCTGTAGACCCCTGTTCAGTCTTGCCAAGACCCTGCCATGCAAACAAACCATGAAAAACATGTGAATCACATGCAATAACAACATTAGAACTGTTCCATTTCCACATAAGCAAGACATGTGCTGCATCCGAAATCACATACTGTACAGTACTTCACAACCATAAAAAAAAAGTATGTTCTATATAGTATGAATGTGCGTAGCATGAAAGAAATTAGGACGTACTACATTTGCCATGTTGTCACTGTCATGTGACCAATGGCGTACTTCGTACTGCCATTCACAAATCATGTCCAGTGGCCTCATGGAACAGTAAAGTCTCCATTGGATGCGCACTTCAGAATCTCAGTTACTTCTTCCGGTGATCTTTTTTATGAATACTATGAATTGACATACTACTCACCTCACATACCGCATTTCGCCTACTATATAATATGGTAGTATGCATGTTCAGACACAGTGATCGAGTTTAAAATAAATAAATAAATTACGGTTTACTGATTTTCACCATGAATTCCAACTCATACAACAAACACCATTAATAAAACAAAGTAATTTCAGCTCATCTCATTCTAAAATGTCAAATGGGAGGCCAGCAGAAAAAAAGTGCTTTGAAATAAAGGAGAAATAAACCAGAAGCAATGATTATAAATTTAGATGCTGAAAAAGCCTTTGATTCAGCGAGCTGGACCCATCTCTCCAAGTTATTACACAAATGTGGCCTTCACAAAATCATAATTAGAAATATACAAGCTTTATGATACACCAACTGCATATAAAGATTAATGGATATTTATCAAAATCATTTACTTTGGAAAGAGGCACCAGGCAAGGATGCCCATGGTTCCCTCAGCTATTTGCGCATATAAAGATTAATGAATATTTATCAAAATCATTTACTTTGGAAAGAGGCACCAGGCAAGGATGCCCATGGTTCCCCCAGCTATTCTAGAGCACACTCTTTGGAAACCTTAGTACAAAGCATCAAACAATTCAAGTTATTAGTATAAAAGGAGTGGAATACAAAATAGCCTGCAATGCAGATGATATAATAATTTATCTTGGAGACCCAACCAAGTCCTTCTATAGCTATTACAATGTTTACCTGTAGAAATAACCGGAACACAATGGGACAAAATGCATTCACGATTCATTTGGCAAGGGAAAAGCCCAGAGTACGCTTTAAAATACTACAGCTGCCAAAGGAGCAGCGTAAATTAGGGCAGTGGAAAACTGGTGTGACCCACATTATCATGCTCAATGCAATGATATGAAAAGTTGTAATACAAAGAATATCCCTGTACAAGCAGTATTAAGAGAGAGCAAATTATGACAATATATAGAGGAGTTAGAAGACCCATGGACAAATCATATCCTAAATGTTTGGGCAATGGTGATGCATAATGTCTACATATTCAAGAATACTGGAAAGAAATACAGGAGGCCCTTGAACATTTTTAGAAAAGACACATCTCTAGAAAGCAAATTCACTTTTGGTTGTGCATGTCCAGTTATAATATCAGTAGATAAAGATCAGTAAATACCTGATGGGTGTGCTTTTGGCAGCCAGTAATAAGGCAATTACACGTAAAGGGTTTAAACAAGAGAGACCAACATTAGATAATGGGATAGATGTGACAATAGAGATTTATATGACGGAAAAGATGTACATTTCTGTTAATTTAAAGAAGGACGTGTTCCAGAAAAAAATTTTGAGGAAATGAGTTGAATATTATCAGAAAGGTCTGATTTTGCTGCTACACATAAATGGGAGATTATTATGTAGAGAGATGTATGTTTGCACATATATACATGTACACATTAAATGTGGATATATATGAATGAAGGACTAATATCTACATGAAAATATATGTATTTTTATTTTATTTTTTGTAAAAAATTAAAATAAAAAAAAAGTTTAAAAAAGGAATAAAAATTAACAAATCTGGAGTATAATTTACATTTAAAACACATTAGGCAATTGTTCTTGTCTTTGTACTAAAGACATTTTATGATTGCATTGAGCACTATATGTTACTTGAAATGTGTTATAAAAAATAAAAGATAAATAAATAAAAGCATGATTTAACAGCGTATTTATAATGTATATTAAAAATATCTCATAGGTCATGGCTTAACAATACAATTTATTTCTTTGCCAGACCACGACATTATTCAAAATAAGTGAATAATTCTAATGTAACTTTTGTATTAGTTTGATAGGTACTTTCAAGACTATCCTAAATTGCTATGGAAATCTAACTCCTCGTCTATGTCAGCCAGCTAGATAACATTGCCATGGCAAGCAACATATTTGTAAAAGCAGAATTTAAAAGGTGTTCAAAAGCAAGAATACATAAAGTTGAATCATGTTATTTAAGTCATAACATGTAGGTGGATTGACGAATTTAAGATTTATGTGTTGATTAAAAAAAAAATATAAAGACCTTAAATTATCTTACATTAAGGGATACAAGGTATTCCTCATGTTTTTGGAAACACTGGAACAAATGTTTGCTACTTATACATTTGTTGCTTTTAAATATACGTTTTATTGATATAGACCATAGACCGTAAAAAAATATGGACGACGCGACTTCATTGACTTCCGCTGACCAGAGTTGAAGCTTTCGTAGGCCGCACACGGCGCTGACATCTTGGGACCGAGTCTGCGCAGTAGAGGCGCGATTATCAAAAGCATCGTAATAAAAACTGCCTAAAATGACAGAAACCATCTTTAGGAAACAATTATTTGAAGTGTAATTGAATTGTGTAGTGTGTCTCGCGTCCATTCTAATACATGGAGAGGTGGGGTTTAGGAGGTATACTGGGACCGGCCACTGGGGGGCGATCGAGGTGCGGAGGCTTCAGTTTCTGACAGGAGTGCTACAATCTTGATATAGACCTATGTGTCTGAAAAAAATATATATAAAGTAAATTTAAGACGTAGAGAATGTGCCAGCTGTCATGGCAAGTGAAAGATTTGTCAATTGGCTGAAACTCTCCAGCGTTCTTACACATTTCGATTTTGAGTTTAATATTACCTACAGACATTTGGCATTTGATTAATCAGTTACTTCATCACATTTTACCTTTCCTTTGGCCCAGCCCATACGTTCCAGCATCTTCTGTCCAAATTTGGACTCATCGTTGCTCCACGCGCTGTTTCTGGGGTCCACAGACCACTTCTGTTTACGACGTGCTAATAAAATATGGAAATAAGAGATGTAAGCTTTACAAACACTAAACAACTACGATAACAGATTTCATTTCATGTTACGTTTCTACCAGAATGTTATGATATATATATATATAAAAACTTCGGTCAAAAATGAGATAATACGGAGTGAATGCTCTCCGCATACAAGTTCATAAAATACGTCCACTTTAAACCCACTAAATCTCAGCCTCAGCCCATTCAGATGTACCAGTACTTAGGTAGAAACCTATACATAGGAAATCACTTGGAAATCATGGTGAGAGAATCATAATCTAAAAAAAAAAAAATCCAGAAATCACAATATATGATTTTTTAACTATTTATTTGTATGATAAAGCTGCAAATAAGTATTTGAACACCTGTCTATCAGCTAGAATTCTGACACTCAAAGACCTGTTGGTCTGCCTTTAAAATGTCCACCTCCACTCCATTTATTATCCTAAATTAGATGCACCTGTTTGAGGTCGTTAGCTGCATAAAGACACCTGTCCACCCCATACAATCAGTAAGAATCCAACTACTAACATGGCCAAGACCAAAGAGCTGTCCAAAGACACTAGAGACAAAATTGTACACCTCCACAAGGCTGGAAAGGGCTACGGGGAAATTGCCAAGCAGCTTGGTGAAAAAAGGTCCACTGTTGGAGCAATCATTAGAAAATGGAAGAGGCTAAACATGACTGTCAATCTCCCTCGGACTGGGGCTCCATGCAAGATCTCACCTCGTGGGGTCTCAATGATCCTAAGAAAGGTGAGAAATCAGCCCAGAACTACACGGGAGGAGCTGGTCAATGACCTGAAAAGAGCTGGGACCACCGTTTCCAAGGTTACTGTTGGTAATACACTAAGACGTCATAGCTTGAAGTCATGAATGGCACGGAAGTTTCCCCTGCTTAAACCAGAACATGTCAAGGCCCTTCTTAAGTTTGCCAATGACCATTTGGATGATCCAGAGAAGTCATGGGAGAAAGTCATGTGGTCAGATGAGACCAAAATAGAACTTTTTGGTCATAATTCCACTAAACGTGTTTGGAGGAAGAAGAATGATGAGTACCATCCCAAGAACACCATCCCTACTGTGAAGCATGGGGGTGGTAGCATCATGCTTTGGGGGTGTTTTTCTGCACATGGGACAGGACGACTGCACTGTATTAAGGAGAGGATGACCGGGGCCATGTATTGCGAGATTTTGGGGAACAACCTCCTTCCCTCAGTTGGAGCATTGAAGATGGGTCGAGGCTGGGTCTTCCAACATGACAATGACCCGAAGCACACAGCCAGGATAACCAAGGAGTGGCTCTGTAAGAAGCATATCAAGGTTCTGCCGTGGCCTAGCCAGTCTCCAGACCGAAACCCAATAGAGAATCTTTGGAGGGAGCTCAGACTCAGTGTTTCTCAGCGACAGGCCAGAAACCTGACTGATCTAGAGAAGATCTGTGTGGAGGAGTGGGCCAAAATCCCTCCTGCAGTGTGTGCAAACCTGGTGAAAACTACAGGAAACGTTTGACCTCTGTAATTGCAAACAAAGGCTACTGTACCAAATATTAACATTGATTTTCTCAGGTGTTCAAATACTTATTTGCAGCTGTATCATACAAATAAATAGTTAAAAAAATCATACATTGTGATTTCTGGATTTCTTTTTTTTTTTAGATTATGTCTCTCACAGTGGACATGCACCTAACGATGACAATTTTATATATATATATATATATATATATATATATATATATATATATATATATATATATATATATATATTGTGTTTGTGTGTGTATGCATGAAGAGTTCAGATGCAAAAGTCTCTAAGTCCGTCTGTATATATATATAGCATGACACAAGTCACAAGGTTATTGTGTAAAAATGTACAGTATAATGTACAGTATAAACGGAATTATTTGACAGCGCTTGACAACTCTTCTTCTTTGATTTTTTAACGGTCGCAGTGCATTACCGCCACCCTCAGGTTATGAATGATCTCCAATTGCTTACATGCCATGTCGTTAAATGAAGAGAGAGGGGGGGAAACAGTTTTATCCAGCTTGGTAGCTCTCAGAAACTCAAATATTTAATTAATTTATGGCGTGACGATTTATTTAATATTTCTTTTAGACTGAAACTCTCTCCCATGTCCTCAATTTTCCTCTTGACTGCTCTATTAATTACACATCATAACAACATGCTCTGCTGACTCAGGTACATTATATTTATTACGTAAACCAGCATCATGCTTGCCTAGTAGATGCAGAGTTTTGTTTAGCCCTTTTGTTTAGGCAGTGTGCCATTTGACAACTCGTGATTCGCCCTGATATTAAAGAGCCAATATGGCTAGCCTGATAGCAAACATGCTAAACAACTTGAAGGAATGCAAGAATGACTTTAATATACGATATTCATCCAAACCAAATGCACATCACTAATTCAATTTTTACAAAAACTGCCAACTAATATATTCAAACAAAGAAAACTATCCTAAAATACATTCCAAATTGTAAACTCACGTTCGGCAAGCATGGACATCTTGGGGTCCTTGAACACATGGAGGAACGGCGGCAGGTTGTCCTATTTGTGCATGATTTTAAAAAAAATGTTTTGCGGTTCATATCTGTAGTCTCAAGCATTACAATATTATTATATGATCGATAATTATTTAAAACCCCAACAAACTATATCATAAACACCAATTTAGACTATTTACGACATTGACAGAATACACGTCATCGTAGTTGAACACTTTTGTAACAGTAGGTGTCGCAAGTGTGTTAACTGCTCAGGATCATTTTTTGATTTTTATTTTTTATTTTATTACATTAATAACTGCTTAAGGAAATTATTTTAGCTTTTACAAATTTCGTTTAATTTTTTTAATGATGAAAACAGTGGTATCAAGATCTCAGTATTAACATTTTATATAGTAATAACTGCATCTGGCAAACTCTGGTTCCAATGCCTGGCCAAAGTTTCTTAAAATGATATGCTGTTTTTAAAGTAATTAAGATAACAATAATATCAATTAAAAGATAAAGTAAATGCTTATAAATGAAAATCCCCATAAAGCAGTATAGGCCTCTGTTAATGTGGTCCTTATGTACAAAGTTTCCTGTGGAAAATGTTTTTTTTACCAAGCACTTCCACAATGACTGTTACTCTCTCCAGTCTCTAAGCATTGAGCCAAGGATGAAGTGATTACCATAACAACCAATGCAGGTATATCAGATATTGACAACACTGTATGAACAAACAGATCAAATTTCATCACTTACAAAATTACACTGTGTTACACTGCCCAACTGTAATGTTCTACATATATTAAAAGTTAGTAACATACTACATATGTTCTACGTATATAAAAAAAAAACAATAAAAAAAAAACACTGTACTTGCAGATAGTATAATATTAGGCCTAAAGAGAGTATAAAAAGGTTCAATGAGTTTATACAGGACTCTAGGGTTCTTGGCTCAATTTTAAAGAACCCATGCCAAAAGGTTCTCAGGATGAGCTGCTTTACCAGCTGTTTAATGCATACATTTTAGGCTAATTAGAATTTTTAAAAAAATAAAATAAACAAAGTTAATTCATTAAAACTGTCTGGGATCCGAAATGTCTTTGCTTTTCTCCCCTCTGGTGCTAAAAGTGTTTCTGTTTCACAGTGTTTTTTCTGTTTCACAGTGACATATTGACTTGTAGCTCCATTTGCTCCATTAGCTTTCCAATTGGCTTTATGCACAGCTGCACTACTTCCTGAACTTCAGCCAGCTCCTTTGTTTCCTGTCTGCCATTATTGGACAAACTGATTAATCCAGGTGTGCTTGACCTCTGTAGTCACCACAACAATAATCAGACACACCTGGATTAATCAGTTTGTCCAATAATGGCAGACAGGAAACAAAGGAGCTGGCTGAAGTTCAGGAAGAAGTGCAGCTGTGCATAAAGCCAATTGCTGTTCTCTTACGAGAGGTTCTCTCGTATTGCGTAAGTTCCTTACGCTACGGGAAAGTATTCTTTCTTCGAGATTTCTGAAAAACCCAAAATTATCCTTAATTTTGTAACATTGTCAACGCAGTGCGGCAGCCTGGCAGACCATAGCAGGCTATTCCAGCGTGCTATTGGCTGCTCTGCTGGCAACTGCAGCAGCCTATCGGTGAGCCCGCGTGACGTGGCGACCAATGAGGGCGCTTCGCGCCCACCTGGCTTCATTTGCCTACAGGTGGGGCGTGGCCACGTGTATATAAGCAGGGCTCACGGGCTGCATATTCGATTTTCTTTTCTTCAGCGAAGCCCTTCGCATCGCTGGATCTGGAACCCGCCGCCGTGAACGTGCAGACGAGCAAGCAGAGGACAGCGCCTGGAGAAGCCGGCAGCATCGCGCCACCTTCAGCCATCCGTGCCTGCTCTGCTATCCGGCAGCATTATATCCTTTCATTGCACGTGTTCTCGCCGTTGCGTCACACGTTTCATAAAAGAGCACGAGCGTTTTTATCAAAACGCCTCGTTCCACCTGCGGCTCGTGCCACGTGCAGCTCAGCACCAGAGACCGCCATGTGTCTGCGCTCTCTGTCTGGGCCGTGACCACGCCGCCGCCGCACTCCTCGCGGGCGAATGCCCCGAGTGTGAGGAACTCTCTATGTCGACCCTGCGGGCTCGACTCGAGCAGTTTTATGACGACATCACTCCGCTGTTCCCCCCCTCTGTTCAAGCCGCGCCACCGCGCCGCTTACAAGAGATGGTTGAAATGAACGGTCTCGGAGCGAGCCTCCTCCCCCTCTGTTCAAGCCGCGCCGCTTACAAGGGATGGTAGGAATGAACGGTCTCGGAGCGAGCCTTCTCCCCCTCTATTCAAGCCGCGCCACCGCGCCGCTTTCAAGGGATGGTAGGAATGAACGGTCTCGGAGCGAGCCTCCTCCCCCTCTGTTCAAGCCGCGCCACCGCGCCGCTTGCAAGGGATGGTAGAAATGAACGGTCTCGGAGCGAGCCTCCTCCCCCCTCTGTTCATGCCGCGCTGATGCGCCGCTTATATACAAGGGATGGCAGAAATGCACGGTCCTGCAGCTCTCTTTACGTTACAAGAGAGCTGTTCCACCCTCGCGCACATTTTTCAGTCCCCTCATGAGTTCAGGCGACTGGAATTGTTCATATTGCTGTACACGAGCCTGTTAAGACACGCACGCCAGCAAACATACGCCGTCATAAGACATGACGCTGACATATGCTCTCCAACGAACCCGCACTCCCCCCTCTTGGACCGCGCAGATTGCGCCGTTCACAAGGAATGTGAGTGCGCTCGGTCACGAGCACGTTCAGCGCGCGCGCACGTGCGCGCGCCGCACTCACCGGGAAATTAACAGAGGGTGTTTTCGTCCCGCTGTGGCCGGACGAACCGCCATTCTCTAGCATTTCTCAGCCCCCTCTCCAGTTCAGGCGGCTGGAAATATTACTATTGCAGTAACGAGCCTGTCTTTTATGCACGCACGACTGCCAACAAGCACGAGGACGTACTGCTGTATGCTCGCGCTAACTGAACGCTATTGTGTGCCTCCCGGTAGCACAGTGGCAAAATCAGCGGCTGAAACGCCGGAGACCCGAGTTCGAGCCCAGCTCTCGCGGCAGATAAAAATGTTTTACTGTCCGCTTCCCCGGGCTCGCGGCCAGCTTTTCTTACATACAGAAAGCTAACTCGCACCACGTGGTGCTCGAGTATTTTTGGACGTCTATACATAAGGAGAGAAAAGACAGTTAAGTCCCGCTGCGGCCGGACCACCGTTAAAACTCTGTTTTTCCTGTCAGTCCCCACTCCTGTGGCTACTGCAGATGTTTTCCACGCAGCCTACGAGCCCGCGAACTCGCCCTCTCGCCTGTTTCCAACTGTAGCCCCTCCAAAGTCCTCCTAGCAGAGGGGGGAAGCGACGGTTAAGTCCCGCCGTGGTCGGACCACCGTCAAAACTCTTCTTCCTGTCAGCCCCCACTCCTGTGGCTGCTGCAGATGGCTCTCACGCAGCAAACGAGCCGGCAAAACTGCCCTCTCGCCTGTCTACAACCGCCGTTTTTATGACGAACCAGAGAAATCACGAAGTTGCCTTTTTTCTGGTTGCACGGCTCACGCCGTATGTGTTTTCAAATGCAGTAAACGTGCCCACTTTTGTGTTCACCCCTGCACCCAAGCACCACAAATCCCGTGTCTCTCACTCACATAAAGCGGCCACCGGCCGCTCGAGTGCTAGAGTTAGGTCACGTGTCCGCTTATTTGCGCCCACGCCTAATCACCACACGCGCTGTCACACAGCCACTCTTAACCGGTCATGTTCCACGCGTAAGAGTTGTGCCCGCTCAAACGCGCTCACACATTTTCGCGAACATTCTGCCCCCGGCGCCATGCGCCGCGCCACACACCATTTGTTCTCCGCCCAAGGTGGCCGGAACGACGAGTGTAAGGCCACACACAAGCCACTCCCTGCTCGAAGCGGCAGAGATACAGTGTGTAGGGCGGCCAGCCATCGCGAGCGATCGGCTGGCCCACAGCACAGAGAGCGCGCGCACTGCGCCCGCCCCTCCTATACAGGCCGTCGAACCCGCAAAGCGCGGCGTTTCGAGCCCGGAGGCCGTTCTATCCCGTGTGGCACACGCGAGAGCGTGGGAAGCCATTCCAGGTGTATCAGAATGGGTGCTGAAAACAGTGAAGCACGGCTACACTCTGCAGTTCGCTCGCCGCCCTCCGCGCTTCTGTGCGCGTACGGAGACGAGAGTGAGCGAGGAAGTAGCACATCTACTTCGAGCGGAGATAGCCACACTGCTGTGCGAAGGGGCTATAGAACCGGTTCCCCATTCTATGAGCGAGTCAGGCTTTTACAGCCGGTATTTTCTCGTGCCAAAAAGGGTTGGGTCGCTCAGACCAATTCTGGATCTGAGGCGTCTGAACAAAGCTCTTATGAGAAGATCGTTCAAGATGCTCACGACCAAGCAGATCCTCGCGCATATTCGCCCGAGAGACTGGCTAATCTCCCTAGATTTGAAAGACGCATATTTTCAAATCAAGATAACGCCGCGTCACAGGCCATTCTTACGATTCGCCTTCGACGGCCAGGCTTATCAATACACCGTCCTTCCGTTCGGCCTGTCACTAGCACCCCGTACATTTACGAAGTGCATGGACGCGGCCCTCGCTCCCCTGAGAAGTCGAGGGATGCGAGTGTTGAACTATCTGGACGATTGGCTCATCCTGGCGCAGTCAGAGGCCGAGCTCCTCGCCCACAGGGCAATGCTGCTCAGCCATCTGGACAGCCTGGGGCTCACGGTCAATTGGACCAAGAGCTCATTAGTGCCCACGCAATCAACCTCATTTCTGGGTTTGAATCTGGACACTGTGGCAATGTCAGCCCGCCTGTCACCCCAACGCGCGCGCCAAGTTCGGCGCATGGATGCGTACTTCCGGCCGGGCAAAATCGCACCTCTCAAGCTCTTTCAGAGGATGCTGGGACGTATGGCCTCAGCTGCAGCTGTGCTCCAGCTGGGCTTAATGCGCATGCGCCCGCCGCAATGCTGGTTAAACGCCCGAGTGCCTCACAGAGCCTGGGCGTCCGGAGGCTTCAGGATCAGAGTGACTCAGGGCTGCGTTTCAGCCCTAGAGCCCTGGTTAGTAGCCGACTGGTACCAGCGGGGAGTGACGATGGGAGCCATCTCACACCGCAAGGTCATCTCGACGGACGCCTCCACCACGGGTTGGGGCGCCGTTTTCGAGGGCAGATCGGCCTCGGGCCTCTGGTCGAGCGGGGAAAAGCTCCTACACATAAACTGTTTGGAGATGATAGCGGTAGAGAACGCGCTCAAGCAGTTTCTCCCGCTTATACGAGGACACCACGTGTTGGTCCGGTCGGACAATACCACAGTGGTGCCCTATGTGAACCGGCAGGGCGGTGTCAGGTCCAGGTGTCTGGGCAATCTGACAGAACGCCTGCTCGTGTGGGCACACAGCTCGCTGCGCTCGCTGAGAGCTGCGCACGTACCGGGCCACCTCAATGTGGGCCCGGACAAGCTGTCCAGGGGCCTCATTCTCCCAGGAGAATGGTCCCTGCACCCTCAGACAGTCCAGCTGGTATGGCGCCTATTCGGCAGAGCGGAGCTCGACCTCTTTGCAACAAAAGAGAACGCCCGCTGCCCGAGGTTTCTGTCCAAAAGCGAGGATGCGCTGTCCCAACCTTGGCCCAGCCTCCCGCTGTATGCTTTCCCGCCGATTTCCCTATTGCCCCAGGTCATAGCGAAAATCAGGGAGACGCGCCGCCTGGTGCTCCTTATAGCGCCGCGCTGGGAGAACCAGATTTGGTACCCAGAGCTGGTGAAGCTGTCGCACTCACCCCCCTGGCCAGTTCCGCTGAGAGCAGACCTCCTCTCTCAAGCAGGAGGGTCAGTTTGGCATCCCCATCCAGAGCGATGGTCTCTGCATGTATGGGTGACCAACGGATACCCGTTGACCTGCCCGAAGGGGTTATGAACACGATTTCACACTCTAGAGCCCCCTCGACGAGGCGGTTATATAGTTCTAAGTGGCCGGTGTTCACTGAGTGGTGTGTTTCCAAGGGATTGGACCCACAGCAATGTGGGGTCCAGCGGGTGCTCTCCTTCCTCCAAGAGCTTTTGGAACTGGGCAGGTCCCCTTCCACGCTCAAAGTGTATGTGGCGGCTATAGCAGCGTTCGCTCAGACGACGCTAGGTAGCACGCTAGGAAGGAACGAGCTCATCATCCGTTTCCTCAGAGGAGCCAGACGGATGAATCCCCCGCGGCCCCCATCGGTTCCTATATGGGATCTGGCCTTGGTCCTAGAGGCCCTGAAGGCCCATCCTTTTGAACCGCTCGAGACTGTGGAACCAAGGTTCCTTTCGCTAAAAACCGCGTTCCTGATAGCTCTGGCTTCAGTGAAACGCGTGGGGGATCTACACGCGCTCTCAGTGAGCCCGACGTGTATGGAGTTCGGTCCTAATGACTCTAAGGTCATTCTCAGACCGAGGCATGGTTATGTCCCCAAAGCGATCGGCACTCCCTTCAGGGCGCAGATTATCTCCCTCTCGGCTCTGCCAGCATCCGATGAGGGGGACGGTGGCAATTTCCTCTGCCCTGTCAGGGCATTGAGGGTTTATGTCACACGCTCCGCCGCCTTCAGGCGTTCTGAGCAGCTATTTGTTTCGTTTGGTGGGCGCACTAAAGGTCTCGCCTCCTCGAAACAGACCCTTTCCAGGTGGATAGTGGACGCGATTGCAACTGCATACGCTTCCAAACACCTGCAGTGCCCGCTAGGTGTCAGAGCACACTCCACCAGAGGCATGGCCTCTTCGTGGGCTTGGGCCAGAGGGATTTCCATCCACGATATCTGTATGGCGGCAGGCTGGGCCTCCCCGTCTACGTTCGTGAGATTTTACAATCTGGAAGTTCCTGCCTTACAGGCGAAAGTGTTACCAGTTCAATAGGGCTGTTGGTCCTGCCCAGTGATTCTGCGCAGACATAGCTCACATACTGGTAGTAAGTTCGGTACTAGGCTCATGTGAATTTGAAGGAGACCGGCGGTGCCGTTTCCTCATTTACGAGACGAGCTGTTGTGAGTTTGAAGGTGACCGGCGGTGCCGTTACCTCACTCATAAAATAAAATATTGTGAATTTGAAGGCGACCGGCGTTGCCGTTCCCTCATTCATGAGACAAGGTGTGGTGAATTTGAAGGAGACCGGCAGGTGCCGTTCCCTCATTCATGGGACAGGGTGTTGTAACCACCCGTTGTAACCACCCGTCAGTTCGAATGAAGTGTCTGTAGATGTGGTGGCCCGTTTTCCTTACCGGCCACCCTGCCCGAGCAGTGTTATGGTCCCCGGTTCCCTGGGATACATATGCTGTACGCGAGGCGCGCACGGCGTTGACAATATGTTCCCGTAGCGTAAGGAACTTACGCAATACGAGAGAACCTCTCGTAAGAGAACGATACTCGGTTACTTAACGTAACCTCGGTTCTCTCTAGAAGAGGGAACGAGTATTGCGTTCCTTGCCGTGCGCCCCGCGGGCTTTTACGCTTCAGAACTACGAAAACCGAATATGCAGCCCGTGAGCCCTGCTTATATACACGTGGCCACGCCCCACCTGTAGGCAAATGAAGCCAGGTGGGCGCGAAGCGCCCTCATTGGTCGCCACGTCACGCGGGCTCACCGATAGGCTGCTGCAGTTGCCAGCAGAGCAGCCAATAGCACGCTGGAATAGCCTGCTATGGTCTGCCAGGCTGCCGCACTGCGTTGACAATGTTACAAAATTAAGGATAATTTTGGGTTTTTCAGAAATCTCGAAGAAAGAATACTTTCCCGTAGCGTAAGGAACTTACGCAATACTCGTTCCCTCTTCTAGAGAGAACCGAGGTTACGTTAAGTAACCGAGTATCGTTTCTTAGGCAAGACTCCAATTATTTGTGCTTTACATAACTGTACTTTTTATACATTTGTCTAGATAGCAGAAATAAATATATCATAATCAGCCATAAATATCATGTCATGAGCCTGTAATTACCTCAAATTTATTGTGCTCTCTGATCATTGGGTTTATTTCAGTTTTAGACACAAGCTAACTACAATAATTACCAGAGAATCATTTTGTCTGTTTTCAGACAGAAAAAGTCTTAGACAAGAATGACTGCAAATGGGCTATGTTTCTGAAAATGAGCTGAATAAATAAACTACAGATGGATGATATATGTAAGCAAAGGCTGTGTTGTGTCATGAATAAGTGAACTAGAATATGATGTGACTTCCCTGTTGGAAAAAAAACAGCATATGCTGGTTAGTAATGCTTTGAAGCATGGCAGCTGGTTTGAGCTGGTCCTTAGCTGGTCATGAGCTGGTTAAGCTGCTCAAGTGCTGGTCCTAAGAAAGCTTCAGTTCAGGACCAGTTTATAACCAGCTTAGGACCTGCTTAAACCAGCCCATGACCAACGAAGGACCAGCATAAACCAGCTGTCATGCGTTATACCTACTTATACTACGGGGCCGTTGAATGCTTGAATCTGATTGGCTGATGAACGTTCTGAGGTGTGCAATTATTTTCTGGGAGATGCACAGCGAACGTAGTTCCAGGCAGCTCTTGACCGCATTACAGTTCCATATCACTTCGCATAGTTAACCGTAATAACGGACATTACAGGACTAAAAAACAACAATATGACAGACGATTTTCCTAAAGTAAATCTTAATATTTACGGTGAATATAAAACGTTCAACAACTGGGCGGCAGCAGTATTAGACAGTCCAGATGAAAACCAACAGACGGAAGCGGACATCAAAGGCAAGCTTTTCTGTCTCATTACTGAAATCACACATGCTCGCACACGCACTCCAGTTTGCACAGAAAGGTGTCAGCGCTGCCCTGACGATTTGATCAGTTAGCCTATATAGTGGAGCAACTTAAAGGCTACACGTGACATTTTTTCACTAGCGAGGTAATAACAGCGCTGTTTAGAGACGCACAGAGGTAGCCTAATTCACACAAGCACTCGCTCTCTCTCTCTCTCTCTCTCTCTCTCTCTCTCTCTCTCTCTCTCTCTCTCTCTCTCTCTCTCTCTCTCTAATAACTTTATTAATAACTGCAGTAGAATGCTATCAACGGCTCAAGCCTTCGTTAAAGGGTTAGTTCACCCAAAATTGAAAATAAAGTCAGTAATTACTCACCCTCATGTTGTTCCAACCATGTAAGACCTTCGTTCATCTTCGGAACATAATTTAGTATATTTTTGATGAAATCTGAGAGCTGTCTGACTCCTCCATAGGCTTTCAGAGGGAATGAAACTTGATGGCCCAGAATAGTAAGTAAAAACGTCATTTAAGGAGTCCAAATGACTACAGTGGCTCTGTATTAAGTCTATTATGCGACGAAAATACTTTTTGAGCGGAAAAACAACAAAAATAACGACTTTATCCCACTATTATTGTTGTTCAATTTGAGTAGTAGAATCTACTACTACTAATCTCAGTTCTCGCGCATGCGTCGTGGCACTCCCGCGAACTCTCGTCAGAGGCGCTCAAATTGAACAACAATAATAGTGGGATAAAGTCGTTATTTTTGTTGTTTTTCCGCTCAAAAAGTATTTTCGTCGCATGATAAACTTAATACAGAGCCACTGTAGTCATTTGGACTCCTTAAATGACGTTTTTACTTACTATTCTGGGCCATCAAGTTTCATTCCCTCTGAAAGCCTATGGAGGAGTCAGACAGCTCTCAGATTTCATCAAAAAATATACTAAATTATGTTCCGAAGATGAACGAAGGTCTTACATGGTTGGAACAACATGAGGGTGAGTAATTACTGACTTTATTTTCAATTTTGGGTGAACTAACCCTTTAACAGCTTTAAAATGACGTTTCGGAACTAGCAAAAGAGCCGTTGGATGAGACGCGGAAGAAATAGTCCTACTCACAATAGCGATTTAAGTACAAAAACCGGACGAATCCCTTTAAATATATCTTCGGATCGATGTCTTGTGGTGTGGTAACCGTAGTATAAGCGGAATAATTGACGACGGGCTGTTCAATTATTAGAATAATAATGCACACCCGAGGTGGTGATGCGGTCACGACGCGAAGCGTCATAACCATCATATGGTGTTTTTTTTTTCCAAACAGAGTTACGTGACTTATTAACGATATAGCACTAGCCTCGAGTACCTTATCGCTTTTGTAAAACGGTTACCACATAATACAAATATTAAAGCCCCAAAAAAATGTGTCACTAAAAATCACTAAAAGCCCTCCTTCCGCTGGAAAAAAATAGTCCCTCGCCGTGAACAGTAACATAAGTTATTTTATTACGCCATTAGATGGCAGCAAAGACTGTCTTTATGAGTCACTCAGAGACGAAGACTTTTATATTGAAAAGACTGAAACTTGTTGTTTTTTTAAGTTCTATAGTGTGAGCACGGAGCAAGACAAAACTGTCGTGACTAGCGCTGTCATCGCAGCAGACAAACGGGTTTTTTTTTCATGAACATAGGACTGACCGTGAAGGAAAATGCAATATCTAAATGCAGGTAATTTAATACTCTAAATCTTAACTCTCTCTCTCTCTCTCTCTCTCTCTCTCTCTCTCTCTCTCTCTCTCTCTCTCTCTCTCTCTCTCTCTCTCTCTCTCTCTCTCTCTCTCTCTCTCTCACTCACACACACACACACACACACACACGTTAATTAAGCTTCAATGAACAATATCAATGAGAACAAACATATGTTGCTAAGAGTGTTAAGGTGTTGTGTGGTGATACACAGATGTTTTTTCGAACACAGCTATTGGCCAATCAGAATCAAGGACTGGAACTAACCTTTTTGTAATTAATTTAATGAAAGATTTAAATATAGTTTAAAAGTAATATAGTAAGGATGGAAATCTTACCCTTTTAAAGGTCAAACTCTTTGAGTGGATTTAGAAAAACATTCTTACAAGGCTGAAATGTCATGATCCATTTTGAACAACACATATGGTAATTTCACTGGAAGCATGTCATTATGAAAGTGAAGACTTATCTTTATCTTGAGGTTGAAGAGTTCATCTGCTGTCTGTGGTGATATAGAGAGAAAGAAGAGTCTGGGTGAATAATGTTACCTGCTGCTGATGCCTTATTGAATTCCCATCTCACTGGTCATTGATCCTGCATGCTGTACTCTGCACAACCGCGGAGGTGAAAATGTCACAGATTGAATTGCCATTAGTAATCACTCAGAATTGGGGCAAAAATGGGATGTACTGGAGCACGTATTGAAAAATGTATTAAAAAGAAATCCTACATGCATTAAATAAATACACTTTGGTGCCCCACTGATTTTTTTAAATGCATTAAAGGCACAATATGTAAGATTTTTGGATTAAAATGTCCAAAAAACACTATGCAATGGGTACTTGCATTATCCCAAATGTTCCCAAGAATGTTTAAATCCAGAGAAATAAGCAATTTTAACCAGGACACAGATCGTGTCCGTGCGTTGCCTATCAATGACATCATACCGGTAACCATGAAACCATGGAAACACTAAAGACACTTTAATATATTATGTGTTTTATTAGACAGGTGAGCAACTGTTTGGAGACATTCATCGACAGAAAACGAATCACTGTTATACAGCTCAACACAGTTAGTCTTATTGTTTAAATCTCGTTTTCTTGATTTACCGGTCGTGATTTTAGCGGTCGTCTGTGGCATAATAAAAGCTCCGCTTTGCTCACCCATTATTAACTACATTCCCCATAATCCATTTCTCCCACCTGTGGTTCATTAGCTTGTTTGCCTATTTAAGCGGTGTTCTCGTTTGCTTTTGTTGCATAGTCTTGTTAGCGTTACTACTACATTTCTGAGCACCTGTGTTCTTGTGCTGTGTTTCAGGTTGTGATGGTGAATGAAGCTTTGCAAAGCACTTCCCCTCAACTCAAACAATGGTTCATTACTGGAAGCTTTTCAACACTGTGCACACTAACAACATCTTTTGGTCAAAAGGTAATTCCAGAGCTGCCAACTCTCACGCTTTCGCCGCGTGACACACGGTTTTGCCTGTTTTCACACGCACTCACGCCACACATCAATTTCTCACGCAAAAAAATAAATAATCTGATCTTGGGCCGAGACTCGTTCGTTCTTTTCAAACTCCCTGACGGTATGGTGCTGATGAGCGCCACTGAACGGTCAGTGTATATTTTGGCCATTTGATTTTCCTTATAGAAACGGGTATTAAAAAACAAAAAACAGCTCCTTTTTCGTTTTTTCAACAAAACGAAAAACTAAAATTCAGCTTGATTTTTTCGTTTTTTGTTTAGAAGTCGAAAAATTAATAAAGGGCTTGAATATTCGATTTCTAGATGTGGGTGGGAATTATATGCTCCTTTCTGTTGATTGGTCGGCCGAAGATCAAACTGTTCCGTCATCAGTTCTTCCTCAGTTCCGCACTGCAGAATAAAAGTCCTGCGCTGCTACAGCTGTACGGATTCTTAATGCGTTTATTGCAGCTACATTTAATCTTTTATTCTTCAAACAACCAGACTAACGAATGGCTCGACACAACCCGTACCAGGGGCAGAGCCTATACAGGGCTTTCTTCTATGTAGATAGAAATTCACATAGTCCTACACTTCGCATCAGCTGGGTATGGCAGGCTAGGTCTATATGACGGCTGTCCACCCTGCTTGCCCAGTGTTTAAAAAAAATAATAATAAAGATATAAATTAATATAATTAGTTGTAAATTAAATATTTTAAACACTAATACAAAAAAAAAAAAAAAATGCATTGACTTGGGTATTTTGGGCCTATAACGTTCACACAAGAACTGTCATTCTGACTGACCCTGAACCCTATGTGCTGCTGTCCATAGAAAAGTATAAGTAGATGCCTCATTAGCGACTGTACTATGAGCCGCTATACGTTTTCGGACAGTCAAAGCCGGTCGTGAACGAGCTTTGTGAACATTCAAATGTTGCCTGTGCGTCTGCAACCATAGTTATACGTATGCATGTATGAATGCAATAGACTGAAGCAGATGATTTTATAGGATTTAGTTTATCATTAATTGTAGATAATTCTGCATATGCTAAAAAAAAAAAATTGGTTAAAGATCTTAACACTATTTTAACATCATTAATAGTATTGATCATCAGAGAACCCTACAGACTCATTGCTCAGCTTTTAATGAAAGCAGTGAACTCATTATGAGTTCCAAGTTAATTGGAAATAAATCATAAACTGTAAACCACTCAGCCATCAAAATAAATAAATTATACAATTAGTGATAAATTAGCTTATGTGTTTAATAAACATCAATAGAGACTATTTATTCAAACCAAGTTTTTTAAGTAGGCCTAATCATTATAGGTATTATTTGAAAGCTTAAATTCTCAAAAATCATCCTGTTTTGTAAGCTGTGTAAAAATAGGGTTTTTTCTTTTGCATTCATCTGAATTCGGCAGCAGACTCCCGGAATGAAAAAGCAGAAATATGTCAGTTTCTCTTCTTTAACTACTCTTAAATTTAGTTTAATTTAAGCACTTTCAAAGACCAATGTTTGTTTTCACATTCTTTCCAGTCCTTGGAAAATTCAAGAATCGTGAAGCCTGTTATTAACTAACAAATGTTACATGTTTTTGAGTAGATCCAAACATTATAATTGCTAAACTAGCTCAATACATGAAGAACGTGTTAGCTAACATGACATTAAAAAGTAACCGTAGTTGAAAACCTGTAATATTTACCCAGCTCCTGATCTGCATCTGATACTGATTATGCCTCATTTGTAGTTATTTTTGTAATGCATTCATCTGTTTTATTGCTTGAAAAAGTTGTATTGTTTAAGCACTTTATTTGTTTCTGATGGACCACATGGTGGGAGGCTTTGCATGAAGAATAATGTACCTTTATCAACCTTAAACACTGGTCTATGAATAAGGCTTTATTGTGGTAGGCCTACATAGGAAGTCATTTAGGGACAACAATAGTTTTCTGGTTGAATGTTTAGCTCAAGTCTAGAAGGCTCTACAAGTCATGATGCTGAACATGAATCAGAATAAGTTCAGGTACTGCACATCTTTAGCAGACCACCCCAAAATCCACTAGAATGCAGGAAATCACATCTACTTAATCCAAAATTTCCTGGTTGTGGACCTTCACCTATGTCTGCTTCACAGAATGTAACCAATATTGTCCATCTAGGCTGCCAATATCAATGGCTTTGGGCCTCCCAACAAACCATCAGTATTAGGAGTGTAACGGTACACGTATTCGTGTTGAACCGTTTCGGTACAGGGCTTCCGGTTTGGGTCAATCGTAGTGCCTGACGAGGCCTTTCGAGGATTGTTGCCCTAACCGGGAATGGGTGCTTTCTTTGCGGGGTCACTGCTCGTTACTTTTCATACACGAGAAGCGCGTTCATACCTGGAAACAAGTTAGTTGCCATGTTAATGCACAATGTGCTGACTTATGTGGATTAACTTTTATTTGTGGAAATCTGTTTATGATATGTTTGAATTATTGGTCCTGCACTGTCTATTGCCTCAGTTGATTTGAATATGTCTATAATGGCTAACGTACGTGCTTAAGTGAGCGCTCCATTTTAATGATCGTAATGCAAGGCAAGCATTCGCATGTATGGTATCTATTTTAGCGGTTGTGTGCTTGGCTGTTCTTGCAAAGTCTGGGTGAGGTCTCCTCATCAAATGGTTCAGCAGATTTGTAGCATTTCTCCTCAGCATTACAAACGTCAACGTACTGGAAGCCGCCATTTAACCAGTGAATGAATGAATGACAGCAGGCCGCACGCTTCTCGCTCTTTTGTAAACTCGCGCAAGGCCAATAAAAGGGTGACATCTAGCGGAGAAGACTAGTAATTAGATCTACGTTAATCTTATGTTCAATGTTTGCGGAAATAAATATGTGGGGAAAAAAATCGATTCGTGGCCTTTGAAAATCGATTTTGAATCGACCACATTTTAAAAAACAATTAATCGAAAAATCTATTTTTTTTGCCCAGCCCTAGTACCGAATGTCACATCACTAGTTTCAGGTTTGCCTGTTTCCTGGGATTCTGCCTAGTTTGGATTGCTGTTTGACCATTTGCCTGTTTTTGACTACTCTTGTGGATTGTTCTAAATAAATGGATCACTCATAACATCTTGGAGCAGTGAGTCCGTAACAATATAAAATATTATCTAACATACAATTAACCGTCAATGAAAATACATCATGAAAAGTAGCATTTTAAACACAAATGTCTTTTAACAATTGTTTATCCATTTTTTTATAAAGTAAATAATCTTCCACTTCTCACAGATTGTAGCTTGACTGCAAGTTATTGTAAGAAATTGTATACATTTTGCCTATTTCATTTTGATGTTTGATAAAGTTTAGCAACAATACCTTATTCATGGAAATTATCAGAATTTTTTTTTTCCATTTAAAAGAGTTATCACAGCAATATGGAAGTCCTTATATGGTTGTTGTGGGTGATTTGCTATGTGTTTCCATAGCAACAGGTTACCAAGTGGCAGCTGCAAAACAATTTCCTGGCACTCCGCTCTTTAAGGAACTAGCCAGGAATGTTGATATAGGCCGATCTTTACTCAACACAGATTGCCAGCTCTGATATTCAAGACTCCTTCCTCTCACATTGGTGAGAGAAATGTACATAAGGAGGTGTGTCGACTCAATGGTTACACAACATGAGGCACATTAGGGGTTTTCAACTTGTAGGGGGGCACTCCTGTACACTCCTGAAGCAAACAGCTGTAAGATAAACTTTGCATGTCCAAAAAGGTTGAAAACCACTGCTTTAACAGGAAGTACAGAAGAACGTCTCTGACTGCAATCTGCCTCCACCAGACATTTGAATTTTTTGCTCACTTCTGGGAAACACAACAAGGGTTTCTTGAATTAGGTGTGTGCAAGAATACCTGAGGAGAACGAATGGGTGGAGGTTATGCGGTCATATGGTGCCATGTGTGTTATGCAGTGCATGATATTTAGATTATGGCAAACATTGCTGTCATCTAAAAGGGATAGATGGATGTTCACAGCAATAATAGGATTTGAAAGTCGGAAGGTTTTACTTTACAAACCCAATGTCCAAGAAACTGCCTGTAGAAAAGCCTTGCATTTTGTGAAAGAACATTGTTTTGGTTGTGCTCTGGCTTTGCGTGTGGAATAATATGATCCTCACCTGTTGAGTAATAAAAAACGCCATCTCCACATCGCTTTTACAACATTTCAAATCCTTCCATTCTCGCCATCTCCTAAAAGCCAAGGCAATGTTGATTCTAGTTTTATTATGAGCTCTTTTTTGCCTAGCAGACTCTCACTCATTGTGACAAGACAACTAACCTATGCCACTCCCACAATACACGAGTCAAAGAATGGAGAAGAAATTTATTAAAATTTTATAATTTTTTAATAACAATAATTGCTGTTAATGCACACCTGAAGTGTAACTGCGAGACCACATTACCACCTCGGGTGTTCATTATTTTTCTAATAATTAAACAGCCCGTCGTCAATTATTCCGCTTATACTACGTTTATTACACCTCAAAACATTGTTCATATGATTTATTTCAAGACATTTGTCAGGGTTTGTCCTTAAAACGCTCTTGTGTGCAGGACTATTTCGTACACATCTAAACCTCCGTTGCTAATGCTAGTAATGTAGGCTAATGCTAGTAATGTAGACAATCATGCTGATTTTTCTGAAACTACCAGCAAATTGTCGTTTGGTCTCATGACTGTGACAAGGGCCGTCTTTGAACCTCTCTCATTGTACAACATAGGACCACCGATTAGGAGACACGATCACAGAAATCACCACGATTGTTTCATGATGGCAATCTTTCGTCTGGGACAGCCAAAACTCGTGCAGTGTGTCCCGGGTTTAATATTGATCTAGCTTACTGAGAAAGAGTATGTGCTTTCCGTATATAATAAAACGTAACTTTGTGCCAATAAACATGGAAATAGTTTTTATCCTATTGTTTACTATATTTATTTGCTTGGTCATTGTCGTTGTGGGTTTTGTTTGAAATGACTGAAATCATTTGGCGAAGTGATATGGAACTGTAAGGCCCCGATCACACAGAACACGTTTTTTCAGCGAGAGGCGCCTCCTTTTGAATAGATATCTGTTGGCAGAGAGCGCTATGTACGCTGCTTATGCGCCCTGGGCGACTCGCGTTTTAGAAGTAGTGCATGAAGTAAAAAAAAATCAACTTGGAGCGGAAAAGCGCCCGATGTCATCGCAATTTTTTTCTATTGTCCAATCTAATGAATGGAGAGGCGGGTCTTCCGTTGTGGCGACCGTTACCTTGATTCAGGGGTGTCCAAATATATATATATATATATATATATATATATATATATATATATATATACAGGTCCTTCTCAATAAATTAGCATATTGTGATAAAGTTCATTATTTTCCATAATATAATGATAAAAATTAAACTTTCATATATTTTAGATTCATTGCACACCAACTGAAATATTTCAGGTCTTTTATTGTTTTAATACTGATGATTTTGGCATACAGCGCATGAAAACCCAAAATTCCTGTCTCAATAAATTAGCATATCATGAAAAGGTTCTCTAAACGAGCTATTAACCTAATCATCTGAATCAAAATTACACCTGCAAAAGATTCCTGAGGCTTTTAAAAACTCCCAGCCTGGTTCATTACTCAAAACCGCAATCATGGGTAAGACTGCCGACCTGACTGCTGTCCAGAAGGCCATCATTGACACCCTCAAGCAAGAGGGTAAGACACAGAAAGAAATTTCTGAACGAATAGGCTGTTCCCAGAGTGCTGTATCAAGGCACCTCAGTGGGAAGTCTGTGGGAAGGAAAAAGTGTGGCAAAAAACGCTGCACAACGAGAAGAGGTGGCCGGACCCTGAGGAAGATTGTGGAGAAGGACCGATTCCAGACCTTGGGGGACCTGCGGAAGCAGTGGACTGAGTCTGGAGTAGAAACATCCAGAGCCACTGTGCACAGGCGTGTGAAGGAAATGGGCTACAGGTGCCGCATTCCCCAGGTCAAGCCACTTTTGAACCAGAAACAGCGGCAGAAGCGCCTGACCTGGGCTACAGAGAAGCAGCACTGGACTGTTGCTCAGCGGTCCAAAGTACTTTTTTCGGATGAAAGCAAATTTTGCATGTCATTCGGAAATCAAGGTGTCAGAGTCTGGAGGAAGACTGAGGAGAAGGAAATGCCAAAATGCCTGAAGTCCAGTGTCAAGTACCCACAGTCAGTGATGGTCTGGGGTGCCATGTCAGCTGCTGGTGTTGGTCCACTGTGTTTTATCAAGGGCAGGGTCAATGCAGCTAGCTATCAGGAGATTTTGGAGCACTTCATGCTTCCATCTGCTGAAAAGCTTTATGGAGATGATTTCATTGTTCAGCACGACCTGGCACCTGCTCACAGTGCCAAAACCACTGGTAAATGGTTTACTGACCATGGTATTACTGTGCTCAATTGGCCTGCCAACTCTCCTGACCTGATCCCTATAGAGAATCTGTGGGATATTGTGAAGAGAAAGTTGAGAGACGCAAGACCCAACACTCTGGATGAGCTTAAGGCCGCTATCGAAGCATCCTGGGCCTCCATAACACCTCAGCAGTGCCACAGGCTGATTGCCTCCATGCCACGCCGCATTGAAGCAGTCATTTCTGCAAAAGGATTCCCGACCAAGTATTGAGTGCATAACTGAACATAATTATTTGATGGTTGACTTTTTTTGTATTAAAAACACTTTTCTTTTATTGGTCGGATAAAATATGCTAATTTATTGAGATAGGAATTTTGGGTTTTCATGAGCTGTATGCCAAAATCATCAGTATTAAAACAATAAAAGACCTGAAATATTTCAGTTGGTGTGCAATGAATCTAAAATATATGAAAGTTTATTTTTTATCATTACATTATGGAAAATAATGAACTTTATCACAATATGCTAATTTATTGAGAAGGACCTGTATATATATATATATATATATATATATATATATATATATATATATATATATATATATATATATATATATATATATATATATATATATATATATATATATATATATACACTCACCTAAAGGATTATTTGGAACACTTGTTCAATTTCTCATTAATGCAATTATCTAATCAACCAATCACATGGCAGTTGCTTCAATACATGTAGGGGTGTGGTCCTGGTCAAGACAATCTCCTGAACTCCAAACTGAATGTCAGAATGGGAAAGAAAGGTGATTTTAAGCAGTTTTGAGCATGGCATGGTTGTTGGTGCCAGACTAGTGTTAATTTCGTCAGACGAGACTAAATATGTTCGTCAACAACCTTTTTTTCAATGACGAGACTGCACCAATGTCCAAAAACGCTCACTAAGACTAAATTAACATGCATTATTGTTGACGAAAAAGGACAAGACTAAAATGTTTTGCATAAAATAAAAACTGAGATAAAATCTCTCTTCATTTTCGTCTACAATCGTCTCTACTTTTTCATCATGAGATAGAATATTAACTGTTCAAAATATTCAGAAAGAGTTTGCGCTGTTGCTCGAGTAGGCTACTGGTCTCTCTCATACTCCTCCTTTTGCTGCAAGCCTGTCATCTCGCGGCAGCGCACGCGGTCACGTGGTTCCCGGAGCGCTCAATACTTCTAGCGATGTGTCAGTAAATTTGAATGGCTTAAGCCGCGTAAGTTACACAACAGCTTCACTATACAGGTGTTTGCAGCAATTTTTGGTAATCGTAGCCTACAGCATAGTGCGCATTGATTATTACGTCAACCACATTTACAGTATCATTTTATTATGGAGAGTGGTAGAGATGCAACATTGTTAACATTAATATTAATGTTTTTCTTGTATTTAGCCCTCAGGTATTCCTTACTAATTAAGTCACACTTATACTCATTGATGGTGAAATGTGACCATACACCTTAACTATTTTAAAAATAAATAGCCTATATTTTAATTCAATAATATTTATTGAATATTTTGAGGAGATCTTTTGGTACTAAATACTATTTGTGCAATACTTATGGTCCATTAATGAGCACTTATCATTAATGAGCATATTTTTATTATTTATATTACAATTAGTGTATTAATTAAGGTTAAAATATAGAATTCCACTGCAAAGAGGCAAATTAGAGCCTGGAAAAATACAAATTTTCACTTGTAATGCCATTACCCACTGGGTGCCTGTATGGCTCTTTAATAAATATACATGACAGTCTAGTTGCTCAAAATAGTATTGCAGATCATAACTGCTTACGTATTTGTGAAATTTTAAAATGTTAATAATAGTGAATAGTAAAGAATGCAAGCAAATATAATTTAACCCCAAAAAAGTGTAAAAAAGTGCTAAAAGGCAAACTTATTTTTATGTACAGTAGGCTATATACATATGAATTCATACTGAATCAAGATCGAAATCAATATTTGTGCCCATCGTCTCATAAGCTAATGCTGATTTTAGGCATCTACGTGTAAATCAACCAGTTAGCTATGGTGTTGTGGCACATACATTATGCTGGTTATATATATTTTATGTAACTTATTTTGCCACAAAATATATTGAGTTTTCCTTTGACTAAAGCTAGACTAAAATGACTAGACTTTTAGTCGACTAAAACTTGACTAAGATATCTTGAGTTGTCTTTTGACTAAAACTAGACTAAAATGATGAGACTTTTAGTTGACTAAAACTTGACTAACAAAAAAAGATATGACAAAAATAGGTGACAAAATTAACACTATGCCAGACGGGCCGGTCTGAGTATTTCACAATCTGCTCAGTTACTGGGATTTTCACGCACAACCATTTCTAGGGTTTACAAAGAATGGTGTGAAAAGGGAAAAACATCCAGTATGCGGCAGTCCTGTGGGCGAAAATGCCTTGTTGATGCTAGAGGTCAGAGGAGAATGGGCCGACTGATTCAAGCTGATAGAAGAGCAACTTTGACTGAAATAACCACTCGTTACAACCGAGGTATGCAGCAAAGCATTTGTGAAGCCACAACACGCACAACCTTGAGGCGGATGGGCTACAACAGCAGAAGACCCCACCGGGTACCACTCATCTCCACTACAAATAGGAAAAAGAGGCTACAATTTGCACGAGCTCACCAAAATTGAACAGTTGAAGACTGTAAAAATGTTGCCTGGTCTGATGAGTCTCGATTTCTGTTGAGACATTCAGATGGTCGAGTCAGAATTTGGCGTAAACAGAATGAGAACATGGATCCTTCATGCCTTGTTACCACTGTGCAGGCTGGTGGTGGTGGTGTAATGGTGTGGGGGATGTTTTCTTGGCACACTTTAGGCCCCTTAGTGCCAATTGGGCATCGTTTAAATGCCACGGCCTACCTGAGCATTGTTTCTGACCATGTCCATCCCTTTATGACCACCATGTACCCATCCTCTGATGGCTACTTCCAGCAGGATAATGCACCATGTCACAAAGCTCGAATCATTTCAAATTGGTTTCTTGAACATGACAATGAGTTCACTGTACTAAAATGGCCCCCACAGTCACCAGATCTCAACCCAATAGAGCATCTTTGGGATGTGGTGGAACGGGAGCTTCGTGCCCTGGATGTGCATCCCACAAATCTCCATCAACTGCAAGATGCTATCCTATCAATATGGGCCAACATTTCTAAAGAATGCTTTCAGCACCTTGTTGAATCAATGCCACATAGAATTAAGGCAGTTCTGAAGGCGAAAGGGGGTCAAACACAGTATTAGTATGGTGTTCCTAATAATCCTTTTGGTGAGTGTATAATATATATGACATGTTTTGTTTCTTGGAAACATGACAGATTTGACAAAAGCTTGAGCTGACCGTAGAGTAGCTTGAGATGGGACACAGGAAATGTATAGATAATTTAACAATATCTGTAAAACTTTCATCAACTTTCATCAAGTTTTAATGGGTGAAATTTAAATATTATTTACTGAGTTAGAACTCTATTCTTATTTAAATTTAATAAGTGCTCTATTTAGATCACCGCAGGTAAAACCACACTACAAAAAATACTTTTCTTACTTGGTATTTCTGTCTTTTTTCCAGTCCAAATATCTAAAAATTCTTAAATCAAGATGCTTTTACCAAGGAAAATTACATATTTTTTCTTGATTCCTGGGGGAAAAAATCAAAATGAATTGAGTTTTTGCTTGAAACAAACTAAACAAAAATAATCTTGTTTCTGTTTGGGAGAGAAACAAGAAACAAGATTCCAAACAGACATTATGGTAACACTTAACAATAAGGTTCATTAGTTAACATTCGTTAACTACATTAGTTAACATGAACTAATAATGAACTGCACTTATAAAGCATTTATTTATCCTTGTTAATGTTAATTTGGATATTTACTAATGCATTATTAAAATCTTGCTAACATTAGTAAAAGCACTGTGAACTAACATGAACAGCTGGATTTTTATGAACTAATGTTAACAAAGATTAACTCATGCTGAACAGAGGTGTTGTTCATGGTTAGTTCATGTTAACTAATGCATTAACTAATGTTAACTAATACAACCTTATTGTAAAGTGTTACCAACATTACTTTTCTTACCCCATTGGCAGATATATTTGCTTGTTTTAACCAAAAACTCACTTCAATTTAATTTTATTTTCCAGAAAATAAGAAGAAATATCTAATGTCATTTAACTGATCTAGTAAATGCATCTTGGTTTAATAATTTTTAGCTGTATTTTATACTAGAAACAAGAAAAAAAAAAAAATTATATATCCAGAATGGCTTTAAGGTGTTTAGTCTATAAACATAAATACAAATGCACAAAACTGCAAGTTTATGACAAACATAGTCTGCAATTTGGCCTTTATTACTCATTTAATACATATCTACATTACAAATTAAAGCTACACTATGTAACTTTTCCATCCACTAGAGGTCGCCTGTTCAAAACAAAGGCGTAGTTTGATGACGCCACGTTTGAGCGCAGAATGAGCCGGTGGAAAAGAGTCATGATAGGACTCAGGCAGTAATCATGTTCATGGATGCGATTATTAACGTTACTGTAGTATGAAGCAGAGCAGGACCGAGTGTTGTGGAGCTGAGCAAGGCAGCAGGAGTGATTGAAGAGCGGGACTGTTATTATGACATAGTTGCCGGCGGGGCTTATTATGACACGGTCGCCGGCGCCACTTCCTCTTTTCCAGTCATGAGTATGAGGTAACGCAGCTCTGTTTATCGTATTAGATATATCTGAGTGTGTTGAAAAGGAAGTTATGACAACATTTGAAACATTTGGGATATTTTAAGTACTCAACTGAACAAAATATATAACACTGGCCTAGTGGTTTTTGGATATTTTACTGCAAAAATCTTACAGTTCACCTTTAAAGGGTTAGTTCACCCAAAAATGAAAATTATGTCATTATTTACTCACCCTCATGTCGTTCGACACCCGTAAGACCTCCGTTTATCTTCGGAACACAACTGAAGATATTTTTGTTGAAAGCTGATGACTGAGAAAGGCCTCAGATAGGCCTCCATTGGCATTCAGTACATTCACACTCACAAGACCCATAAAAGGCACTAAAAACGTCTTTACAAAGTCCATCTCACTTCAGTGGCTCTACAATAATTTTACGAAGTGACGACAATAGTTTTTGTGCGCACATTTTATACACATTTTTTGTATATTAACCTACATTTCTGACAAATGACCACAGTTACAGTTTGTGTTACCACAGAAAAGCCATGATAATGTTGGTGAATTGTTGTCTGAAAAGTGTTTTAACTGAATCGGCTCAGCTGATTTGCTCGATAGTGTTGATTAAGTCAGCGCTGATAAACTGGATTTAAATGAAATCAAATCACAGAGAGATTCGCAGCTCGTACCGGAGACCTCTGCACCGAACTCGAACACTTCTCACGGGCTGTTTAGTGGTCATGTGATCGAGACAATCAGCAAGTAAACACATTTGTTCAGAGTCAGAGCTCAGGAGTTGCCCAGAGCACAAGTAGCGCTGTTTCGTTCCTCTTTGGGTGCGGTTTCCCTGGCCTAAAATCTAGTACTGCCACCTTGTGTTGACATCATGAAACTGCACGATTTGCAAATTATCCGTGGCGGGCCACATATAATATATTTTAGTAGACAAGCTGTGGGCCGTTTGAAATTCATCCCCAGGCCGCATTTGGCCCACGGGCCGGACTTTGGACACCCCTGCCTTGATTTGACTGACAGGACCATAGATATACATAATAAAGGCTAGATGTCTTACGGCGGAGTCTCTAACGTCATCACTGGCGGCCATCTTGTCACAGGCAAGCTTTCTGGCAGGCTCTGTGGTACCTGATGTAAGGTGAGTGATCTGCACGAACACAAATACTCTCATCTCGCTGAAATCTTGACCGATTTACAAATGGTTTGGTTTCTTACAAACGTTATTAACGTGGCTATAATTCTGGATGCTTGAACAAATTATGAATAATTATTCATATGATATGTATGCAGTGTCATAACTACATCTCTGACGTTTATAACTACATCTCTGACGTTTATAACAAACCAAACAGTTTGAAAATTGGTAGAAAATTGAGCAAGTTATGGTTATTTAAAAAGTACATGCACCATTAAAACACAATGTTACGAGTGAGCGAGCTGACTGTGATAAGATGGCCACCAGGTGCGGACGTCGACCTCCATTGGCCAGCAGCGCAGACGAGACATCTAGCCTTTATTATATATATCTGGGGACATGTAACGATTTCCACTGGAGGCAAGTTGAGAACCCAAGTGCAGTCCTTTAATAATAAACTCCAAAACATAAAACAAAGACTTGGCTAGACTTGACTCCATCAGAAACAAAGACTTATCAACAAGTGGGTTACACATACAATAACAGACCAAACATGAGGGCTTAAATACACACAGACTAATGACAAGACAAGTGACACCTGTGAACAGTGATTAAACAATGAACCAATGACAGAACACAACAAGATCACATGAGGACATGGGAATCACATGACAAGACGAAACATGACTGAACATGACAAACTGAAAACATGAAACATGAACCAACACCAAAACACCCTGTGACAGATCCCCCCCTCTATGGGCGGCCCCTGACGCCCAAACATAACCTAAACACCAAAATACTAACAGTCTTAACAAAAAAGTCTTGGGGGGGCGGTCTTGGGGGAGGGATGGTGGGCCAGGCCCGTGCAGGGGCACTGAACACAGACCCAGGCGCAACATGGACGGGCCCGGGAACATGGGTGGACCTGGACCCTGTGGCGTGGGCGGACCTCGACCCTGTGGCGTGGGCGGACCTGGACCCTCAGGTGTGGACAGCCATGCCTGTAACGGCAGTTCAAGGGGCCATGGTAGCAACGGCAGTTCAGGGGGCCACAGAGGCGTGGCCTTCATGGCCTCCATGTACCCCTTGCCCCCCCCCCCCAAAAAATTTATTGGGCAGGACTGCGGGCTCGTGGGCTGGAGCGGGCTCGTGGGCTGGAGCATGGACGTGGGCATGGCTCACTGGTGTGGAGGGTACTGTGGGACAGTGGAGCTCCTCATCCACAGTTCCCACAGTAAAGGAAGAACCGCTCCGCAATAGTGCATAGTCAATATATCATTCCAGTGACCAAGACATTTTTCCCCAAGGCAACTGCGAACAAATGGGCTCATTTAACCCAAATCTAAAAATGTCCTTGAGGGCAACATCATTAAAATCCACCACATGGCATAGTCCACCAAATTCAGCTACATAATCCTCAATGGCTTGATCACCTTGGCGGAGGTTGAGCAGAGAAATGACTGCTGGGTTCATTTTGAAGGTCTGTTATTCTGTAACGATTTCCACTGGAGGCAAGTTGAGAACCCAAGTGCAGTCCTTTAATAATAAACTCCAAAACATAAAACAAAGACTTGGCTAGACTTGACTTAACTAAACTCCATCAGAAACAAAGACTTACCAACAAGTGGGTTACACATACAATAACAGATCAAACATGAGGGCTTAAATACACACAGACTAATGCCAAGACAAGTGACACCTGTGAACAGTGATTAAACAATGAACCAATGACAGAACACAACAAGATCACATGAGGGCATGGGAATCACTTGACAAGACCAGGAAGTGCATGACAAGACAAAACATGACTGAACATGACAAACTGAAAACATGAACCAACACCAAAACACCCTGTGACAGGACAGGACAGCTGATTCGGGGTTTCCTAGCAACAACAAAAAAAACCACAGCGCACTGCTATTTTCTAAATGAAAAAACGTCAACCAAAAAAGGCAGTGCGGTGCGCCTCGCGTTTTCGAACCTGAAAAATGCGTTCTGTGTGATCGGGGCCCAATACGGTCAAGACCTGCCTTGAACTATACCGTGCACGCCTTAGAACGTTCGTCAACCAATCAGATTCAAGCATTCAACAACCCCGGTAGTAGGGGTGCTCCGATTGATCGGCAACCGATCTCGATCGGCCGATAATCGCTTTAGGATGATTGATCGGCGGTCTCCAAAAAGGCCGATCTCATGAACCGATCGCAGCTGACGACACATAAACCCGCACCTGCCGTGAGAGCTGGGGGGCATGACATGCAGCGACACCGTCTCGTTCTCTTTCCAGCGCGGGTAAAATAATTATAATGCTGAAGGTGAGGTACAATTCATATTTCTATATTAAATAACTTACGCAGTCATTTGAAAACTTTCTGTGGAATGTAAGTTCACAAACAGCGCGCGTGAATCACCGCGTGCGCGCACTCTCTCCCTCTCAAGGCAAGCTCAAATGGCTTCACATCAGCGCATCGCATGTGCACTAAAATCGAGCTGCACAGTTGACAGGATTTGCCACTTGCACAATCGAGGCAGTGTCGCATCGTCACTAAAGTTTATCATTTGCGTTTATTTTTAAGTCTTGCCAGTGTTCAAACCGCTCAGCACTCGCGCGCTCTCCAGACCGTGAGCGCGCGCACACACACACAGGCCATCTCACAAAAAGCGCTGAAATGGTCAAATACACACAAATGTATGTACTAAATGACCGTCTTGACAAGTATGCACGTAAACCCCGTCGTGACTCGCGAGTGAACGTTTGTGCAGCTGTAACCGTATCCGTGTTCGCTCTTATACCCCTTTTCCACCAAGGCAGTGCTAGAGCTAGATCGGAGCTAGAGCTAGTCCCAGTTCATAGTTGGTTCAACTGAGGAGCCTGCTAAGAACCGTTTGCGTTTCCACAGGCTAGAGAGCCACAACAGAGCCAGGTCTTACGTCACTGTATACGTCTCATCTTTCTCAGCAACGCTAGCGGGAAACACAAACACACCAGGCTTGTTTGAGATGCATCGGCGCTGCGCAGACCGATCCACGTATAATATTTAAAAAAACGCATGAGTGAATCAAAAGCATAAGGAGTCGTGTGCTCTCGCTGGACTCGTGATCGGTCTCTGCACAGCACCGCTGCGAACAAGCCTTCCATCAACAATGCAAACGTTGCGTTACTATTGATTCACATGGCTTTACGATCCTACATCGGCATCAAAACACAACGAAAACACAGCGAATCCAACGCATTCGTGCAGTTCGCCGTAATTTGTATAGACGGAGATTACAAACGAGCAGCAGCTGTTAGCTCCATTAGCTGCTATTTCAACAATGGCGGATCTCAAGTCTGTGTTCGTCTTGTTGACCCCGCCCCCAGTGCCTGACGTAATCGGTTCTTACTTCTAGCCCTGTTCTAGCCCAGCAATGTTTTGGTGCTACTTAAGAACCACTTTTCCTGGCTCGGAGCTGGAGCTTTGGGTGTGGAAACACAAAGAACCGATTTGGAACTAGGCTCTGGCTCCAATCTAGCTCTGGCTCTGCTTTGGTGGAAAAGGGGTATTAAAGGGACAGATGTCGAATAAACTACTGCTGTCTCTGAGTTTCTCTTTGTCTTGTGTTGTTTGATGAACCTTTATGACACTCACTGCTCTTGAATGACTAACTTTTGCAACCTTAAGTGTAAGGATTAATCTAATTTAATGTATTCAGGGAAGACTAATATTAATTTACATTTGATTTCTTATTAAATGTCTTTAGTATGTCTTACCTCAATACTAATGTTAGACCTACCTGAAAATTTGTTTTTAAAAACAAAAATGCACTGCATGATCAAATATTTAGGTGAGATAATTATATACATTTATTATATACATTTATTTGGGAAAGGTGGCCCACAGTAGCCTTAAGTTATCTCATTTTCTAAAATAAACACTTGGTGGTTCTTCAAGATCTTGACTTAATTTGTTGGTTAATTTAGAGTTAGTTTCATTTCTACAAATGGTGCAAACTCTGCAAGATTATAGATAAAAGATTGCCATTCCCCTGCCATTCTGTGATCGGCAATCGGCAGATCATGATCTTGGTGATCGGTAATCGGTGATCGGCCCCAAAAATGCTGATCGGAGCATCTCTACCCGGTAGTATATCATTTAATTTTATGTACCTTAATATTATATAAGACTACAACATATAGACACCAACAAAAGTAACTTTATCAATTATAAATATCTTCTTAAATGTAACTACATTTTCACTTTTGACTGGGCTTTCCATTTCATCGCAGTTTGGTGGTCAAGTAGAGGCCATGTTTGTTTTAATGCATGCCTCATACCAGTGAAGATTCCAGACAATGTGATGAGTGACAACCTCTACATTCCACAAAGATGTTATGAAATGATGGAATGTTGTGAAATGAACAATGTATAAATACAATTTTGCAACAGTGTCATTGAACAAAGGATTTATAATGATATCAGATACAGAAAGAAGTCAAATAAACCTGTTTCAACCAGTTGCAGTAATGGATATTAATACTTGTTACAACATGATGTTAAGAAAATTAATCATTTCAAGTGTAAACCTGTCTGAATTTTTTTTTTTTTTTTTGTCGCATTACAATGTCACACCATCGCTCACGTTGAGCAACAGTACAGACAAACAACTTGTGTTCACATATCACATGATCATTTGTTACATAAGGTACAATTTCATTTGGAAGAACTGCTGACAGTTAAAACGGTCCTCAAGTGAAACTCGCCTCGGCTTGTGCATGACTCTCATATTACAGGTGGCAAAGTGGCTTCTTTGCCAGGCAACCCACCACAAAACCACACTATGCAATCTTTCATTTCTTTTTTGCGGTATTCGTGCTCGAGACAAAAAAATACTTCAAAGAATCTTTTGACAATAACTACAAACCGTCCTAGTGTAACACAATCTAGTCAACGTTGCCAAGTACTTACATAATCTATTTATCATATAACTACCGCCCATATTATTGTCACACTTTATGAAAGAATGGTAACTCTTTTGTTACTGCATAAACTGTACAAACAGGCATTGTAGAACTTTCTTTCAAAGTGTACATTCTACATCTAAATAAAAAGGAGACTTGTTCTAGAGGCACTAAAATATTTGTGGCACGACTCCAATCAAAACATGCGAAGGCATTGCTGCAGATAAGGAAATAACTCAAAAGGTTCAGTGGTAACTTAAGGAGATTATAGTCTTAAGTCAATGCATTGTGTTCTAATCACCTTGATCAGAGGTGACAAGACATGCAAAGCAATGTATGGATGTGCATAGGGCTGTAACAATTTGACCAAAAATAAAAACCTTGATTAATTGAACATTTTAACTCGATTGCGATTAATGAACGATTATTTTGCTTCTTTTTTTGTTGTTGTTGCTTTACATTTTTTGCTAATTTTCCCATTTTTGATTTTAAAATACTTGAAGGAAGCAGTTCACTTTCAGCAGTTATTGTCTATGGGGCAGATTTCTGCTTGTTGTACAACCCCAAATCAGAAAAAGTTGGGACCGTATGGAAAACGCAAATAAAAAAAAAAGGAAGTGATTTCTAAATTTACTTTGACTTGTATTTCATTGCAGACACTATGAACACAAGATATTTCATGTTTTGTCTGGTCAACTTCATGTCATTTGTAAATATGCATCCTTTCCTGTCATTCAGACCTGCAACACGTTTAAAAAAAAGTTGGGACAGGAGCAATTTAGGGCTAGTAATGAGGTAAAATGGTTAAATAATGATGTGATTTGAAACAGGTGATGTCAACAGGTGATTGTAATTATGATTTGGTACAAAAGCAGCATCCAAGAAAGGTCTAATCCTTTAGGAGCAAAGATGGGCCGAGGATCGCCAGTTTGCCAACAAATACGTGAGAAAATTATTGAAATGTTTAAAAACAATGTTCCTCAAAGAAAGATAGGAAGAGATTTGGATATTTCACATTCAACAGTGCATAACATAATTAAAAGATTCAAGGAATCTCGAGGAATTTCAGTGCGTAAAGGACAAGGGCGCAAGCCTAAGCTGAACAACCGTGATCTCCGATCCCTCAGGCGGCACTGCATCAAGAATCGTCATTCATCTATAAGCCATATCACCACATGGGCTCAGGACTACTTTGGCCAACCTTTGTCAAGTACCACAATACGTAGTTACATCCACAAATGCCAGTTAAAACTGTACTGTGCCAAAAGGAAGCCCTATGTTAACAGTGTCCAGAAGGGGGGAATGGACGCCGTGTGCTCCGGACCAAAGAAGAAAAGGATCATCCATACTGTTACCAGCAACATGTCCAAAAGCCAGGTTCTGTCATGGTATGGGGTTGTGTCAGTGCCCTTGGCAAAGGTAACTTGCACTTCTGTGAAGGCACCATTAATGCTGAAAAGTACCTAGAGATTTTGGAGCATAATATGCTGCCTTCAAGAAGACATCTTTTCCAGGGACATCCATGCATATTTCAACAAGACAATGCAAAACCACATTCTGCACACATTACAAAGTCCTGGCTGCGGAGGAAGAGGGTACGGGTACTTGACTGGCCTGCCTGCAGTCCCGACCTGTCTCCAATAGAGAATGTGTGGCGCATTTTGAAGCGCAAAATACGACAACGAAGACCGCGCACTGTTGCCCACCTTAAGACTTGTTTGCAGGAAGAATGGGACAAAATTACACCTGAAACACGTCATCACTTGGTGTCTTCAATCCCTAAACGTCTTTTAAGTGTTGTGAAAAGGAATGGCAACATTACAAAGTGGTAAATGCTTTACTTTTTTTTAAATGTGTTGCAGGTCTGAATGACAGGAAAGGATGCATATTTACAAATGACATGAAGTTGACCAGACAAAACATGAAATATTTTGTGTTCATAGTGTCTGCAATGAAATACAAGTCAAAGTAAATTTAGAAATCACTAAATGTGTTTTCCATACTGTCCCAACTTTTTCTGATTTGGGGTTGTACATCAGATAAATTAGCACAGTAAAAATGAATCTCTCATTAGGCCACATTACATTTATTTGAATGCATTAATGATAGAGTGATAGTGTGTGTGAATTACTCATACCGTCTCTATTCATTATGAAGCTGTGGTTTGTACTTACTTCAAAAGTGTTAAAATATATGCCTATAACGGTTGAGTTTCTAAGCTACTTTAGTGACTTTACTTTAGTCACAGGACTGCGTTGACACTGCGTTTCTGTGCTGCTCTCTGCGGGCGATCTTCACGTGATGTGCGAGCTTCTGTCTGAGTGTTCGTATGTCACAATATATCAGGCATTAGTTCAGCATAATACACATCTGATGGTCTAAAATCGCTTTAATATTCAAACTGGCAGGCCTTAAAACATACAAATGACAAAGCTTTGTGAGGACGCAGGTGAAAGAGGTCTGCCTTCAGTGCGCGTGCGCGTGTCAGAGACGCGACACGGCTCGGCTCGCTGTGTCACAGAAAAAATGCATTTACTTGACAAAATTTATGAGGACGAAAGTGAAAGCGATCTGGCTTCGGGGCTTGCGCGCGCCGTCTCTGTGTGTGCGGCAATTAACTTGTATAAACTGTGTAAAACATGCAGTTACTATAGTGATTCTGGGCATCTATAAACAAAGATAACTGCTCCTGCATCTCTCTGTGTGCTTCTCAATCAGCTCCCTAGTTCAGTAGTCAATGGGCTGACTCCCTGATCAGTGCCCTGACTACTGAGCTAGGGGGCTGATTGAGACGCACCCTCTGTGTGTGCCTGCAAACATGCACTTGATTGATGTGACTGACGGGGCGGAGTCACGTGACTAAAACCAAAATAACCGACATGGGAAAATTTCGGTTTCGATTATTTTTCGATTAATCGTACATTAACGCACAGATATTGTCTTGTGCAGTCAATTATCGCTGCAAGAGAGATTGCCATCAAAAAGTTGATAATATTTCCCACAGAAGTTTTAAATAAAATGTTTAATATGACTGGCACGATAGTCAACAAGCACAGATGAACACCAGGGGCCCGTTCTTCGTACCTCGCTAACTCAGTTAGCTGGATTTGATTGTTGACGATTTGGCATGATCTTGGATTGTTTAGTTCTTCGACGCTCATCCTGGACTTGCTGTCATAGCAACAGGTCCGTAAGCTTAAACCTGCTCGCGAGCTTATTTCATGTAAACAGGATTAGATTGCATCTTGAGGTGATACTTAAAATCTGTCCCAGCCACTGCTACTTTATTACAAGAGTTCATTACTGAACCAGGGGCAATAATCTATTTAAATAATAATAATATACAAATTTTAAATTGTATATGAGAGTGTATATAATATTATAATGTTGTGTATAATACTATAGACACAGCCACTTGATTGAGCGATTTTGAATTTGTGATGGAATAATTACTTTATAATTGTATTGTAGGTTTGCACACATGTTGTACAGTTACTCTGAGCCGTGCATTAATTTAAGTGATGACGGATATTATGGGATGGCTTGATGCAGCGCAGGAGATGCAGAGAATTTGATCTTGACCCTTAAGAAACTTTAATACTGTCACGTTACAAATCTGCTTCAAATTGAATTACAAATTGAATTACAACATTGAAATAAAAATGTAAAGGGTGTACAAATAATGTATAAAATCGTGAATATAAATAATTGGTAATCATGTAAAAAAAAAAAAAAAAATTATCATTGATCTATTATGACAGCAACGTAATGATATCATATAATTAAAAAAGCCACCTGGCAAAAAACTTGACAAATTACACAAAAAAGCCCCAGGAATTTCTGGATCTTTAAAAGGAAACAGCCAAACCCAGATAAAAGTTATAATAGATAAATGTTTTTTTTTTTAAAGATGATTACCAATTATTTATATTCACGATTTTATAGTATTTGTACACCCTTTACATTTTTATTTCAATGTTGCAATTAATTAAATTTTTAAGTAAGTTAATTTGAAGCAGATTTGTTACGTGACGGTATTAAAGTTCAAGATCAAGTTCTCTGCATCTCTTGCGCTGCATCAAGCCATCCCATAATATCCGTCATCATTAAAATTAATGCACGGCTCAGAGTAACTGTACAACATGTGTGTAAGACTCCAATAATGTTATAAAGTAGTTATTCCATCACAAATAAATCTCTCAATCAAGTGGCTGTGTCTGTAGTATATACACCTTTTACACAACATTATATTACTTTTTTTATATTATTATTTAAATTGATTATTGCCCCTGGTTCAGTAATGAACTCTTGTAAAGTAGCAGTGGCTGGGACAGATTAAGTATCACCTCAAGATGCAATCTAATCCTGTTTACATGAAGCTCCCGAGCACGAACAAACCTGTTGCTGACAGCAAGTCTAGGATGAGCTTCGAAGAACCAAACAATCCAAGATCATGTCAAATCGCCAACAACCAGGAAAATGAAAAATATTATACATTTTATATACTTTATTTATTTTTTTAATCTCGATTGAACTCATGAAAGACTCTGGAAGACAAAGCACAATGCAGATAAAAAAGCTTTATTGACACAAGTTTTGTGATCATAAGAACAAAACGTGGATGCAAAGCTTAACTAAAAAAAAATATAATAATTTAAATTGGTTTCCCACTCTCCCCTTCATACAGGATAATATATAACCTGTGGGAAAACCTTTATGGGCAAATGCAAGATATGAGAGAAATTGCATTTAAGCAAGACAGAAACTTGCAATTTATTTGTGAGCATTCTGAATAAATAGATAGTGCACGAGAGGAAAAGCAACCAAGAGGGATCTGATAACGTAATTTATCATGACGACCCTCCACTTTCCCTGAGGACCTACATTTGAGTCCCACCCTGTTTGAACCACAGACTCTTTTGTCTGTTTATTTTAGAATGGGCTGCAACAATTCCTATTACTTTTATTCCCATTAGTCTGAACACGGCCATCAACCTTTTTCCTCATATATTATACTGTTCCACAAACAGTACAGTAAAATTATCTTAAATAGAACAAAAAAAAAAAGAAACTCAGAAAGAGTAGAATTTGGGAAGCTAAGTTTTAGGCGCTGCAACATTCATTTTGGGATTTTCTTGTCTGGTTTATTTTGCCTGGAGACATAATGATCCTGTCTCACGTCAGGTTGAAACCCATTCCTTTTAAAATACCTGTGCATGATGGTTTTCCACCCTGACAAGAAAAGAGACCCGACCTCTTTGTATAATCTGCTATTATACATACATAGCCTGTGCTAGTCTATACAGACGACACAAAAGAGAACAGGAATATGACTATTTACAGACCATGGATCTCTCTTCTGCATCACTATAAATCTTCATTATATGTACATATTTTCATTGTCCATGAGCAGACTCAGTTGGCCTGAGCGATGCGGGAGTCTGAGCCGATGAAGTTGAGCATCGTCTGGACCAACTCTGGCAGATCGTAGTCGTGCTTCCAGCCCCAGTCATTGCGGGCGTTGGAGTCATCAAAGTTCATGGGCCAGCTGTCAGCTATGTAGACAAAAACAAGAGCACACTCGATATTTTGCACCATTTATTTGTACCGAAATGTTTGCTTTGTTAGTGAAGATTTTTTGGCTCATACCTATAGCCTGTCGGACAGAGTCGATCTCATACGTGACCTGAAGGTCAGGCAGCTGTTTCTGGACCTCATTTGCAAGTTCCTCCGGAGTGAAGCTCATGGCATTGATGTTGTAGGTGCGCATACTGAGCGTGTCCGTCGGCGCCTCCATCACCTCCAGCGTGGCCCGCAAACAGTCGTCAATGTACATCATGGGCAGCCGTGTATCTGGCTTCAGGTTGCACTCAAACTTGCCGGTCTTGACTGCGTCATGGAAAATCTGCACAGCATAGTCTTGAAAGGCACAAAAAAATAAAACAAAAATAAGACTCATTGCTGCTTTTTGTCCAGCAGTCTCGACTGACGCTTATCTAGCTGTAACAGTAACAGCTGTAAAAGTACTTTCACATGTGATTTTAGGCAGTGGGAGGTGTGGTTCAAATAGCTGGAAGGCATTGGTGCAGGCTATCAGTAGATCTAAAAATACTCCGTGAACAACACCCCGTTTCTGAGCATGTGCCTGTTGCATAACTTCACTTACGTCCGTGAACAAGGTCATGTGGCAAAAACACAGATGGAGCAGAGTGCACCGTACCTGTTGTGCCACCGCCAGGCTGCGAGTCTGCAGAGATGATACCGGGGTACCGCAGACAGCGGAAGTCAAGGCCATAGCGGTGGTGGTAGTACTACAGAAAAAGAATGACGGGTAAAGATTAACATTCTGAGTGACATAAGGCCCAGGACAGTACTGAAAAAAGGGTTAGCCTCGTCTTACCTCCCCCATAAGCTCCGCGTGGACTTTAGAGACACCATATATGGTACGTGGTCTCTGCACACAGAGGTCAGGAGTGGGGTTTCGAGGTGAAGTTGGTCCAAAGGCACCAATGGTGCTGGGCACAAAGAGCCGAAGCCCGTGTTCTGCTGCAATGTCTAGGATGTTGTGTAGTCCTACAGAGAAAAAAAAGGTTATGAACTAATTAGTATTTATTGACATTTTCTGCCCAAAAGGAATCAAAAATGTTGAGCTATTTTAATAGTAAGATTTAATTTAAACACCAAGTAACTTTCTGTTTGATATTTGAAAGAGATTTTCCAGGTAAAACTTGGAAGTAGATTATCATGAGAAGTATAAAGAATATTCAATCTAACAGTATTGTCTAAATGCCACTAACGAAACACGGTAAAGCACTGCATTGTGTTCAAGTTTTCCAAAGTCTTACCCGTGATGTTGACTGCTCGTGCCAGTGCCACATTAGCTTCCCCGACAGCACTTAGAAGAGCACTGTAATGCACCAACCAGGTGATCCTGTTATTTACTACAATCTCTCGCAGGTTCTTGTAGTCCAGAATGTCAGAGTAGATAAAGGGTCCTGTGTGGGAATGGTTGAGAACTGTTAGTCAACACATCAGTGTGATCTGTCAAAGCTCTGTGCCTGGGGAATTGTATATTAAAAATAATGCTACTAATTATAAGAGATTGTACAGAACAGGCCATTAACCACCACAATTAACATAAGTAGCATTGTTACTGATCTAAATTAACATATGGAAAATATCAAATTATCCCTAACAATAACTACATTTGACAAACATCCGGTTTAAATGAGTATGGTTTATGTAATGCAATGATATGACAAAACTCACTTAATTGACAAATTGAGCAAACCCAATTATTTCTCTCATTAAATTATATTTTAAGAAATCACTGCCTTTCATTTGAGATGAACAAAAGACGTACCACTGTGAAAGACGTTGCTTGGTGGTTTCCTGATATCTGAGAGGATCACGTTGTTTTTTCCAAATCGCTTCCTGTGAAACGGGAATTATTGTTTTATAAGGTTTTCATGTAAAACTTATTCACAAATGATACACTTACAAATGCATCTATAAATGCAAAAACTGATCACATTTTTTTCCCCATGTACTGTAACTTGCATACCTTAACATTTTAGCAAGCCCAACCCCTAGTTGCCCGAGGCCACCTGACAGAGCGAGCAAAAAACAGTTAGGAACCACCTTTCTTAAAAATGTGCTAAAACATGGTGATCAACATATGAGACACAAGTCCCAACTTTAATGTCGTCGTTTTGAATACCTGTGATGAGAACTTTGGGGTGGTCCGTCTCAGAGAAGGACACAGAATGAAAGCTGGCATCAGATCCAGAGGTGACCTGACGCGGGGAAAAGCTAATGTTGCGTATCGCCACCGTCAGAGACTGACATCCACACGCAGAGGGCAGCAGGGCCTGCTTTGCCACCTTACTGAGGGCTCTGAGGACTGGCATACTCAGTTACCTGCAAAGACAAGAGGGTTAGAATGGTGTTGAGACATAACACATTGTCAGATCATTATCTCACATTATACATCACAAACAAATGAATGAATATTAAAAGAATAGTTCGCCCAAAAATGTGCACTGCCATCATTTAATCACCGTGTCCTTCCAAACCTGTATGACTTTCTTTCTTCTGTGGAACAATGATGACAGCCTAAGTCACCATTCACTTTCAGTGCATTTTCCCCCTCATACAATGGAAGTGAAAGGCAACATTGTCTTTTGCCTTACTTCCTTTTTTTTCTTTTGTTCCATAGAGGCAAGTCATTCAGGTTTGGTGGATACTGGACATTCACACATAAAAGGTTATGCTAGATTTAGATTAACATTTCGAGTTAAACATCGAACATATGTTTGTTATTTAAGAGCTATTTACTCAGGCAAAACATTCCGGTATCTATACAAACTTGAATTAACTAAACCTAGAGTAATTAAGTTCATCCTTCTTTTAAACTCAGTAAACTTGAGAGAACATTTCAGTAAATTTCCAGGTTGTAATCGTCGAACTTTCCTTACCTTGCAAATGTAAAGGCACGAAAGGAACGAGAAATGTAACTTGAGCGTATTTATACGGCCCCGCCCTCACCGGCAGCGAATCAGCACGCGAGCGCTGCTCTGGCACCAGGCCGAGCACGGTGGCAAGACGCCGAACACATCCTTCAAATTCGACCTCTTGCTAAAGACTTCATTGTGCCAAGTCTTTGTGGATTGCCATGTTCGTTTTCCTTCACAATGCCATTACACACAATCCGAGCCTTACTATCAGCCGGTTTGATCTTGAACGGAAAGGTCAGCCTTCTGGGAATTTAGATCAGTTAAGACTCGCTTTTTCACTGTAAACCCAGGAACATAATCCTGGGTTGTCTCGTTCCACGTTCACACACTATCCTGGTTTAGCAATTCATCCTTGTTAGACATGTTTCGAGATCGTAAACGCCGTATTAAAGTTCTTATTTGCATATTTAATACAGCACGCGACGAGCACGCGGCCCGTATTAATAACCGCTTGCTCATCGGTGCTCAAATGTCGCCACGTAGACCCTCTCGGGTCGCTTTCAGTATTCATATATATTATACAAACAAAATAATACGGTCTCTTCATAAAACACGTAACGTTAACCCATCTGCTACCGTTCTTCGACATTTTTTTTATCCATTTTACTCAGAAACTGAGACAAAACACTGCGCGTGAAAGCATGTATAAGATAAGTTACTGAGGAAGATCATGATTGGTTGTCTGTTGCTAAGCAATTAACAGTGTAAGGCAGTGCTAACCTAGTTTTAACATGACAAGTTATCTAACCCATGGTTAAAACCAGCCGATAAGGGAACTGAAGTGATGTGCAACCGTTACTTCTGCCGGTGTTCTGTCGCAAACCGACACGACGACACCCTATGAACGAACAACATCTTAAAATGACGACCACATTTTCAGAAATTGAATATTCTTTGTTTCCTGTTATTTTGTAAATACTATCGTAACACTAAAGGGACGTCTTGCGCTTTCGGCAAAGTGACAAAAGGATAAAGATATATAATGGACAACAGCATCTTGAGCTTCATTACAGGCCTACAATCACACATCAAATATTTGCAAAGATCTTTAAGACAAAAGCGATTCAACAGATAAACTATAAAGCATGTTATCTCTCCAGTCAAGGCCACAGGAAGCTAACGCTTAGATAAGGTTTGAATTGCAATCAATTTAATAGCAAAACGCAATCGATCTCAGTAAATGAATTCACTCACCTATTGACTATAATAAGATTCAGAGAATTGGCAAAAAAACGTGTTTTCCCAGTCGACGTGAGCAGCTTTCTTAATATGGCTTTCCGTCACTGACGCTTCTTTCACTATCTTCCAGTATTGCATCAGCCCGCCGTGGAGGTTTTATACCGCAGCACAAGAGGCTTTCAAGAGAAGCCGGCTGCGCTCTGATTGGCCAGCGCTGGAGGTGAGGCCCTGGCCACGCCCTCCTGACGTCTGTAGAACTGAAACATGACGACTGAGGGGTCTCTTCAGGGTTGCACATGTTCGACCACCCCTCTCAGCAAATGCAGTCAATTTGATTATGAGATGGGGGCGGAAAGTGAGAGCTAGTAAAGAGTGGGAGATAATTTCGTATTTCTTGTAGCATATTCTGTAATGGAGGACCAAACAAATAAATAAACGTCGCAATGAGAATTTTCTTTCACTAAATTTAGTAAGAAAATAGTTTTTTTTTTTTTTACATGTTAAGCCTACTATTTAAAGTCGGCACGAAACGGAAGTTGTGATAGTCTTTATTTCCCTATTGTGATGTATATCCAAGCGAATGCTTCTCAGGTAAGACAAAATGTAGGGCGGGACTTAATTTTGTCCATCGGGATTGATTGGATGTTTGTTGTTTGCTCTTGCTGTGATGTCATGTGAGTGACAGGTTGTCCCGCCCTTGCAGTATTAAACACGTCGTCAGAGAAGAGATTTTTTATTATTTTTTTTTTTTTATTGAACACGGAGAACAAAACAGAACAAAAATATACATCTACAAAGGTATTGATGAATACTAATAAACAAGTATTAAGCAAGGCACGTATTAGTTAAATATACAAATAATAATAAAACAAAATGACATATAGGGCCTATTTGGAAAAAAAAAAATGTATATAGCCTATATTAATAATAAGAGACCAAGGTCTCTTATTATTCCAAAAAATTTCTGGCCCTTATACAATTTATACATTCCAATGATGGAAAGTAATTACAAATAAAATCTCTTTTGAATACAGGAAAATACAGTCTTCACATTTGCATTTATGAATGACAAACTTTCCCAGAATCAACATTACATTAACAAAATTTTCATTTTTTTAAAGAGAAGAGAAAAAATAATGATGTGCATGGATAAATCAGTTATAATACTGAAATATTCCATAAAAAATAAGAATTGACCATTTTGATTGAATTGTCCACTATTTTAAACAGAATTTATGTTATTTATTTTTATAAATATAATTATTATTATTAATCTGCGAAGACCTCTAAAAATGTTTTGACACCTTTAGACAAAAATTAAACCTGAGCAACAGCGATGAACAAAAATAAAATATGAATCAGCCTTTTTTTTTTTATTGTTTCTGCTATTTTCTGCCAATGCTTGGACGACAATTCAGAGACAGGTTATGGTCTGCCACACACCATCAATAATTCATTCATTAATTAATAATAATGATAAAGCTTTCCTGTGATGCTTCAAGGCCATTTCCTCTCAAATCAATCGATCTAATCTTTACCCTGAAAATCTATTAAAATCTCAGATGCATCACTCCGAGGGCAGCATCAATACTTGGACAGATGTGTTATGTGTGCAGTTCATGGAGAAAGAAGGACACATCTTCCTCTTTCCACAAGGTTAAAAAGCATCTTCCACAAAACAAAATAGTGAATGAGTAACTCAAAGTGACACACTTTTAGGCTTGCGAGAGGTGTTTGCCCGAGGGGTTACTTCAGGTCTGCTACCGTCTCTGTGAACGACATCGTTTTTACAAAATTAAAAGCAGAATAAATAGCAAGCAGACATTGCAAAGAAATCGGAACTGATTCATCTTCACAGCTCAAGAGCTCCAGTACAAGGGGCATTTGAACCTTGAGTATAGCTGTATTAGGCCCGTCCCCAGGAAGTACTGCATGTTCCTGATAAAAAACAGGAAAAGCACACGTTTATGTGACGAGAGATATGGTGCTTTACACGGCCAACAGTTGGATATGCAGCAGAAGCTTATGTAAAACTGTTGCTGTTAACCATATTATATAACAATATGTGTATATATACACACACACACACACACACAAAAGTGTTGACTCAAAAAAAATAACGCAACAGTTTGCATACATTTTTTTGAGTTATGACTACTTTGAGTGAATTTACATTCAACCAACAAGCTACATTGAGTTAGAGGAACTTAATTTATAGCATAAACACACATTTTTAAGTTGATTACTCAGAAAAATGAAGTCCCTCCAACTAACAGAGCTGTAGCCCTGGGACCAATTCATCTTATCATAGCACATACCATAACTTATTTAACATGTATATTTATTGAACAAGTAAAATATTACTTGTCACTGGCATTAGCACAGTCATTGCTTATAGACCTTCATCTACTCTTCAGCACAATGATAACCACACAAACGTCAACATTATGGAAACTCTTTTAAATGTCAAACATAACGGCATTATACACTAACAGGTCTTTCCCTTCACTAAAAACAAATAAATTAACACTTGATTTCAACATTTATTCTTCTTATCCAGTCCTATGCAAAGCATGCTGGGACTAAAAATCCACCACCTAATTTCCAAAGTTATCAAGACCATTTCATTAAGTTACTACAATGTAATAAAAAAAAAAAAAAGCCAATTAACACAGAAATCTAAGTTTAAATTACTGACGATAATAGGTTGATGTAACGATCAACATAATTATGTCAACAGAACTCCACAAAATAATGTTTGCAACTTAAAGGTTTTAAATAAAACATTAAATTAGAATTACTTTTTAGAGTGTGGCATGACATTATTCCTAATAATGTGTTGGTCCCCCTTTTGCTGTCAAAACATTCCTGACCCAGCAGAGCATGGACTCCACTAGACCCCTGAAGGTGTGCTGTGGTATCTGGCACCAAGATGTTAGCAGCAGATCCTTTAAGTCCTGTAAGTTGCCTAAGTTGTGAGGTGGGGCCTCCATGGATCGGACTTGTTTGTTCAGCACATCCCACAGATGCTCGATTGGATTGAGATCTGGGGAATTTGGAGGCCAAGTCAACACCTCAAACTCGTTCTCCTCAAACCATTCCTGAACCATTTTTGCTTTGTGGCAGGGCGCATTATCCTGCTGAAAGAAGCCACAGCCACCAGGGAATACCGTTTCCATGAAAGTGTAAGAATATAAAGAACCAGGCCAGACTGTCTGGATGAGTAACTTTCAGAAAGACTGTCTGAAAATGAATGAACATCTGAATCCACACATACAATCATCACTCTCATCTGAGACAACGCCCCACTGGGTGAATCAACTGAGAATGGCTTTATTTGCATGTATTTACCTTGTCCCAAACTTCCCCCAAGCTCTTAATCTCCTCTCCTGGGAGATCACAATAGATTTTGGGTATATTTCAATGTCACTTCTCACTATACAATATTATATGCGTTTAGTATCGTTTGAAATGTCTCAGTGCGAATGGTACAAAAATCTCATAAGCACAGAAATACACAAGTTAATAAGAGTTTTTAGAGCTTAGAGGTATTTTACTTATGATGGTGGGTGTGGCTGTTGGAGCCATTTGGTTTCCTTTCAATCAAGCCAAATGGGAATTCGACTACATGCATTTCCATTTGAAACAGTTGATGATCTGGTCTGAGTTATTTAAAGCGATCCCAACAAACATGAGACGTCCGCACGACGTGCTGATCACGTCTATATTGCGTCGGTCCGTCCAGGACTATATCTGCACGTCAACACGACGTGCAAATCCGGCACGGTATCCGGACGTCTAACTGCAACGTCTCTCGGACGTAGATATGAAGTTCAATATTTACGTGCAGCTTGGAGGTTGTTTGGACGTCCGTGGACGTGCAAGACTGGCAAAGAAAACTGAACGTTGCGACACACCCAAGTATTAATATATTTAAGTGAAAAAAGATAGGTAGTCAAGTAAAACATTATATAAATTATAAAATATTTTTTCATGGCTTACCATTACATACATATTGTTGGGCAAGCCTATAAAACACTACAATTACACAAAAGTTTTAAAGATTTATTAAAATAAAATTGTAGATATGGGGTAGATATAGGTTTTCTTGATGATGCATCAGCCAATGTGTTATTGGAAATAAATAGAAATATTTGCTAATTTAGTTGTTATAGCACAAAAAGTCAAATAATAAAAGAGGGGTAAGGTGCTCCCTACCTGGGGTTTTAAAAATAACAATAACATCATGCTACTTGGTTTCCTCTGTGTTAATTCTGGGGTCTAATTTTATCTTTTAACTTCAAAACAAAAACTATGACTTTTACTCCACAATTCTAAAAACAATTGTGTCCACAAAAAAATTAAAACACAAAAAGATTTGGGGTCATCTTACCCAATAACACTGACCAGCGGGTCCAGACCTTAAATTTTGGTGGGGCAAATTCTGGGTCTTACCACTATTTATGATAAACGGTTTGTATTATATTCTTATTGACAATGCAAGCACACTTTTGGAAGATGTGTGATGTCCGTGCATTATTCAGCCTGAGGGCAGTGCTTTAATGTTGATTATAATGCATAGAATGCTATCAAATTCCCTTAATGTTGTATTTATAGCCTCTGAAGTTTACAAGTTGTGGAGGAACTTGTGTGAGGAAAAGTCATGTCTATTCTTGAAACAAACAAATCTAACACAACTATATTATTTTGATGCTACTCCACATATACCTGCAGAAAAACAGACATACCAACTATTTGCTCACCTGATGCAGACTAATATACACATAGCTTTGAAAATATTCAGCTTACATTATGACTTGAAATATAATTGGATACACTTAAAAAAAAACATCTGCTGCATAATGTTGAACACATTTACCATTTATTTTTGTTCAAAGGTTTATTATATTTTCTATTAGATTAATATTTTGGTGAGACACTGCCTCAACTGCTGCTGACACAAACTCTGTTGTACTCAGAGGGGATCTGCATACCAGCCCCACTGCAGTACGCATATGGAGAAAATACTCTTTCCTGTAAAACTGACATTTTTTCCTTCCAAACCAGCCATAAAAGAGGAACAGATGAACACCTGCAAATGAAATGATAGATTTTTATATGAGAAAAAAAAAAACCTTGAGGATCAACACAACAGATTGTGTGTCTTTTTAATTAAATGCATTCAAACATACTCAAATAGCACTCCATGCTTCACAATTCCTCCTGCTTTTCTGAACAGGAACAGAAAAAAGCTTAAGGCTCACAAAAAACCTATTTCAGCACCATTTCTCATCCAGTCAGTAAAACAAAATGAAGTAATACAATAATGAAAATAATAAATGCATAAAAAGGTGCAAAATTAATAAAAATAATAATTTGGAATTGCTTTCATATGATTAGACCTTATATACCTATTGAAGCAGCCATATTGCATATGCAGTTTTTTTTCACATCCATTGTGCTGTGTGAACATTGAGTCAGGCTCCTCAATCTGTTATTATTGAGGGATGCGATAATGCAGGCTTTTAATGTGGTTTCACCAGAAATTTGGACAGTTGCATAAGTAAAAAAAGTTGTTTTGATATTAAGTTTGATGCAAAAAGAAGAATTTCACTTCAACAAAGGAAAAAAGACATGGATGGAGGGCAGAGGCCACCTGATCTATCTGCCTTTGATGAAAGAATGGCAGCAGTAATAGGACATTCAAGCTTGAGTGGCATTATAGAAAGGACTGAGAGTGGAGTGGAACAAATACAACACGGTAATTTTAATGAATACATTTTTTTTTATTTAAGCAGTTGTATTTTTAAGTAATGTGCATCACAACAACAACACTTCTGGCTTTTGCAGATCATCAATACACAGCCGATTGGAATGAAAAAGCTGAGGTCCAGCCATCAACTTCCCAAGCACCCACCTTCCGATATGTACAGAGACGCACCTGTGCGAGTCCTGACCGACTTGCTTGATAGTCAAGATGCATATTGTTGCCGTTAAGGGTGTGGCAGCTGGCCTACGGGAAAGAAATGAGACACTGAATAAAGTGCAATTTACATTTTTGAACATTTTATGAGACATTCACAACACACACACACACACACACACATAACCAACACCCTAACACTAACCCTAACACTAACCTACACGAACACACGCACACACCTAAACACACACACACATAACCAACACCCTAACCTACACACACACACCTAAATGCACACACACACACACACACACACACATAACCAACACCCTAACACTAACCCTAACACAAACCTACACGCACACACCTAAACACACACACACACATAACCAACACCCTAACCTACACGCACACACCTAAACACACACACACATAACCAACACCCTAACCTACACGCACACACACACACATCCAACACCCTAACTCTCCTAACCCTAACCTACACGCACACACCTAAACGCACACACACACACACACACACACACACACACACACACACACACACACACACACACACACACACACACAACCAACACCTAAACCCTAACTCTCCTAACCCTAACCTGCACGCACACACCTACACGCGCACGCACACACACCTAACCAACACCCTAACACTAACCCTAACCCTAACTCTCCTAACCCTCTTAACCCTAACCTACACACACACACACACACACACACACACGCACGCACACACCTAACCCTAACCTGCACGCACACACACACATAACCAACACCCTAACCTAATCCTAACACTAACCCTAACCCTAACCCTACCCCTGACCCTAACCCTAACCCAACCTAACCCTAATCCTAACACTAACACTAACCCTAACCTAACCCTAACTCTCCTAACCCTCTTAACCCTAATTTTCATTTATAGCATGACTGAGAAATATGACGGAGAGTGAAAAATGTGCCAACCAACCCCGCTCTCCCCTACGCAAAAAAACAGTATGCGATCATAGTAGTATGTCCGAATTCTTAGTATTCGGTCGTGAAGTAAACAGTGTAGAAGTAATAGTGGAGCTCTGCAGCCTTGGTTAAAGTGACAATTTTTCACTTTTAAAACGGCATTTTCCAAAAGATGTGTAAAAACCTTGCATAAAACCATGTCAAATTATACTTGTTATCCTCATGAATGAAAGTTAGAAATGTGTGGGACTTTTATAAAGTGAATTTTACATAAAAGCTGTTTTTTGTATAAAAACCTTAAAAATATATATATTTAATTTATTTATATAAATGTTAAAAATAAAAATAATCCAAAAGCTGATCAAATATGGAGTAAAAACGTAAATAAACTGAGTAAAATTACATTTTAGAGAGAGAGAGAGAGAGAGAGAGAGAGAGAGAGAGAGAGAGAGAGAGAGACTGTTATAATATTAAAGAAACACAGATTCAAATTGGGTACTCAATAGCAGATTTCTTTTTTTTTTTTGGTCGTCATTTAGTAATATAAGGCAAGGTATCATTATATAAATGTACATTCTTTTTTAATAAAATAAAATATATACATTTTAATACTTCTGTCACCAATTCTTCATCGCGTGCCAAGCCCGCGAAACCTGACAGCGGGCATAGGCTATATAAACTGGAGTCCGTGCCCATCGCGCGCACAGCCATTCTCACATCAGAGGGGACTACAGCGCCGCCAGTTTTTGTCTGAGGTAACGTTTTTTTTTTACTTAAACGTTTTATTTAAATGAATTTATTCAAAACAAATGCCCACAACTAAACAAAATGATACACAATATGTAGACATGATAATAATAAAAAGTATTATAAGGACAGTCTGAGTGGAACTTTCTTTTCTGGTATGGCCGTTATATAAAACTTATATAAAACTCAACTGTCATAAAATTGTCATTTCCATTAAATGTACCACATTTACTTCTCACACTGGTTTTCCGTCTTTTCTGTGTGCTACAACCACTCGTCTGCACTGTTAAATGCCGGTAACGTTGTGACCGTTAATGCCGTTATGTCTGTGTGACGTCATTTGCACTAGGAATCCTATGATATTTTGCGGCTCCCTACTTGACAAAGTTTATTTTTTTTGCTGAGTCGTTGCGTGTGCCGCGATTGCCACGCTTGCTGCCTCCTTTGTGTGTGTGTGTGTGTGTGTGTGTGTGTGAGAGCGAGAGAGAGAGCGAGTGCTTTGGCTGGTTGACAGGAACAGAATGTGAGGCGGATTGAGATGTCCAATCAAATCAAAGTAGGCGGGGTTTACGTTCTCATTTGGCTCGTACAATCTTCACACAGACGAGAGCGTCAATCTATCGCTTAATGCCGTTGCGGAGAAAGACTATTCTCCGGTGAAATCACAAGCCAAAATGCACACAAACGTGTCCAAGCTCTTAATATACATCATTGATGAACATCTTTGATTTTAATGAAGAAAAAAAAAACTATAGCGGATTAGAACCTGAAACCTTTGGCACATTTTACAAAAACTCTACCACTAGACCACAAGAGAACTTGAATGTTGCATCTATATTTATTCAGTCATGCGAAGAATCTCGGATATACTAATAATATATTTGACACTAATTAGTGTAAATATTGTTTGCAAATAGAGAATTAGACCTAGAATTTCGTTCACTGTTCTGTTTGATTTGGCTTTGCTTTGAATTAGTCTATTATTTGAAACACCCCCAGGTAAATTGAGTTTGAGACCCCTGCTTTAAAACAAATTAATTATACAATTAGTATCAATAATAATAATCTTCACTTCACTGGAAATTGATGCGCTTTTCATTGGAAATGAACACGCTTGCTCTTGGCTGTGAGCGCACAGGCTCCCGTCTCTCCCTTGCTGGTGCGTGCACTTAGACATATAGACAAAATATTCGCCATGCGTAATTTTATAATTAAATAATATATAATATAAAACAACAACAACACTAATGCATTTCAATAATAAAAGTGCATCTTACTGTGACTTAAAGTTTATTATTGGGGGTTGTAGGCCTCATCAAATGCATTCTTCTGCGATTCGTGCATTTCAGATGTTATTGCACATAGCCTACTCATTAATCAGAGCTTTTTTTTTACTTTGAGAATTTATACCATTACAATAATTATCTTCTCTCTTTTTTCAGTGTCTAGTGTCGTCTGATTTTTGTAAGTGATCAATCTATCAGTATTTTTAACTTGCACAAACATTTGCAATACCTCACTCACATTCTGTCATGTTAATTATTATTTTTTCTTCTTCTGATTGTGTCTCAACAGCTAAATCCACCCCAAAGGCTCTTTTTAGAGCCACTACAAGAAGTGTATCTTTGGCTTTGTAAGTATATGTTCTGACTGCCTGTCAGACAAATTCTCAGTATTTTGGGTTTTAGATTATGCAGGGGTCTCAAACTCAATTTACCCGAGGGCTGCTGGGGGTAGACTCTGGGTCAGGTTGGGCCACATCAAGTATTCCACAAAAAAAGTAATAATATATGTTTCACATATTCAAAAAAAGGAACACAACTGATCCAATCTTCTCAGTCTTTATTATTAACAGTTCTTCAACATGTTCAGAATGTTTCTTCTGAACATAAACTGTTCCTCTGAATTTGAACTTTCCTCCAAGTAGGCCATAAAATATCATCCCACGTGTTTGAGACCCCTGTGATACAGCAAGTCAGAGTCATCATTGTCTTAGAAATATTTTAAAGGGATAATTCTACAATCCTGCATCACTGATTTGCCATGTTCAAATTAGTCAATAATGATCAAATGAAAACTGGATACATTTCATTTGTACAGACATTTTGGAATACCTCACATTGTCATGTTTTCTCTCCCTTCTGCTTGTGTCTCAACAGCGGCTAAAATACACCCAAAGGCTCTTTTCATTACAAGGAGCTAATCATTGGCTTTGTAAGTATTCTGACTGATCGTCAGACACTTATTGGGGTTTAGATCAAGTAAAGCTACGTTCATGTAGCAAATCAGAGTCATTAGTGTCTTATAATAAAGGCTCTACATTTATGATCCTGTACCATAATTTAAAATGTAAATGGTTTATAATGTTGGTTTGTAAATAATAATTGTTCTTTTAAAGGTTGTTTTAAAGGTGCTATAAGCGATGTCACACGTTTTTTTAGGCCAAACATTTTTTTATGTTAGATTTATCTTAGATAATTATATCAACATAATTTGATAAACAATTCATTTGGTAAGGTCTATACTGTACTCTCAACAATTGTAACATATCATTTCTATTTCTATTTTTTCTTTATTAGATTGCACGTCATTCTCCATCGATCCAGCCTTATCCACATCGTAGTTTTTTCTGCCATCTTTTTTTTAAGGTATGTATTTTTCTTTGCTTACAGAGATAGTTCACCTAGAAATTGAAATTTCCTGTTAATTTACTAGGCCATCCAAGGTGTAGGTTACTTTTTCTTCAGCAGAATATCAAAGGAGATTTTTTATCAGAAACCATGCTACTATCTCTCTCAATGATTTAAAACATGATCAAAACACTCTATTTTAATGACAAAATTTCAAATAAGAGGGCAAGTGACAAATATCGATCAATAATCGGCCAGTAATTGTTTGTTAAAATCGGTATCGGTCCCAAAAAAATCATATCGGTGCATCCCTAAATAAAAATCACCTTGGATGGACTCACGGTGAGACAATTAACAACAATATCTCAGTTTTGGATGAACAATCGCAGGGCTTGACATTAACGCTTGTCCGCTTGTCTGGGACAAGTGGATTTTTTGAAGGGGCAAGTGAAAAACAATTTTACTTGCCCGACGGACAAGTATCCTGGTTAAAACGTCAAAACAAAAAATAAGTAGGGAATCACCAAAGTGCAATAATGATTTGTGTTTTGCTCGGACAACTGAATGACAGATTTACTTGTCCGAAGGACAAGCGTGTGAACAGGCGAATGTCGAGCCCTGTCTCAGTAATGTTTGTGTGTTTATTTTTATTATTTATGTACTCATCTTGGTCATTTCATGTGTTTTTGTTAGCTATCTGGACCCGGGGCCCGTTTCAATAAGGAGGTTCAAAGTTAAAACATGAACTCTGAGTTGACTTACCCTGAAATGGGAAACTCTGGCATACAGCCTGTGTTTGCTTCTGTGAAAGACAAAAATACGAGAGATGAATACTTAATGTGACACATTTCATTCACATTGGTAATTCAGTTACCTACTACCCTTCAACAGGGAGGAGTTTTCCCAACACTTTCTGCCTCTGATGGCTTTAAGTGTCCCCTCCGACCCCACAATGGAGTGTATTTATCAAGCCTCAGAACACGGCTAAGAATTCACTTAAGAGTAAAAAAATTATTGGCTCAAAGCTAAGCTTAAAAGTTAGTTATCAAGCATATCAGTCGTAATTAGGGGTGTAAACTAAATTTTCTAAGTGCGTGCATAATCCTCATGGCTAAAGATATAGGACTTCCAGGATCCAATTGTACAAGATAATCGCAGACCATTATTAACAGCAAAGAACTCTCAATACTCTAGAACATAATAAGAAACATAGAAAATGCTCACCTATCGCAGTGAAGTAACGAAGTCAATAGACCAGTTGAACGCTCCCGAGATCATCTTCTTTAGAATTTACATTGTGGTTGAAACACATAACAAGAGTTCAATTTTGAATACCATCACGAATGAAAACGTTACGCCGATTTCACACAACAGTTCAATAAACAAGTAGTTAAAATTAAGTCACTTTTAGTTGCAATATTAACTAGTTTTGTTCTGCTTCAGCAGTGAAAATAGCTCCAAAGATCACTGGAGAACCTTAACGCATCTCATAGCAACAGTCAACCGTGTTTTCATCACTGAATGATTCTGCGTTTTGAACAAATTGATTGCCCTCTGAACGAATCTTTTGAACGAGTTACTCAATGACTCACTCATTAAGACCGACACTTGCTGCCACCTAATGGTGTTTTTTTTATTTTTAATGCAGTTGTATTTTTTTCTAGTGTAAGTGGCTTATTTTGATTGGCAACAGTCCTAGAGTGTCTTAATATTCTGATATAATGTTTAGTTGTAATATCTTTATGAAAGTAACTTTCATTTACTTACCTGAATTTATCAATAAACCTTCTCTCTCTCTCTCTCTCTCTCTCTCTCTCTCCTCTCTCTCTCTCTCTCTCTCTCTCTCTCTCTCTCTCTCTCTCTCTCTCTCTCTCTCTCTCTCTCTCTCTCTCTCGTTCTGATTCCTGACAGTTAAAAAGTAATTGACAGTCAATTATTTATTAGTAATAATTTAGCAAATAATAGGATCGTCAGAGGTGAATTATAAACCCATATATCAGATATTAAAGGGGCTATATCATAGACCGTAAAAAAATATGGACGACGCGACTTCATTGACTTCCGCTGACCACCGGCCACCGGGGGGCGATCGAGGCGCGGAAGCTTAAATTTTTGACCGGAGCACTACAGGCTTGTGCTATATGCGTTTTTCTGAAATTTAAACTCGCGACTGACACCTGTGGCCAAAAAACAGAACTGCTCTTATTTTCTGCTCGCTCTCGCAGCGGTGGTGACGTCACATCCGCAGACAGCGCGGGAAAAAACGACCCGCCAGAAAATAGGAAAAATAGGATACAGGCTTATAGGTGCACCCACTGTGAGCGGACATGGTGTCAGGATGCTCATCAGGAGATGTTTGAGTCATAAATGGTAAAATAAAAAGGCTATTGTTACGTTTATTTTGGGGAAAAAGTTGCATATAGCCCCTTTAAATATGGCCAGAAAAATCTAAAAAGAATACTGGATATAGGAATATAGGAACCCTGATTATTTGCAGTAGAAATTATTTTAAGTGGGAACGCAAAAAGTTGCAAACGAAACATGAATAAAACATGAATTAAAATAATTGAAATACAATTGAAATAAAAGAAAAATTTATAAAAAATATATATTTATTTGGTTTAACTTGGAAAAATAATCCAAATTGGTATTGAAATATTAAAAAGTTAATCTTACTTTTATAAAGTTATTCCAACTAAATAACTAAATAACTAAATTTACCAAGCTGAATTTATCATACTTAATGTTCTAAGCACATGCAACGTAACAACATTTAACAACGTATTAACAACATATTAACAACGTATTAACAACAATGTAAAACAAAATATCATTCAAAAAGTTGAGTTGAGTGAACAAAATAATATTTTTGCAGTATAATATTATGTAGAATTACATGTTTTACAGATGGCTTACTTGAAAACATGGCGAGAAAGAAAAAGAGAACTGAATGAATTTCTGCAAGATTCAGATAGTGATGACTTTCCACTGGGCATGCCAAATGTTTCTGACAGTGACAATGAGCCAGAGACTTCAAATAGTTCAGACAGTTTTGAATGCAACAATGATGACAACCATGGGTCTACAGAGTCAGAAAAAGAACCAAATGATGAACAAGTGAATGTAAATTTAGAAGATGACTTGAGAGAGTGGGCCACGACAAACAGAGAGACTCACAGATCTGTGAATCAGTTACTGTCAATATTACGAAAGCAAGGGCACCCGTTGCCTATGGATGCCAGAACACTTCTTGCTACACCACAAGACAAAACATCAGTGGCTAAATGCGGCGGGCAGTACAAGTACTTTGGCTTAGAAAAGGGGATCTGCCCATTTTTAAGCCAGACAGAGAGTAATGAGGTACACCTCAGTGTTAACATTGATGGCATCCCTCTTTTCAAAAGTACCGGCATCCAATTCTGGCCAATACTGGCAAAATTTGGTAATTTTGACCCATTTATCGTTGCTATATTTTGCGGACAAAAGAAGCCAAGTCCCCTTGACGAGTTCCTATCTGACTTCTTGAATGAGTACAAGCATCTGAAGGACAATGGACTTAGTTATCAAGACCAGACTTACACTGTCAAAATTAAAGCTCTGATCTGTGATGCGCCAGCAAGAGCATACCTGAAATGTATCAAGAATCACAATTCTTACGAGAGCTGTGAAAGATGTGTAATCAGAGGCGATTATGTTGAGGGAAGAATTGTGTTCAATAAAAAGGAATGCCCCTCTCGATCAGATGAAGCGTTCAGTAGAGCAGAGTACAGCAACCATCAAACAAGTGTCAGTCCCTTAATTGCCGCAGGAATACCTTGTGTAAGTGCCTTTGTACTAGATTACATGCATTTGGTCATCTTGGGAGTAGTCAGGCGCCTCTTGACATTCTTGACTCGTGGCCCAAAACTCTGTCGTCTATCTGCAAGGCAAAAGGAAGAGATAAGCCAAAAATTAAGTGCGCTGAGAGGAAAGATGCCAAGCGAATTTGCACGGCAACCCCGGGGTTTGCACGAACTGGACAGATGGAAGGCCACAGAACTACGTCAGTTTTTGTTGTACACAGGACCTGTGGTGCTGAAAAATGTGTTGTCTCCTGAGAAGTACCAGCATTTCTTGTCATTGACAGTAGCCATGTCAATAATGCTGGAGCAAGATGACAGGACAAGGAATGCTTACCTCCAGTTCGCTCAAGAAATGATGAAGCACTTCATCATGTCCAGTGCTGACCTGTATGGAAACTGTTTCCCTGTGTACAATGTACATGGACTGATCCATCTTCATGAAGATGTCACACACTTTAACTGCTCACTAAATGAGATTAGCTGTTTTCCTTTTGAGAATTTCCTGCAACAAATAAAAAAATGGGTGAGGAATGGAAGAAGTCCTGTTGAACAAGTCACCAGGCGTATGTCAGAAATTGAACATGCAAAAGTGAACAAGAGCAAAACACAACCTGACATACAGCCTGTGTTTGCCTCAGTGAAAGACAAAGACTGTTGTTTTCTCTTGAGAGATGAAAGCTTTGCTTTCATTCGAGAAAAAAATGCAGACGGAACTTTTGATTGTGAAATTCTGAACCAGCGCCACACGTCAACACTGTTTCATCAACCATGCAGTTCACGTCTTCTGAATATAGTGTGCACAGAAAATGGGCGGGGCAGGATGAAAAGAAGACTCCTTCTTCAAAAAGATCTTCTCCGTAAGGTGGCCTGCCTTCCACGAGAATCTGGAGGTTATGTCCTCATACCCCTACGACATGCCATGGAGCACAGATCATAAAGGTTGAATTTAGTCTAATCAATATTTTAATTGACTGTATAAGAGTATGTGATCAAGAGTAATCATGGCAGAGCCCACAGTATTATTGAAAGAGATCATGTTTGGAATTACTGGATCGAAGCAAAAAGCGGCACTCAGGGAACTGGCTGAGGAGGCAGAGAAAGAGAGATTCTGGTTATGGCTCAGAAGGAAAGACCCCAGGTGGGGAAATTAAGGATCATTGGGCCACATTCTGATAAAAATCTATACTTTCTCCTATTCTACAAGTTGATATGGATATGGACTTATGCTAAATAAAAAAGTAACATGCATCTTAAAGCAACATGCATTTACTGTCTTTTTCAGGTCATGTATGCCAGGGCTGTGTGGGTGGAGAATGGAAGGGAGACGGAGGGTACAGTTCCTAATAATTGGATAGACATAAATAAGAAAACAGTTAGATGGCCAAACACTAAAGTAAAAGAATCATACAAAATGAAAAAGGACCCCCAGGACGACTGGCTGATGTTCCAACTAATTAAGATAAAAATTACTTCAGGTAAGTTTAGATTAAAGAATGGTTTGAAATAGTGTTAATTCCATTATTAGTATGTTTAATACAGTTGTTACAATGTTTATTACACAATTGCATGTGACTTCTAGGTAATATTCGTGATTGTGAAAGCTATTACCTGACCAGCCAAGCTGAGGAGGAGGAGGAAGAGGTAGTGTTTGGGGGCAAGAGGAAAAGAGCAAAAAGACCTTTTGATGACTATGTTGTTGGTATGTTTCTCACTGAATAAACAAATCTCAAACATTGAAATCTATTACTTGAACACCATTTTTAAACATTTATGCTTTAAAACAAATGTTGATTTGAACAGATTCTGATGAGTTGGAGGAGGAGAGCATGATGGGTAACTATTTCATACAATGGCATTATATTCATTATACATTAAGTTGGAGATGGATATTTCTTACTTTTGACTTAAATTGCATCTTTGTAGGAAACAAGCTGCCCCCCTTTCCCATTGCACCAAGAAAGTTAAAGCCAGTAGCGGAAAATTCAACTTGTGAGTATTGATGACATAATTTGACAAATACAAAAATGATTTATTATACATAAAATAAAAGCCATTACACGTTTATTTTTTCATGTTTCAGACACTGAAATTCCAGCCTTGCCCAGTCCAATTGAGTTTGCTGGTGGGTCTGGGGGCGGAATGTCCACATCCAGTGAGTATTTATTCATCATATTAAATCAGCCACTGTTTTATTTAAGAAACAATCATGCTAAATTAGTTCTTTGTGTGTTTTTCAGACTCTCAACATGCAAAACAAAAGAAAGCTGGAAGGCCTAAATCCAATGCTGGCTCCAGGCTCAGTGTCACACCAGGGCACAGCGACAGTTCAAGGCACAGCATCACATCAGGGCACAGCAACCGGTCAGATCCAGTCACAGTGTTATATGATAAGATGAGATAAATAAACAAACATGTTTAAGTGACAAAAATGAATATAAATAAAATAACAGGTCCAATGATGGCTCCAAGGACTACAGTGTCAGGTACAGGCACAGCACTGGATCCAGGAACGACAGCATAAGGTCAGTGTCAGGTGTCAGGTCCAGAAACGATAGTGTCAGGTCCAGACACAGCACTGGATCCAGGAATGACAGCATCAGGTCTGGGAACGATAGTGTCAGGTCCAGACACAGCACTGGATCCAGGAATGACAGCATCAGGTCCGGGAACGATAGTGTCAGGTCCAGACACAGCACTGGATCCAGGAACGACAGCATCAGGTCTGGGAACGATAGTGTCAGGTCCAGACACAGCACTGGATCCAGGAATGACAGCATCAGGTCCGGGAACGATAGTGTCAGGTCCAGACACAGCACTGGATCCAGGAACGACAGCATCAGGTCCAGGGACGATAGTGTCAGGTCCAGGGATGACTGCATCAGTTCCAGGCACAGCATCAGTACGAGGCATGGTGAGCATGAGGCCACAAATATCAACAAAATGCTTTGCAAGTAGCATCAGTGCACCACTAATTTTACACACACAAATAATAATAATAATAATAATAATTCCAGATTTTTTTATCAAGTACAATTATGATCTAGATCTATGAGCCTAGATCTGTTAAAGCTTTCCTGAAAAGACTTGTTTTCTAATACAGGTACTGGAGATGCAGGGTGTCAGCAGTCAACTGATATATTCCCAATGCCAACAGCAAGTAAGTGTTAAAGTTTTTCAAGCAATGTCAAACTGTACCCAAACTGAACTAAATAAGATACATTGTGCATGCAAACTAGGAGATGTTCTTATTAATCAAGACTTACAATTGTGGAATATGGTGCTGTTTTGTATCATTATGGTAATGTAGAATAACATTTATCTTTCTTCCTGAAAACAATTAATGTATACTACAGGTAAATAAATATATGTTTACAGTACTATAAATACTATATACTGTAAGTAGGTTCCCCTCACTCCACAGTAAATCTTTTAAATTTAACGGTATTCGGAACAGAACAAGAATGAAAATAAAAGTAGCAATAAACGTCAAGCCAAAACTAAGTAATTTAATGCTAAATTAAGGCTAACTGAAACAGAAACTGGGATGGGCTCATATAATACCTTTGGCATAATGTTTCCATATTTACAGTATATTTAGATGCTAAATTATTATTTATTTAAATAAATAAATGATTAATAAATTATTAATTCATTATTATTTATTTTAATAAATTATTGGCTTTGTGCTTCACTCGCATTTCATTATCCACATAAAACATCATCCTTTATATGCGCAAAAATGTGTTTTTGGCATTACATCATGGTGTGGCAGTTGCACTTAAAGGGTTAGTTCACCCAAAAATGAAAATTCTGTCATTAATTACTTACCCTCATGTCGTTGGACACCCGTCAGACCTCCGTTCATCTTCGGAACAGAAATTAAGATATTTTAGTTGAAATCTGATGGCTCTGAAAGGCCTCCATTGGCACAATGGCACGGTACACTCTCAAGACCCTTAAAAGGTACTAAAGACGTCGTTACAAAGTCCATCTCACTACAGTGGTTCTACAATAACTTTATGAATAGGCGACAATAGTTTTTGTGCGCAAAAAAACCCTAAATAACGACTTACATAGTGATGACGATTTCAAAACAAGTAGTGTGTAGTAGAGTGTAGAGTACCATTGTGCCAATGGAGGACTTTCAGAGCCATCAGATTTCAACTAAAATATCTTAATTTCTGTTCCGAAGATGAACGGAGGTCTGACGGGTGTCCAACGACATGAGGGTAAGTAATTAATGACAGAATTTTCATTTTTGGGTGAACTAACCCTTTAATGGCACAGATTGTAGGCTATACAGACTTTATACTAATTTAAATTAAGCAGTATGCTATAGTTTTTTATATGTGTCATGGTCACGAGTTCAGTCACTGCATCTGCACTACATTTCACATCTTTCCTTCTGCTCTCCTGCTCACTGTCAGCAATCACTCAGTCACAATAAACACCAGTTAAAAGGACCTGCCACACACACACACTTGTCTAGTCTCATCATATACTTAGACTGTATATTTGTGGATTATCCCTTACCTGATGGATACTTACCTCCTCGTAAGTCTCCAAGTGTTCGTCCCTCAAAGAAAAGAAAGTTATTCTTAAATTATTTCAGTGATAATTGACCGTCTCCATTCAACTCATCTGTTTTGCTATATTGCTACGTTGATTCCATTATCCTTTTTGTAAATAAAAGCTTAGGAACTTACCAGTCTCTCCAGTCTATGTTCGCTGACAATATGTCTGGTTGACTATATTTTATTTTTATAATGAACAGTCTGTGATGTCCAGTTAGCAATGCTAGAACTGATATTTTCAGATCATCATCTCAGGGAAGTGAGGTTCTTCCCCCCCACCCCCCAAACCATACAGCCCTAATAAATGTGTTTCTTTTTTATTTCAGAATTTCAGAAAAAAGTCTTGAGTAAATTAATTGAAATTCACATGGAGGTCAGACGCCTTGGCAGAAGTGAGCCTGCCTTTTCACCCACTCATATTAAGAGGTTGAAGTCCATGGAGGATTTCCAGAGAGAGGAGCTACTCCTCAATGACAGAAAAGCTTTTGATAACCTGGTAGGATTTACAAGAGAGAGTCTGAAAGTAATGATTGGTATTACAAAGTATACAGTGCACTTGTTCCCCATGATTTTCTCCCCATACTCCTCTGAGAAACATATGTGTCGGGGCTCTTTCACCAATGAATGTATATAAAATTATATTGTTGCGAAAAGTTGCTGTGGATTATAATTTGTTAAATGCACTCAATTTGCTTCACCATGCTCAGGCATAATGAATATACAGGTGCTGGTAATATAATTAAGTTTATTTATTTCACCAATTCCATTCAAAAAGTGAAACTTGTATATTATATTCATTCATTACACACAGACTGATATATTTCAAATGTTTATTTCGTTTAATTTTGATGATTATAACTGACAACTAAGGAAAATCCCAAATTCAGTCATTCTCTAATTATAAGACCAGCACCTGTATATACTGTTATTAATAGTATAGCAATAAAGTACACTATTTGCTTTTCCTAGGGTATATTTCAGTGAAAAATTGTGTTTTTTGTGGACTTTGTATGGACTTTCAACAGGTGCTGCAACTTGCTCGAATTGGAGGAAAGGATGTAAAGGACTGTGTCCACAAAGTCCTTGACCGGTATGTTTCAAAATATTAGTAGCTGATCAGGAAATCTGAGGCTGATATGATCACTGATACTTATTTTTAAAAGGTCATAGAACCCCCCTTTTTGCACTTGTCATTTAGCTTCTTCTTTGCCAGAATTTTAAATGTTGAAAGGGATACTCCACCCAAAAATGTAAATTCTCTCATCATTTGTTTACCATCATGTATATTCCTTTCTTTTGTGGAACACAGTTTAATAAAAAAAAAAAACTCCATCTCTTTGGGTCGTATGAGTAATGATCTTTGAGTTCCACAGAAGAAAGCCATATAACAATTTGCTGTATTCCAACTTTATTTAAATTTTAAACGGCTTTTCCTGGGCTTGTAACTTTATTTTCAAACACTCAATGTTCTAGTGTAAGTGGTTCATGGAACACAACACATAGGTTACTGAAAATCAGGGTTGTGGACCTGATAAATAAATAAAGCTAATAAATGTATCAAGACCAGTGAGAGATCGCTGCAAAAAAATTTTTTCTTATTTTTTATTTTTGTTTCCAGTCCAAATCAAGATGCATGTACTAGACAAGTAAATGACATAAGATAGTATGTCCAATTTCACCCCCTCCACCCATAATTTGCTTTTCTGAGTAAGAAGAACATTTATTGCAGTGTATTCATCATCAGAATCAATCATTGTGACACACGCATACATTTTTGGGTCTAACAAACATAAAAGGAAGAGCCAGGATGTTATTTAATATAGCTCTGATTGTATTCTTCTGAAAGAAGAAAGTCATATAGGCTACACCTAGGATGACTTGATGGTGAGGAAAATAATGATATAATTTTTATTTTTGGGTGAACTATCCTATAGGCCCATGGTCAGTGATCAATTCAAAGCTTGACTTAAGATTGTAATTTAAATTTCTTCAGGCTCTTCAGTAATTTTCTCATGGCCCAGTTCAACATGAAGGGAAAAGGGAAAAAAGACAAGATGGCTCTGGAGACCACATGCATTTACAGAGCAATTCAAGGTAAAAACAGGCTGTGACAAAATGTGTAAAAGGTCAGATGACTAATCCAAGTATTGACTAATATAAATACTCTTGAGACTTACAATATATTATGGATGCAAGCATGAAACTATAATGTTAAACAATTTCAAACATTAATTATAGCCATTAAACATTACAGTGTAATTAAACTCCAAAAAATATAGCAACTTTTAATTTAAGTGAACTTAAAACAACCTTCACATAAACCCAACATAAATGCCATATTTACCTGTGCCCTTCTTGGTAGGAAATATACATAATTCTAAATAAAGTTATCAAACAGTCTGCACTGCGTAAGTTATAAATGAAATATAGCTAAATCATTATTAAAGCTACAAAAGTTCTTTAGTCAATTTTAACTTAATGTTAATCAAAGAACAAAGGTAACAGAGAAAACCCAATTCTGGCGCGCATCTTTCTGTGCGTTGTCAGGACATTCACAGACAGCGGCGTACTTGGTGTATGATAAGAGGCTGCTTTTGCATATTTATCATTTTTTGTCTTTTCACTCTTACAGCTGCAATAATGAAATGGAGCAAGGATGCAACTGAGGAGATAATTAAAAAAAATGTTTCGGAGCACCTCAAGCACGCACCAACAAGGAAGGGAGGAGGAGGACCCACACAATAAATATAAAAAAAGGATGTTATGGATTGTTGTTATTTGTATGTTATGTAAGATGTTTTAAAGATATTTTTTTTTCATTATTTACAATCATAAATGGACTTTACATTGAAATAAATTAGTTATAATGCAATGTGTGACTGTTTATTTGGTCCAGAAACAGTATAACTGATGTCTAAAAGTCTGCAGTTGACATTTTAAGATGTTGAAAATACATCCACAATGACCATATTTTAACTAAAATGTAAACTTCTAGAGTAATCCTATGGACGTCGATATTGGACGTCCAAAAGACGTCATAAAAAGACGTCATAAAAACTTTCATTCTGGCTCCTCAAGGGACGTCTGTTCAACGTGCGACAATGACGTCCAATCGACGTCGAAAAAAGACGTCCAAACGACGTCATAAAAAGACGTCATAAAAACTTTCATTCTGGCTCCTCTAGGGACGTCTTTACAACGTCCGACAAAGACGTCGAAATGACGTCTTTTGGACGTCCCGTTGCTCAGTGGGATGCAGCGATGAGTTCGGGGAAAATGCTCTGTGTTACGTAATATTCAAAAGGTCAGGAAATCTTTCGCTCTTTAAGCTATTTTGGAATATTTGATGTTATTATCTTTGAACTGATTATGTATTTGGTATTATACATTTACCTGACTGTTAATAAAATTGTTACATTTTGATACTTTCTGAATTACTCTGTAATTATTAACTATTTCCAGAATGGAACGATATAATTGCACTAAAGGGTTAAAATGATTAAATGTATGGTTAACTATTAGATATAAATGACTAAAACAACCAATTGGCATTCTCTTCTAAATTCGACAAATATGATAAATGGAGTCAGATAGAGAATATTATAATTAAATCCATTTTGCCCAGCTGAAGCACGAACGCGCAAACGGCCTTCGAGTCGCTACCGATCCTTGGAGTGATTTCAGCGGCCTTACAAAAGGGTGTACACGGTCTGCAACAACGCTTAGTTAGGTGGTACGTGTCAAAGTAACATCCACATGGATGGCAGGACCCAAGGTTTCCCAGCAGAACATTGCCCAAAGCATCACTCTGCCTCCGCTGGCTTGCCTTCTTCCCATAGTGCATCCTGGTGCCATGTGTTCCCCAGGACTAGACTTGATAGATACTGACCACTGCAGACCGGGAACACCCCACAAGAGCTGCAGTTTTGGAGATGCAATTTGGCCCTTGTCAAAACCTGCTTCTAACACATCAAATTTGAAGACAAAATATTCCATTTGTGCCTAATATATCCCACCCACTAACAGTTGCCGTGATGAAGAGATAATCAGTGTTATTCACTTCACCTGTCAGTGGTCATAATGTTTAGGGTTGGGCAATTAAGATATTTTACTTTAATTTTACGGTTTTTGTTTGGCAGCTGTAGCTGCCAGTCTGTTACCTTTTTTTTTATTTTTTTTTTTACGATTTTTATTATTCAGTGTTAAACTGTTATTTTACAATTTTTTCCTTGTTTAAATTAAGATATTTTACTTTAATTTTTAACGTTTTTTTGGCAGCCGTTGCTGCCAGTCATTTACAATTTTTTAACAGTGCAAAACAGTTATTTTACTGATGTTTCCTAGATTATTATGATCAAACACCTTCAATAAAGTGACGGTACTAAAAATTCTGCAGAAAAACACTGTTATTTTACAGATTATTACAATAAAAAAACATTCAATAAAGTGTTAAATTTACAGTTTTATTTTTGGAAGACAAAATACAGTCTGTAAAACAATACAATACATATTTCAAATACAGATAACAGTGGAACAGTTTCATAAAATTTTTAAAGTAGTAAAATTAAAATTTAAAACTGAAAAAAATACAAAACTGATACATTTACATTTACAAGATTGTCACAGATTCACTATTGATTCTAAAACTTGTATTATTCAGATGTAAATTTATGTAAACAAATTCTTCACAAACAGTTCTTCAGAGCCCCCAGGGGCCCGTTTCAGAAAGGAGGTTAAGTGAAAACTCTGAGTATGTTAACCCTGAAAAAAGGGAAACTCTGGGTTTTCTGTTTCAGAATGTGAGGTATGTCAAACCCGAGAAAGCAGGGTAAGCCAAGCCCGTTTCTAAAAGAGAGGTAACTTATACTCAGAGTCAGTTACCAGGGTAACTTACTCTGTGAACCTAACCTGGTCAGGAGCAGGTTTTCTTTGGTAAACCCAGAGTTTCTTTCGCTCTCCTCCCCCCTTTTTAAAGCACCAGCGGTGTTTAAATACTTAATTCATTCATTCAAATGCCACAAATGCTTTTCTTACTGAGTATTTTGGTCGTATTTCAAGTATAAATATAAAAAAATTATACATTTAATCTAAATCTAAAGTAAGCAAAGTTTAATTTTCAAATTCAATTTTCTGCCACTTGACAAAAATACAAAAGTAAGAAAAGCATTCTTTGCAGGAACATTCATTGCTCATATTTTCATCATGATCCTAATCATAATTCATCATAATCCTCTAGAAGTATCCCTGATAATTAGAGTTTTCTTTAGGATTTCCAGTGGTTGGACGCATTTATGACACTCATATACCCATCATCACACTTTCTGAAAACGGATTACTGTATGGAATGGAAGGATGCTGCCAGATGGTAGTATGAGATATATGCCATAACCACCACCATGGCACAGCTGTTAATTTATTTACATTTTTTATAGTCATCTTTATTTCCTACAAATACTTTATTCTTTTTTCTGTTGGATGTTAATATTCTTCCTCCATCTCCTCTTCAGCTGTCAGTGGTGCTGGAGTTTGGCTGACCTGAGTAGAAGTCAAATGTTAATTTCATTCCCCTGATTAATAAATGTAACAGGTGGGATCAGGGAACATTTCATTATGTGAAAAGAGCATAGACCCTTTTCACATTTCTGGGTTTTCGAAGCTGAAGTCGTCATAGTTGGGTTAACTCTTATAGCGGTGAATGAGAGAATACATTAAATATATATTTTTGTGTCTCCATTTGCTCAAATAGCAAAAGAAAAACTCCACAATAGTGATTTCACAACTTTCAAAAAGATGGAAAAATTAGAGTGAGATTGATAACTGAAGTGAAAAGAGAGAAAGATGTTAATTTTAACTATCACTCCCATAGACGCTGTATTAGAAACACTCTCACAGCAGCGGTAACTTGATTTTTGTAATTTGATGCAAAAGTAATATAATACAAAGTAGCCTATTAGTGTTATAAATGTACATACATAAAAAAAAATAAAAAAACGTTGCAGGATTTACGATATTGATGAGCATTAAAACACGTCATCACAGTCTGTGAAAAGGGTCTAGTGGGAAAAGCTGCTGCACATTGGACACTAAATTATATTTATTTAATATGTCAAATGTTTGTAAAGTCATTAAACGTACACCCATGAACATTTTATGCTTAAAGCTTTACCTGATTGAATTATGTTTTTTTAATTTATTTTTTTAGCTGCTTCTACATTCTTTGTTTGCCTTTTGGATACCATGAAAATTAAACTTAATTAAAATAATTAAGAATTAAACTTGTGTATTGACCCGGAAGTATGCGGACGTCTTTTTGTTGGGTGCTGTTGCCATGGTGAATCGTAATTTCGGAGCTCTATTGATCGTGGCTTTTCATAGTTGGAGTGCATGAGCTTAACTCAGAGTCAGTCTACTCAGAGTTGATTGAACTACCTCAATTCAGCTGTTCTGAAACCCAAAACTCAGAGTTTCCCATCTCAGAGTAAGTCAACTCAGAGTTCAGGCTTAAACTCAGAGTTGGTTGAACCTCCTTTCTGAAACGGCCCCCAGAAGGAATTGAAAAACTAAAAATTGCATTCATCTTGTAAGTTAGGGTTACTAATATCATGATGAGGTTATGATTTCACCATAACTAATTGTGCCATTTACTGTTAGCTTTGTATTTTCCAAATAAGTTTTATATTGTTTTCCTCTATATTCAACTGACCCCCCCAGGGGCCCGTTCTTCGTACCTCGCTAACTCAGTTAGCTGGATTTGATTGTTGACGATTTGGCATGATCTTGGATTGTTTGGTTCTTCGACGCTTATCCTGGACTTGCTGTCATAGCAACAGGTCCGTAAGCTTAAACCTGCTCGCGAGTTTATTTCATGTAAACCGGATTAGATTGCATCTTGAGGTGATACTTAAAATCTGTCCCAGCCACTGCTACTTTATTACAAGAGTTCATTACTGAACCAGGGGCAATAATCAATTTAAATAATAATAATATACAAATTTTAAATTGTATATGTATATGAGAATGTATATAATATTATAATGTTGTGTATAATACTATAGACACAGCCACTTGATTGAGCGATTTATTTGTGATGGAATAACTACTTTATAATTTTATTGGAGGTTTGCACACATGTTGTACAGTTAATCTGAGCCGTGCTCAGTTTAAGTGATGACGGATATTATGGGATGGCTTGATGACAAAAAGAATTTGATCTTGACCCTTAAGAAACTTTAATACTGTCACGTTACAAATCCGCTTCAAATTGAATAAAAAATTGAATTACAACATTGAATTAAAAATGTAAAGGGTGTACAAATAATGTATAAAATCGTGAATATAAATAATTGGTAATCATGTAAAAAAAACAAAAAAACATTTATCATTGATCTATTATAACTTTTATGTTGGTTTGGTCGTTTAGCTGTTTCCTTATAAAGGTCCAGATATTCGTGTTTTTTTTTTTGGTGTAATTTGCCAAGTTTTTTGCCAGGTGGCTTTTTTAATTATATGATGTCATTACGTTGCTGTCTTGACGCCAGCCAATTGCTGCATTGCTGATCATGGTTTCGAGTATCGATGCCTCTGCCCTCTTCAGGGATAACGAGAACGTGCAGTGATCTTAGATCATTTAATCCAGATATTTAAATCCAATCAGCAAATTCGTTTGAAGAACCAAATTAGCCAGAGATCAGTTATCACGATTAGAAGATCTGGGATCTGTCAAGTCATCTCAGATGCATTAAGCGAGGTACGAAGAACGGACCCCTGGGCTCCATATAGCTCTGAAAATATATGTGGACAAACATTTACCTTTTAATTCAGAATCTAAGCTATATAGTGTAATAAGAATCGCTCAAATCGTCAGCGATCCCGCGAGCTGTCACGCCTTTCCCCTGCGCTCTTTGGTGAAAAACTACGATGTATCCTTTCTGTACAATACTGAGAAAAACATATTGCTTGTGTGGCATGTGCAGTACTTACCTGCACTAGGAGGATAACCACCACGGGTGCGTGATCTGTCTGGGAAAGGCCCACGCTGACGCTGCTCTCGCTGGGTCTGGCTGGTCTTTTTCTTTTCAGAGTGTGACCCCACCCATCGCGCTCTCCCGTTCCACTTTCCGTCCGAGCCTTGGTGGGAAAGAACGGCGGAGCCAGAGGGTTGCTTATACCGAGGCTAGCGAGTTCACGTCGGCCCAGTGCCCACGTGCCTCGTCTTCGCCTCAGAGAGACATTTCCCCTGTGATGTTCTCTCGATCGGACCTGCTCCCTCCATTCGACGCCGAGGGCCTGGTCTCATTCGGCGGCAATGAGGAAGACGAATCCGCACGATTACCAACGCCTCGCTCTTCCTTTTCTCTCACTTGGGCCACGCTAAGAAGCGCAGAGAATGCCATAGTGGACGAGCGACCTAATGCCGGAGCTTCCCGCATTACTCGCTCTCAGACTGCTGGAGATATTGAGAGTGCGGCTTATGTTACAGACTGTTGTCACTGCAGCTCGCGCTTTCTACAGCGGCAGCGAATGCGCCCTCTCTCTCTCCCAGCGCTCGCTCATTGCTGCCTCGCTGTCTAGCACATAATGGCGGCCAAGCCCTGTGCCTTTTTCACTCTCTATCACTTCTCTCAGTCCTATTCAGGCGACTGGAGAGGTTCAACAGTGTAGTAAATAAGCCTGTTATGAAGCACGCACGCCCTACACACCAAAACACCGTCGAGAGCGTGACTTACGTCATAGCCGCGCCCTCTGCTGGTACGGTGCACTTTCGCACACAGGGTTGCCGGTTGCCAGAGGGTTGCTTATACCGAGGCTAGCGAGTTCACGTCGGCCCAGTGCCCACGTGCCTCGTCTTCGCCTCAGAGAGACATTTCCCCTGTGATGTTCTCTCGATCAGACCTGCTCCCTCCATTCGACGCCGAGGGCCTGGTCTCATTCGGTGGCAATGAGGGAGACGAATCCGCACGATTACCAACGCCTTGCTCTTCCTTTTCTCTCACTTGGGCCGCGCTAAGAAGCGCAGAGAATGCCATAGTGGACGAGCGACCTAATGCCGGAGCTTCCCGCATTACTCGCTCTCAGACTGCTGGAGATATTGAGAGTGCGGCTTATGTTACAGACTGTTGTCACTGCAGCTCGCGCTTTCTACAGCGGCAGCGCATGCGCCCTCTCTCTCTCCCAGCGCTCGCTCATTGCTGCCTCGCTGTCTAGCGCATAATGGCGGCCAAGCCCTGTGCCTTTTTCACTCTCTATCACTTCTCTCAGTCCTATTCAGGTGACTGGAGAGGTTCAACAGTGTAGTAAATAAGCCTGTTATGAAGCACGCACGCCCTACACACCAAAACACCGTCGAGAGCGTGACTTACGTCATAGCCGCGCCCTCTGCTGGTACGGTGCACTTTCGCACACAGGGTTGCCGGTTCGAGCCCCGCTCTCACAGGTTTCTCAGTGAGTCTCAATTTAGTGAATGCCGGCCAAGCCCTCTATCACTTCTCTCAGTCCTATTCAGGCGACTGAAGAGGTTCAACAGTGTAGTAAATAAGCCTGTTATGAAGCACGCACGTCCTACACACCAAAACACCGTCGAGAGCGCGACTTACGTCATTTTATAGTCTCAATTTAGTGAATGGCGGCCAAGCACTCCACCACTTCTCTCAGTCCCCTATTCAGGCGACTGGAGAGGTTCACCATTACAGTAAACGAGCCTGTTATAAAACATGCACGCCTGTACACAAAACGTTGTATTAACGGCGATCCTAATAAACAATTAAGAGTTCTTTCCTCTGTTATGACTGCAGGCAGTGTGTCCCCTACATAGGGTGTACCCCTATATATAAGCACTGTCAATCCAGCGCTATAGAACCACTCAAAAGTCCTGCTGTGGCTGGATTACCACCACAGACTTCCTTTACATTCTCTCAATCCCCTCGGTTCAGGCGACTGGAGATGTAAATATTGCAGTCAACTAGCCTGTTGTCAAACACGCTCGCCTGTACACCAATGCTGTTTTTAACAACGACCTTACTAAAATATGTGCACCTTGCACATAAGCACTGTTCTCACAGATTATCGCTCTTTAGTTTGCGCCGAGAGCGCTCTATACAGGGAGTGCAGAATTATTAGGCAAATGAGTATTTTGACCACATCATCCTCGTTATGCATGTTGTCTTACTCCAAGCTGTATAGGCTGGAAAGCCTACTACCAATTAAGCATATTAGGTGATGTGCATCTCTGTAATGAGAAGGGGTGTGGTCTAATGACATCAACACCCTATATCAGGTGTGCATAATTATTAGGCAACTTCCTTTCCTTTGGCAAAATGGGTCAAAAGAAGGACTTGACAGACTCAGAAAAGTCAAAAATAGTGAGATATATTGCAGAGGGATGCAGCAGTCTTAAAATAGCCAAGCTTCTGAAGCGTGATCATCGAACAATCAAGCGTTTCATTCAAAATAGTCAACAGGGTCGCAAGAAGCGTGTGGAAAAACCAAGGCGCAAAATAACTGCCCGTGAACTGAGAAAAGTCAAGCGTGCAGCTGCCAAGATGCCACTTGCCACCAGTTTGGCCATATTTCAGAGCTGCAACATCACTGGAGTGCCCAAAAGCACAAGGTGTGCAATACTCAGAGACATGGCCAAGGTAAGAAAGGCAGAAAGTTGACCACCACTGAACAAGACACACAAGCTGAAACGTCAAGACTGGGCCAAGAAATATCTCAAGACTGATTTTTCTAAGGTTTTATGGACTGATGAAATGACAGTGAGTCTTGATGGGCCAAATGGATGGGCCCGTGGCTGGATTGGTAAAGGGCAGAGAGCTCCAGTCCGACTCAGACGCCAGCAAGGTGGAGGTGGAGTACTGGTTTGGGCTGGTATCATCAAAGATGAGTTTGTGGGGCCTTTTCGGGTTGAGGATGGAGTCAAGCTCAACTCCCAGTCCTACTGCCAGTTTCTGGAAGACACCTTCTTCAAGCAGTGGTACAGGAAGAAGTCTGCATCCTTCAAGAAAAACATGATTTTCATGCAGGACAATGCTCCATCACACGCGTCCAAGTACTCCACAGCGTGGCTGGCAAGAAAGGGTATAAAAGAAGAAAATCTAATGATATGGCCTCCTTGTTCACCTGATCTGAACCCCATTGAGAACCTGTGGTCCATCATCAAATGTGCGATTTACAAGGAGGGAAAACAGTACACCTCTCTGAACAGTGTCTGGGAGGCTGTGGTTGCTGCTGCACGCAATGTTGATGGTGAACAGATCAAAACACTGACAGAATCCATGGATGGCAGGCTTTTGAGTGTCCTTGCAAAGAAAGGTGGCTATATTGGTCACTGATTTGTTTTTGTTTGGTTTTTGAATGTCAGAAATGTATATTTGTGAATGTTGAGATGTTATATTGGTTTCACTGGTAAAAATAAATAATTGAAATGGGTATAAATTTGTTTTTTGTTAAGTTGCCTAATAATTATGCACAGTAATAGTCACCTGCACACACAGATATCCCCCTAAAATAGCTAAAACTAAAAACCACTTCCAAAAATATTCAGCTTTGATATTAATGAGTTTTTTGTGTTCATTGACAACATGGTTGTTGTTTAATTATTAATGTTGTAAAATGAATCCTCAAAAATACAACTTGCCTAATAATTCTGCATAAAGACACCTGTCCACCCCATACAATCAGTAAGAATCCAACTACTAACATGGCCAAGACCAAGGGCGACTGCACTGTATTAAGGAGAGGATGACCGGGGCCATGTATTGTGAGATTTTGGGGAACAACCTCCTTCCCTCAGTTAGAGCATTGAAGATGGGTCGAGGCTGGGTCTTCCAACATGACAATGACCCGAAGCACACAGCCAGGATAACCAAGGAGTGGCTCTGTAAGAAGCATATCAAGGTTCTGGCGTGGCCTAGCCAGTCTCCAGACCTAAACCCAATAGAGAATCTTTGGAGGGAGCTCAAACTCCGTGTTTCTCAGCGACAGGCCAGAATCCTGACTGATCTAGAGAAGATCTGTGTGGAGGAGTGGGCCAAAATCCCTCCTGCAGTGTGTGCAAACCTGGTGAAAAACTACAGGAAATATTAACATTGATTTTCTCAGGTGTTCAAATACTTATTTGCAGTTGTATCATACAAATAAATAGTTAAAAAATCATACATTGTGATTTCTGGATTTTTTTTTTTAGATTATGTCTCACAATTTCAGACCCCTCCATGATTTCTAAGTGGGAGAACTTGCAAAATAGCAGGATGTTCAAATACTTATTATCCTCACTGTATATATGTGTGTGTGTGTACATATATATTATATATATAAACAATGTGTCAGTAACTCTAGTCTTGAGCCCTTTCTAATAAGTGTTCAAACTTGAGGGAGTACATGTCACTGCGCTTTCGACCATTCGAAAGGGAACGTACTCGGTTACTTAACGTAACCTCGGTTCCCTGAGATAAGGGAAGGAGTACTGTGTAGACAGCCGTGCTATGGCGCTGACTCGGGTGATCGTCGCTTCAGTCGATTTAACCTGACGTTTTTGACAGTTACGGCGTAACAGGCAGTGATGAAGTAGGTGTTGGTCTTCTTCTGCAGAGGCGGTGTTTCCCCACACGATGACGTCAAGGTGTGGCATATTTTGAAATCCATCATTTGCTGGGCGTCTAAAAGCTTTTCTTTGACTAACAAGAAAGTTTTCAGCTCTGAACCTCTCTCTAAACCTTTTATATATCAAAAGCTCAAGGGAAAGTTAATTTCTCAATTCATGACCCCTTTAATTTCTCTCTCTCTCTCTCTCTCTCACACACACACACACACACACACAGAATCGTGTGTGAAGGTCGCATGTTTCCATCTCTGCCGTCTCATATGAGGACCTGAACGCACGAACGTCATCTCCAGAGCCACCGAGAGTCACTTTATGAGTATTTTGCCGTTTCATTTGAGAAAAGCTACCTTCATATCATAAACACACAGAAACTCAAAAGGTCTTCACGGCAACCCATCAAAATAAAAGTTTGGCTTAACCTGACAAATACATTACTGTTGTACAGTAGAATTTAGATACGTCTCAGTGTAATAATAATACTAACACTAATATAATAATACAAAATTATCAAAACCTTATTTTTTAAGTAATAAATTAAACCTTTTCTTCATGTTTTAATTTTCACAGTATAAAGCTCATTTGTGCAGCACTTTGTTTGACAAAAAAATTAGTTTTAATTAAATGAAAAGATTAATTAAATTAATGTCTAATTGTCTTCAATTGATTACCAGAAAATACACAACACATAATTTGTGGGAAATCTTTTCATTGAAATTAAATTAAAAATTAACAACGTAATATGAAAAAAACGTAATATGGTTGCTTTTATTAATTAAATTAAGTACCTAGTAGCCTATTATTTAGTGGTAAATATTACAGTATACAAACATCACAGAAAGTGGCAGACGGAGACCAGGGCAGCTCTGGCATAATGTCAATAACACTTCTATAAATGACTTACAATTTCTTAACAATTATTGATGTAAACATCCCTAAAGTACCGAAAAAAGGTATGTTTGGGTACCGGTACCGAATTTCAGGTACCGGTTAAAATGTGAACGGTACCCAACCCTAATGATGTTATGCCTGATCGGTGCGTGTATACATCTCATTTAGTTAGCTTTTTTCTTTGAAGCACATGTACCACCGGTAATTAGACCTTATCTGTCATTATCACGTTGCACTGATAAGATTCTAAGTCAAACTGACTACTGGTAATTCATATTTTATTACCATTTATTGTTTTGTAACTTGACTCTTATAGATGTCAGTTTAAATATGAAAACACCACAAGGCTGTACATTAAACAATCTTTTAATGCCCACAGAACATAATGTACTTCAGTTAAACATTTGATCAATATTACATTTAGTAAAGCAAGGCATGTCACTGTACAGACAATTATACAAATCTTAAGGATGCATGTCAGTTGATGCTACTGAAGTGCCAGAATGTATTAATAAAAAAAGATTAACTTGTGCACATGTATAAAAAACCAAAACAACAACAATAACAACTGACTGTCTTTACCCAGTATCAAAACCTGCCTTAAACTAAAACGCATTCATAAATGCAGCAGTCTTTGATGAGAACCCACTGGAATAATAAAATGACCTTTACATGCAACAGGAGTCATTACACAATAGATTTTAATATTCACATATTTATGAAACAAATGGTTCTAAAAACCTTAAATGGCACAATGAGTGTACATCTTGATTTATTGAGTTTTTGCAGAAAACATCTCCTGTCTAGAGGAACATAACGCTTTTGTTCAGAACGGAAATTGTAATAATCCCAGTGGGCTTTATTTTTAGATGTTCCCAAACAACGGCTTTGTGCATCCTAAAAAAGATCTTCATATTCACAAAAAAAAGAAAAAAAAAGAAAAAAAAAAGACTTTTAAAGATTGTGGATTGAGATTTATGACATTATTTTGATTCACAATCTTTAACACAAATTTGTCTTTTTAAACAAAATACTAAATTATTACTCTATACAAAAATGTGTATATTACCCGTGCACAGAACATCTTACATTTGTAAAGCAAACAGTGCCACTTTTGGCAATCTTTTATTCATGTGGCCAGAGTTATGGATCATGTAAGACTATGTAAACCACCGGCGTTATATTGAAATGATATTTCCAGCATCTCATAGTATATCTCTAATTCTTTCCCTTTCGAAACAGCTGTTTTATATTGCACTGTGACAAATGACTAAAAAAATTAAAAATGGCACATCAGCAGTCCCTTTTCTTTGAGAATGTGTAAACCACAGCACCCAGTTTACAATATCTAGTGAAATTACATTTATATAATGACCAGCTAAACAGTTTAAAGTGTTTACATTGAATAAGCAATATTAAGGACGAGTGCGGCATAGTGTTTGAGGAAAAAAACTACAACGATATGCTAATAGAGCAACAGATCTAGTGGCCATAGAGTAGAATCCATTGGAGACCAATGAAATATGTTAATGTGAATAAAGTTGAGCAGTGGAATCATAAGTAAAGCGTACGGTCAGAGCGAGGAGTGTAGATACATGTGTGTATATTCTGTTGATGTCCTACGGTGTCTGCAGTGGGCTGTCCTCCGTCTCGAGCTGGGCCAGCTGTCTCCGCAGACTGTTCACTTTGTTCTGCAGCTCCTTGTTGTACTCTATAATATGGACCATCTCCTGGTAGGCCTCATCCAAACACTTTGTGGAGCGATTCCAGCGGAGGAATATCCCTATAGAGAAAACAAGACACAATGGGAATGTAAATATCCAAAGTAAATCTGTCACATGTGCCTGAGATGTGATGATAAAATCCTGGGTCGCTGATTGATTAACTCTCCTGGGGTATAAAAAAATATAAATAAATAAAAAAGTAGGTCAATCTGATGTTGCTTCATGAGAGATTTAAAGGTGCAGTGCAGTGTTAATTTATTTGACGAATAATTTGTGTCATAATTTTCGTCAACAACCTTTTTTCACTGACGAAAACGAGACGATAACTAAATAAAAACTAGTGTTGGATGACAAAAACTATGACGAAAATCAACTGTCATTTTCGTCAACGAATAAAAACGAGATGAAAATGTTAGAGAGGGACGATTAGGGAAGAGATCCAGACAGAGCTGATGTCGTGTGTAACAGATGCGCACATTTGATTTGGACGTGCTGATCTAACCGCTGGAGAACACGGCGCTGTTGCGCTTCTACAGGCTCACGCATCCCCAATCCAGCGCTCCAGAGTGGCTCACAATCAATGAATAGCGCACATTTATGCCAGGCAATTGTTTATGAACTAATGCTGAAGAATAATGACAATGTTTACTTTACAATGTTTATATAGTAATATGTTTTAGATGGTTGTAACAACGCATATTTTATCTCCTGAACTTGAATGAGCAGCTACAACTACAACAGAGGCGCAGACATTTCAAAATAAGAGTCCCGGTGTATTTCGAGCTTGTTTATAATTAAAAGTCACGCATTATATATTCGTTTTTGGTTACACAATAAACTGTATTTAATTTCATTCCCATTTAATTCATAGTCAGAAGGAAAGACCAGTATTTGACACATATTCAATAAAGTATCAGGGTTATAATAGTTAACTAAAACCATTAAAAAAAATCTTCATTACTTGAAATTAAATAAATTAAATAAAAATAAAAAAACTTATTTGAAGCTTTAGCTTTACCTGATATGGCCTACTGACTAAAACAGAAATACGAAGTTATAAAAACTATATAGCTGTTTAAAAAAGTGAATTGAGCTCTCTTTCATGTATTTTTAATGTCAAAAACAAAACGATGTCAAAATGCCACTTCAAGTGACAGTCGGTTATGTAAGGCTTAAATACTTAATGTATTACAAAACTAATTCGATTTTAGGAGACTAAATCTACTGTAGATTTCGACTAAAACTAGACTAAAACTAAAAACAATTCAGGTGACTAAAATATGACAAACTAAAACTAAATCAAAATTTGCTGTCAAAATTAACACTGGTGCAGTGTGTAAATTTTAGCGGCATCTAGTGGTGAGGTTACGAATAGCAACCGCCCACCGCTCATCCCTCCACTTCAAAGCACATTGAGAAGCTACAGTGGCCGACACAGGACAAAAATGTAGTCGCCTGAGACAGCAGAGGGTAGCTATCCCTCTGTAGAGCAGTTTGTCCGTTCAGGGCTACTGTAGAAACATGGCGGCGCAAAATGGCGGCTTCACTAAGGGGACCCAAGGTGTATGTAGATAGAAATGGCTCATTCTAAGGTAATAAAAACATAACGGTTCATTATGTAAGGTCTTTATACACCACTGAAAACATAGTTATGCATGTTATATTGTATTTCTGTCAATAGATCCTCCTAAATATTACACAGTGGATTTTCACCACTGGCAATAAAACCTGGCTGCCTATGCGGTGGACAGGTATGTTGCAGTCCAAGGCCACTCCCACCAGTCTGCACTTATTGGATTGACCAGAGTCAAATTCCACCTTGCTTTAGTAGGAAACACTTCTTAGCAAACCTTTAGTCATAATGGTCTCGACTTGTATTGTTCCCGGTGAAAGAAGAGCAAGGCAAGTTCATTTATAGCACATTTCATACACTATGGTAATTTCTGTGCTTCACACAGAAAAGGGAATTACAATAATCACAAAATAAAAGTAAAGTATTTTTAAGGAATTAACTGAGATACAAAGGTAATACAGTTATAAAAGGAATTAAAAGAGTAAAAAAAGATCTCATCTGGGAAGACATTTTCAGAGTTATTTACGTTTGCCTCTTGTATTTAATTAATTTCCCCACTTGCTCTGGGACTTCCCCATACTGATTGTCTCTATTTTCGGATAATTTCTTTTGGCACGCCTAAATAATCTGTCAGACATCTCCAGCAGATCCGATCTTACACCTAAAATCGGACAGCAGAGCTAGGACAATTTCTTCTTAACAGTCCAAGCTCTGATTTATTACCCACGCAGTTTCAATTTCACTTCCAGAAACTTCTTAACTGTGCTGCATTTACCCACATGATCTCAATTTCTCTTCCAGAAACTTCTTAACCACGCTACATTAGCACAGAGCCAGCCCAACCACTATTGTTGTTCTGTTAATTACCCTCTTTCGATCTGTCCCTGAGCAGGGATACAAAAAATGCGGAAGTACAATCAGTAGTTTTCAAGAAAGCCCTGGAGCTGTCAAATAAATGTGCATTTCTCAGTCCAAGTAACGGCGTCTGGCCAATCAGAGCAGAGTAGCTCGCAGAAAGGAGGGATGTAGAGAGACTGATTCATCCAACGAGTTGTTTGAGAATCAAAATTGAGAATTGAAAAATGTGGTAATGTGCAATGTATATTATATATTTTTTGTACCTTTGTTGCATGTAAACCAAAATTAGGATCCTTTAGCATATAATAGCAAAAAACACGTAAACTGGTCACATGCAGTCTCCAAGACAGATACGTTTTTTTTTTTTTTTTGCGTAGTTGAGCCACAGTCTTCATCTGCATGGATTAAATACACATTGCACAGTACACTCCTGTCTTGAGCAATCACATAACTGAACTGGGGACACTTCCCATAACACTTGATGTACTCGTTACATCATAAGAAGTCTCTCTCATCTTAGTCTCTCTGTTTATCCCAAGGTTACTGTAGTCAGCCGGATCTGGGCCGTATCCAGAAAATAACGTTTTATGTGTGGAAATTACACACTCTTGTCTCCCACTCAAACGCACTTGCACAGAAACGTGTTGCACAAAAATTCATCAGTAAAATAGTTTAGCAACTTAGAAGCGAAAGCTACATGACATTTCTCACTAATAACGGTGCTGTTCTTGAAGCAGATAAACTTACAGTTTCACTATTCTCTCTCTCTCTCTCTCTCTCTCTCTCTCTCTCTCTCTCTCTCTCTCTCTCTCTCTCTCTCTCTCTCTCTCTCTCTCTCTCTCTCTCTCTCTCTCTCTCTCTCTCTCTCTCTCTCTCTCTCTCTCTCTCTCTCTCTCTCTCTCTCTCTCTCTCTCTCTCTCTCTCTCTCTCTCTCTATATATATATATATATAATGGCATTACTCTGTTAACAATTGCTCATGCCTCTGTTACTAGCTCTAAAATTGCTTTTTGGAATTAGCAACAGAGGTTTGGGATAAGATCCATAAGAAATTAGTCCTACACACTAAGTTTTAGTCTTACAATTAATCCTACAACCTAGGCGTTTTGAGGACAAAAACCTGACAAATGTCTTGAAATACCACATCTGAACAGTAGGTGCGTTTACATGGAACACTGTAATCGGTTTAAAAGTCCAATCCAAATGAAAATGCTCCATATAAACACCTCAATCGGAATAAAAATGCCCAAACCGAATGAAATTGTAATCGGTTTAAGAGGGGTGGGATAAACCTTTTCATGAACCGATCAAACGAAAAATTCCACCATGTAAACGACCTGATCCGATTACTTTGAGTGTACGTCCTTCTGTGTGACGTGATATACAGCACCACTGAAGACTGCACACCAGGCAATGATGTTGACAAGAGAGGAAAGTTAATTTTCATTTTTCTGACTTGCTAAGTTATGGACATAATGTTGGAATAATAACACAGACATTGCCTGGCTACACCATCTCATCTTGACAGCGTTTGTCCTAGGCTTCAACTGCGCATGACAGAAGAATGAATTTTTCAGAGGTTACAACAAATAATAAATAGGTTTTATAAAACTGTATAAGTCCTGGTGGCCGTTGAGAGTTGCCATGGCAACGGGGAACATTCAAGCTGCTGGAGAGCACGTGTGTTGACATTTCTCTGTTTCTCGTAAGTTATATAAAAAAAAGTTCAACAACTGCTTCAAATTGGTTAAGTAACATTACCCAAAGTCTACTTTGATTACTTTTGTCAATATTTATACCTCTGTGATTATGGTTTCTTTACTTAATCAAATGAAATATATATGTGTTTAGTACTTATCTACTAGTAATAATGCGGGGCACGTCTTGAATGCTTTCATTCATGTTTCACCGTATATCCTATGTTTTTATTAATAATTTGGGTGCATTTTATTGTTAATTTTGTGTTTTTTTTTTTCAAAATAAATTAATTTAATGAATTGAGTTGGCATTCATCATTCACAGCTGTTGAAAAAGCCATTGTATAGGTTAAACTACTGCATGTCCACCCACAGAAAAATAAATCAATCTAAAAATTACCAACACAGAACTATTGATCCACGAACGTCGCAATTAATATTACTAGCAACGTTTCGAACCTGATGCGGCAGACTAACTGTGTGTGCATGTCACAAAATTATTCAGATTGAAAGTCAGCACATGTAAACACCAAATCGGTTTAGATAAAGTCCCATGTAAACAGTCCACCGAATCTTTCAATCGGAATGACAAAAGAGTGTGCATGTAAAAGTGGCTAATGTCTTGAGGAGTAGTAACCGTAGTATAAGCGGAATAATTGACTCCAGTCCGTTGAATTATTAGAAATGCACACATTATTTTCTAATTCAATGGGCCATCATCAATTATTCCTAAATTTGTAATTACAATTTAGTTAACTTAAAACATATTAACTTTAAATGTATTATCATATAACACTGCAGTTAAAATTATAATAAAAGTACTTTATGCATGCTTTAGTATGTTAGTTAGACAACACATCAAAATAAGTGTACTTTAAAATCACAACAAAAGAAAATTAAAACAATTATAAGTACACTACAAGTCCACCTGGAATACAATTAAGAATACTTATTTTTCACAAGAAATAGTCTGACTCAAAAATCTTTATTTTTTTTTAAAGTTCATATAAATTAACTTTAAGCAAAGTCATGCCATACCTAAAGGTTATACATAAGCAACTTATACATAAGCAACTGCAACTGTGTGGCAGTATGGTATGGGAGCTGCTCTGTTGCGGAGCGCAAGGCACTGCAGCGGGTGGTGAAAACTGCCCAGCGCATCACAGGGACTCCACTACCTGCCATCGAGCACATCCAGAGGAAACGCTGTCTGCATCGAGCATGCAGCATCCTTAAGGACTCCTCTCACCCAGCCCACAGACTGTTTTCTCTCCTGCCCTCCGGCAGGCGTTTCAGGATCCTCCGGACCAGGACCAGCAGACTTAAGAACAGTTTTTTCCCCAGAGCTGTCTCTTTACTCAACTCAAACCACCGTTGATCCACTTCCCTCATAAACTGCAAACTCTCCTACCTCACACCTACATTCACTTTGTTATTTGCACTACCGACTGTTTATTACAGTAACAACTGTTTACTTATGCATTTTGCACCACCATATCTTAACTGGAATATGCTCATTTGCACTGCCGACTGTATTTACAGTAACCATGTTTACATTTGCATTTTGCACCGTACTTCTAACTGTAATATGCAACCACTTTCCACTGCACTTTTACACTTTCTTTCGGATAGCTCTGTCCATAATTTATTGCACTACCTTAATCCACTGCTATATTCCTCATATTAGCCTAACATATTATTGTATACCTCTATCTGTAAAATTCTGTTCAAAGTAATAGCCATCTGTATATTATATTCATAGTACATATTCACCTGTACATTCTGTTTACATTCTGTTTATAGTAATAGCCATCTGTATATTTATATTTATTCACTGTATATATTCATCTGTAAATTCAGTTCTGTTTATAGTAATAACCATCTCTGTACTTATACATATTTATATATATTCAGTACATTTTTATGCCCTGCACTTACGCAACCACTGTATATATCCTGCACTTGCTGCTATTGCACTACTGGTTAGACCTAAACTGCATTTCGTTGCCTTGTACTTGTACTTGTGTAATGACAATAAAGTTGAATCTAATCTAATCTAATCTAATAAGGAAACCTTAAATATACAGTATGACTAGAATCTGTCGCCACACCCATGTTTCTGAGCACACGTACAGCTGACAGTTTTTTATGATGTCAACAGCAGCGCGCACTGGTCAATACCCACCCAACTGTGAAATTAACATTAGATTAGTTGTTTCTCAAAGGACCTTAAATGCTTTTGGGCTCACTGTCCTCCCATACTTTCAATTATTGCTAAATGCAAAGGCTTTTCAAATCTCATATTTTAATACAGCCTACCTTTACAAGAGATTGTTTAAACTAGCTCTTTTGGTGACTACGTAATCAGTTAGTTTCATTTCATAGTTTAGATGACTATTATTCTAAAATGCGGAAAATACTATTAATAAAGAATGAGTAGGTGTCCCAACGTTTGACTGGTAGTGTATATGAAAGGTCTAAACATATCTGCGAGTTGTTTGAGAACTGCTCATGTGACTGAAAGTGAACCCCCATGGCATTAAACTCCGTGTCTGCTTGGCTGCTTTTCATGAAAGAGTCCCTTTCACTGCACCTTTAAAATAGAGGCATGACAGGTTCCAGAGGTGAGGACTAAAATGCAAAAACAAAGAATGGCACAGGGGTCATCGGGGTTGAATCATTGTCACATTTGTCACATGTGAACTGAGTTGCTTCTTTAATGCGTAAAATATCTTAAACATGAAAAGGAGGGCGAGTTTTCCTGAAAGTAATTCAAATTTCAATAAGTTAAATGGATCATTGAATTTAAAAAAAAAAAATTAACTGGGAAATTTATCTCCAGGGTTCCCACTCTCATGAACACCAGATTCAAGGACCTTCAAGGACTTTAAAGCAGCTTTTATTTTATATCAAGCACAATAAAAGTGCTAAATTTGTGCACTTTTTACCAGCCCAATGCACCCAGCCATATTGCGCCATCAGCCCATTTCATGACCGCCACAGAGAACGTGATTAAAGCGGACATAAGGTCTTGATATTAGAGAGAGCCTATACTGCCCTAATGAAAGGCACATTTTTTGCAAATATATCTTTATTAATTGATGTACATCCATACTCTCATTTTCTTCATAGTAAAATATCAGTGACACAAAAGGAAATATGTTATAGACAGTATACATAAAACGGAAATTGTAACGCGTGAGCACGCAAAAAGAAAATCCCAATAGTTTCTTGTGAGCTCGAAATAAGTGCGCATGCAAAAGTCTGTATATTTTTTTATTTTTGTAAAGGTCCCTTTAAGGGCTCCATAATAATGTAATTGTTAGGCATTAAAAAAACATTCTTAATTGTTTGTTGATCACCTATACAGGGTATCTAAAGAGGTTTTAATTTTTTTTATTTTAAAAACTTTTTTTAGACTTCCACAAATGAATACTGTATTAGGGGGAGATCAGGGTCACGGGTGACATTGAGTTTTTAATATTTTTAAATTGTAATAATTTCCATTACTCCCCAAATTAATGTAGAAACAACTTAAAGACAGTATATTTTAAATATTTGTTGTAATAATCAGTACCGTCGCAAGGGCTGTGCAAAGCGTGCGACCGCACAGGGCCTCGCGCCTCACCAGGGTACTCGTTACATCATAAAAAGAATGGCATCTACGCTAATGTTAGTCTCTCTGTTTATCCCTAGGTTTTCAGATGCTGGACCTGCGCCCAGATATGACCAACGCATCCCTGAAGTGTCAGAGAGACCGTGTCAATTAGACTCCCCCCTGAAATTGCCTCACCAACCCAGCATCCTCAATAAACCCGTCTCCGGCATGATGACTCTGATCTTTTGAATATTCCAATCCAATATGACTTCTGACCTGTAAGGTTGCCAGAATAATAATCATACGCTGTTTGTTCATTGGCCAGAAGAGAACTGGCACCCCGACTGAGCCTGATTTCTCCCAAGGTTTATTTTTCTCCATTATCCCACCTGATGGAGTTTTGGTTCCTTGCCACTGTCGCCTTTGGCTTGGCTTGCTCAGTTGGGGACACTACATTTTCAACTAAATATTCAAATAAATGTTCAACTAAATTACTGATCTGTGAATTTCTTTTAGAAATTCACGTTCATTCAAGGATGTGTATTAATTGCATGGAGAGAGAAAGCATGGACGCCTACACGATATCATCTGACGGTATGCACAAAAGGGTTTTATTTAACACTATAAAGTTAAATATGCATAGCAAGGGACAACTAGTGCCCACCTTTTGGAGTGAGAGCAACGGTGCCGCAGAACGAGTGTAGCTACTCTATCTCTAGATGTTTTAAACGTTTATAAATCTGAAAACTGCAAAAAGCAAAATAAATTGTCAGACATCTATTTAGCGCATGTTCACTGAGGAAAACTACTGAAAAACAGCACTGGTTGTTCTCTCAATACTGTCTGTTTGTTTATTGACTGAGAAATCACTTCATTCAGTGAGAGGGAGCAGTCCAAACTCATTCAAGTGGATTCAGTCCGTTCTGCCATTTGACCCATTCATAATTTAGAACACAATTTAAGCGTCAAAATGTGCGCACTGTGCAGTTCAGTTACACAGTTTAACTTCTTGAACCTATCGCTGTTAAACTGAACATACAAGTTATCTTAAATATCCACATGAACAAAAAATAGTTTGTTACTATAGCAACAGTAGACCCCCGGGCCTCGTACATCACGTTCGCACAGGGCCTCGCACCCCCCTTGCGACGGGCCTGCTGGTAATGGCATCTTTTTATGAATGCAGGCCACAGGCCAGTCTCACTGATACTAATACCTCAACTGATGTCTCTATGAAATAGATTTTTTTTTTTTTTAAACATTAATAATAGACATTCAACATTACAGTATAAATGAAAGCCATACATTTCCACATTTATAAGGCTTTTAAAAAAAACTACTTTTAATTTAAGTAAACTTAAAACAGTCTTCAGATAAACCCATTATAATAAATGTCATTTACCCGTGGCCTTCATATATAATTAATATACAGAAATTGAATAAAGTTATCAAATACCTTTCTTAACTGCAACAATTATAAATGAAATATAGAATAATCCTTATTAAAGCTACGGTTTTCTCTGTTATCTTTGTTCTTTGATTAGCTAAATGACAGACATCACTGTCACTTAAAGATCTGCCGCTGCCGAACATGATGTGGATCTGATGCGTTCCATTTTCTTACAACTCTTTAAGTTTATTTAAGATGTTATTTAACTCATTTAAGACTGCTCTTATGAGAACTCTTGAAAAAAAGGGCATTTTGGCATAATTCTGTGTGTTATTATTTATTCAAGCGTGAAAGTCTTTCTGTGCGTCGTGTGTGTCACATAGACAGGACATTCACAGACAGAGCGTTCTCTTTTGTCTTGGAGCGCTTGAATGGTTTAAAAGCATTGGCATGAATAAGAGCGTGATCATGTAACGCTAGCCAAAGATGATACGAAAACAGATGATGTGTTAATTGTGTTAAATATTTTCATTTGTTAAACTGAAAAAATGAATTGCATGCGTTAACATGCTAATTTTGACAGCACTAATTGAAATATGATTTATAAAATCCACATTTAAACCTTTAAACCATTTTTTACAAAAAAGGTATGAGTCACAATTATCAAAATTATTGTACATTTTAATTTAAAATATGTCTATAATATATATATTTTTTGAAAGCACATTAGCTTACAACACTGCTTGTAAGCTACGTAAAAAATTTGTCGCATTGGTCTGAACAAAAACGGCAGAGGAGCTGAATGAAAATGCTAATTCAATCTCTGACAGTAGATGGCACTTATGGAACAGCAGAAATATATCGGTTTCTCGGGTTAACTCAGTAAAACAAAGCAACGCTGCACTTGTAAACACTTTATAATGCACCATTCATTGGAACTTTGAGTGACTCATTTTTATGCAGTTCAATACTGAGCCAAGCATCATTGACTTTGCACTTCCATAATATTGAGCTATTTAAAGCTCCATGCTTCTCACGCGTTCATCAAGCAGGGCTGTTTGCACGTGATCACAATCCATCCGCTTGGTCTATTCTGTGTTTAGAAACCCATCATCTTTGCCTTAAACTAAACACACAAAAAATTTACTTCGCAGCAGACAACTGGCGTGTTCTTTAATCATTTGAATAATCAATTTCAATAAAATTATGTTAAAATATAAATAATTTAAATAGTAGCTTTTAATTCATTATTATTACATTTAAAGTTTACAATTTAAAATAATTGTATTTAAATTACTTACATTTTTTAAACAACAGTTTATAGTTTTAAATAACAAAGTCTAAAGAGGCCAGATGGCTTTCATTTTCATTACAGCAAGACAATTATAATTCAGATTGAAAGCTTGTTAAACATCTTTTTAAAGTTTGAGATATATATAGGTTCCTGTACAGCATGTAATGGAAGAATGGTGATGTACGGTTACGGTCATTTCAAAACACACACTGATCTCACAATCCACACGTTCTTCAAGCAATTTGCACATCCAAAGTGTCAAGACAGAAATATAGCTAGAGCACCAAACAACACGTGACTGCCACCTACAGGCTAACTGTGTAAACACATGCTGTCATGATTAGGGATGAAACGGTATGGAAATTTCACATCACGATTATAGTGACCCAAATTATCACGGTTATCAATATTATCACGGTTTTCTTCAAATGAGATGAAAGTGTTCAAAAAGAACAGATGCACACACTAAAAACATTTCAACAAGTTTTCTGTTTGAAAATCAACACATAGCAACGACTTTCTTTTTGCATGTTCTGCAGAAAGGGTGACCATCTTCGATTAAGTTTCTTCCCTCAGGACTTTTGTAAAAGCCAAAATATGACCACACCTCAGATTTGGTCCTTTTAGGAGGCTGAAAAATCTCCCAGCACTGTCACTGCCTTTTGCTATTTCTTCTCATTCAAAAAACAATATTATCCGCTGTGTCTGCACGAGACTGACGCTGGCTGGACAGGATTTACCACGAGTTCTCAAAATCGTGAAAATCAAACACGGTTTTAATGATAATTACATTTTAAACGATATTACTAACCGTCAGTACATTTTATCGTGGTTTATCCATAGAATAATATGGCACTCACCCTCCCACAACAGCAGGCTCTGAGGTGCCACAGACGGCCAAATGACCAGGTTATTGGGTTCATACAGCGGGTTGAGAAATCGCTCCAGCTCCTGAGGACGGTTCACCCACGACCACAGAGACACAGTTTTCTGAGACAGCTGCAGCTTCACCCTGAAACATTACACAGAAAGTACTAAGTTTACATTTACACCCAAACTTTACAGTAAAGTTTATGTTATGAGAAGGCAGACGCATCCAGCCGTTGCCATCCATTATCTCACAATAATCAAACAAAAAGCCTTTCACCAATTCTACTCTTCAAGCTTAACCCTAACACTCATTAACATTTTGAGCTGCTGAATCTTACAGAACAAATAGTCAGGACTCGTATATCACAAGCAACACTCTTAAAAATAAACATTTCAAAAGGGTTTTTTGCAGCAATACAACAGAAAAGACCACTTTACAAACCTTTAGTGGAATGGAAAGGGTCCATGGATGTTAAAGCTACTTTGTGGAACCATAGATGCCAATAAAGAACCTTTATTTTAATTGTTAAATGTGAAAGCAAAATTAAACCAGTCCTCTTGAGTCTAAAGTTCAGATTTATGACATCACACACACTACACACCATTCATTGTCAGTAAATGACTGAATCTGGACATTTTGAAATGTGACAGACATTTGAGCAACAAGTGGAAAAAGATTGCGCAACACATCTACCAATACATCCTGCTCAGAATAAGAAACAAACACAAAAGGGTCAAGGCCAGCTACAAGTTGACCTCTGCTGACGTAGGAGTGTTGACGGAAGGGGTCTTGACCTCTGCTCTTGAACATATCGGTCCATACGGATAGAATTACAACCTGCCAACTTAAATGTGTAACACAGAGTTCACATTCAAACACCAAGTGCAAAATACGGCCCTATCCTGAATGCCAACACTAGCAGTTGTCCTCCGAATCCACGCTTTGAAGATGCAATTGAAGCACAGGCTATTGGGTTAACTTCAGAATGATAAAATGAGCTTGGCATTTGGGACAGGGCCTGTGTTGGCTAGTTAGAAATTAGTGGTGATGCATCTAGGATTATGGAAACAAACTGAAGGCTGATGTGATGTAATAGAGGAAATGAGATAGTATGTGAGAATCTGTAAACGGAGGGGAACACTAACCTTTCAGCCACTCTGTTTCCAAGGAAAGTGCCAAACTGTGAGGCATATGAATGCTCGAAGAGCATGATCAGGAAATTCTCATTGAACTGGAAGGAGCAGGGGAACTGCCGCAGGATCTGCCACACACAATCCAGGAAGAGCAGGAACACGGGCGCTTCACTTCGGGGCTTCCCGTTTGAGTATGCAGACTGTGCACAGCGCTGCTGGAATGGGTGACCGGCCTGGAGGTAAAGATTACAGGGTCATAGGTTATTCCATACATCCCAGAGAATAACATTTTTATTAACTAAATCTCCACTCCCTAGTTCGCTGTTGTTAATCAGTATATCATCAAATTCATCACTAGCAAGGGTGTTGATTCTCTTCCCACTGACACGCCACTATATACAACGGTGCATACTGTGACATTATGAAATAAGCACTTATAGCAAAAACATATAAATGAACATGCATAATGGCTTTCAGACATTAAACAAATATAATAAAATGAAAAATGCAAACCATACATTATTGGTTAAAAGTTTGGGGTCAGTATGTTTTGTTTTGTTTGCTTATTTCAAGTTTTTAAAAGAATTACCTTATATTCACCCAAGCCAAGGCTTCATTTATTTGACAAAAAAATACAGTAAAACTAGTAACATTTTGAAATAATACTACTACAACTAAAACATTTTTAATATGTAATTTATTCCTGTGATGGCAATGCTCATTAAGAGACCAAAAAATTAAGAGACCACTGCAAAATTAGCAGTTTCTCCGGATTTATTATTTATATGTATTGGTTTGAGCAAAATTAACATTTTTGATTTATTCTACAAATTCTTCCCAATTTCAAATAAAATTAGAGCATTTATGTGCAGAAAACGAAAACTCTTCAAAATAACGAAATAAGATGTGTTTTCAGACGTCGAATAATGCAAAGAAAATTCATTTTTAAACAACACAATACTAACACAATGCTAATGTTTTAACTTAGGAAGAGTTCAGAAATCAATATTTGGTGGAATCAGTGTTAATTTATTTGACGAATAATTTGTGTCATAATTTTCGTCAACGACCTTTTTTCACTGACGAAAACGAGACGATAACTAAATAAAAACTAGTGATGGATGACAAAAACTATAACGAAAATCAACTGTCATTTTCGTCAACGAATAAAAACGAGACGAAAATGTTAGAGAGGGACGATTAGGGAAGAGATCCAGACAGAGCTGATGTCGTGTGTAACAGATGCGCACAATTGATTTGGACGTGCTGATCTAACCGCTGGAGAACACGGCGCTGTTGCACACTCTACAGGCTCACGCATCCCCAATACAGCGCTCCAGAGTGGCTCACAATCAATGAATAACACACATTTATGCCAGGCAATTGTTTATGAACTAATGCTGATGAATAATGACAATGTTTACTTTACTATGTTTATTTAGTAATGTGTTTTAGACGGTTGTAACAATGCATATTTTATCTCCTCATCTCTGAACTTGAATGAGCTCCTGGCTGCGAGATTTCAAAATAAGAGTCCCAGTGTATTTCGAGCTTGTTTATAATTAAAAGTCACGCATTATATATTCGTTTTTGCTTACACAATAAACTGTATTTAATTTAATTCCCATTTAATTCATAGTCAGGAGGAAAGACCAGTATTTGACACATATTCAATAAAGTATCAGGGTTAGTTAATTAAAACCATTTTTAAAAATCTTTGTTACTTGAAATTAAATTAATGTTAACTGAAATTAAAAAAATAAATAAACAAACTTATTTGAAGCTTTAGCTTAACATGATATACTAACTATACTAAACAGAAATACAAAGTTATAAAAAATTATATAGATGTTTTTAAAAACAAACAAAAAAGTGAATTGAGCTCTCTTTCGTGTATTTTTCATGTCAAAAACAAAATGATGTCAAAATGTCAGTTCAAGTGACAGTCGGTTATGTAGGCTAATGCTTAAATGCTTAATGTATTACAATTTAACTAAACTCATTAGATTTTAGGAGACTAAATCTACTGTAGATTTAGTCGACTAAAACTAGACTAAAACTAAAAACAATTCAGGTGACTAAAATATGACTAAAACTAAATGGCATTTTAGTCAAAAGACTATGACTAAAACTAAATCAAAATATGCTGTCAAAATTAACACTGGGTGGAATAACAGACTTCCAATCACAGCATTCATGCTTCTTGGCATCAGTCGGTCACATTGCTGTTGGGCGACATTATGCCATTCCTCCCGATAAAATTCAAGCAATGCTATTTTGCAGGACGTTTTATTTTGATTCCAAAAATTATATTTTAAAGACAGAATATACATATACACTTGTGCTCATCCTCCGATGCCCTATAACAATAACTCTACGGTGTAAAAAAATATAGTGCACAGCCAGTAATCGACTATTTTTTCAGTGGAATTTCAATGGAGAGCTGAAATGATTTTGACAGTGGGACAGCCTTAGAAATGGTGACCCCTGTGGTGATGTGATTAGGCACATGTGAGTAAAAGGGTTCTTTTCTCACCTGTAACCACTCTCGCTCAATCAGCGTCTCAAACCCACGGATGGTTCTGCATGCCGGATCGAGGATGATCTGGGCGAGAGAAGTCACCTGCAGTGTTGAATCAGTGCCCTCCGTGCCGTGAACCAGAACTGACGCCCCTTCCCTGCAAATCACCACAAATAACACACATTACACATTATGAGAATGCCCTAAGAGAGAAAAAAAAAAACACTTTAGTGGCGATTTTTGGGATGTTAAGCACTTACTCTTATCCCAGTTTGAAACTGCGCTCAGTTTGAGATTATTTAACACACACATAGTGCTACAAACCTGATAATGAGCGTTTAAAACAGCAGTACCAGGGTGGTATGAGCATAATGATGATTACAGCATGACAACAGCAGTAATTATCACCACAACAAGCTTTGCAACAAATGTGGTGAGAAACAGGGCGACAGCAGCTTTTGTAATTAACTTCGAAAAGAGCTAAAACAGTAATTAACACAGCTGCACAGTCTGGCATAAGCAGATCTGTCTGTGGTGTAATGGGTCTGTGTGTGTGTATGTGTTTGAGAGACAGGAACAGACGGACGTATTGACAGATGTACCTGTCAATGCATTGTGCGGCCAGGCAGGCCGTGGTGAGGATTTCCTTAACATGACTCTGCCAGTTGGAGGCTTCAAGTTTACTGAGCCAGCGGTCCATGCTGTGAGACTGATCATTGCACGCTTCCACCAGCTTTATCAGACTCTCCTGCAAAACATTAGACCTGTGGGAGAACAGCTGTCAAATTATAGTCCCAGTTACAGAACTCATTTATGCAGCTGTGTTTGCCTGCTTCCAAACGATATGCTTCAGCTCTGAATTAGCATTTTAGCTGCAATAGATGTGTATTTTGAGATGTATGCCGTAACGATTTTAAATAACAAGTCCCCTTATAAATGTACAGTCTCAGATGGTACGAAGCTCCAACAGTTCGTTCATTGACTGCCTGAAGCATATTGATCACAAAATTTAAAAGTACTTTCTTGGTTTGGCAAAGTCTAATCTGCCTGGTTGATTTATGCAACGTTATCGGATTTGCCAAAGTTTGTCATCAAAAGTAAAACTGCGATGAAACAGAAGAGAAGATTGAGTTATGTTTTTGATTATACATTACAATGTTAATTAAAAAAAGAAACAAAGATCTTATTGTGAACGATTCATCCATGTATGGAAATACATTTAATCTATAAAACGTACCGATCATTGCAAATGCGTGTGCGTGCTGCTCAACCGTGAAACAGACACAAGGAAAAATGAAGCGGTCGCACCTCAGTTATGTTTGGGCTCATTTTACAGCTGGAGTTACACCTTCGCCATGACTAGAAGTTTGCGTGTGCATTCGCAGCCTTTTGTTTTGTGCAAATGCAAGTTGTAATATTGGGCCTTATTCATGAAACACGAGCAGAACAAATTTTTGTGTAAATCGTTCATAAAGTCGTTCTGACATAAATTTTCGGATTCACGAAAATTTTTGTATTTTCAAAATGTACACCTGCTCCCTACCATGAGTAAATTGGGCGTAAAACATTTGAATGTTCTGTGTTCTAATTTAGGCAAACTGATGACATTGCATTTTGATGCACTATGTACCGTAATAATATTTCAATGTTTTTTTTTTTTTTTTTTTAAACAGTTCAACTTTGGGTAATAGGCAGAGCTCGTCACTGTCACTTTTTACCCAGCTGTCCAATCACAGTGTAGGAGGGGCAGGACAAATACTACACCGACAAATCATCCTACTTGTACAACGACTGAACAACAATGGATTGATAATGAGTTAATATTGCTGGTTACTGCATTTTTATATTCAGTAATATTCTTCAAAATGAGATACTAGTAACACAGTACTGCCATGGATTTTTTGTATCATTCATAGCAACCAAAGTATCTCAGCTGGAAAAATGTTGAGCTTGCAAAGTGCTTTCAAGCGCCACCAGCTGGCAGTTTTCAGAAGTGCACCAGGCATTTTTAGCCAGCTAATATCTAGTAGTAAAAGTAAAATATCTAGCTCCCGCCAGATCGGTGTGAACTGAACTGAACAGAACTGGTGTGCAACGTAGCTAAGCATTTTGAACTGCAAGAGGCACTACACTTTTTCCGTAAGTTGAATACGGAAGGGGGTCTGGTGGAAGCTACATAATTTACTTTATATAGTTTTAAATATGGATATTTTTCTTACACAAACGCATCGCTCCGGGCCTTTATTAATCCCCTGGAGCCGTGTGGAGCAGTTATATGAGGGATGGATGCACTTTTATGGACTTCAAAAACAAAGCAACAATTCACTGCCATCATAAACTTTGAAGAGCCAGGGCATTTTTAATATAACTCTGATTTTATTAGTCTGAAAGAAGAATGTCATGTACACCTAGGATGACTTGAGGGTGAGTAAATCATGGGCTAATTTTCATTTCTGGGTGAACTAACCCTTTAAAGATGGCCATTTTGAAGCATGACTGTTTTGATTCATATGAAATGGTAACACTTTACAATAAGAGTCCATCTGTAACATTAAAGGTGCACTGTGTAAATTTTAGCGGCATCTAGTGGTGAGGTTGCGAATTGCAATCGCCCACCGCTCAGTAGCTAGCTTTGTCCGTTTAGGGCTACTGTAGAAACACGTCGGCGCAAAATGGCGACTTTACTGTAAGGGGACCCACAGTGTATGTAGATAGAAACGGCTCATTCTAAGGTAATTAAAACATAACGGTTCATTATGTAAGGTCTTTATACACCACTGAAAACATGGTTATGTATATTGTATTGCATTTATGTCAATAGATCCTCACACTGCACCTTTAACTAAAGTTAATAAATGCTGTAGAAGTATTGTTTTTTTTATTTTTGTAATAAAGTTCAGCACTAGTTTACCTGGATACTGAATGAAAACAAACACAATTCTCAAATGTTAAAAACTATAGGTTGTTTAATCGGTTATTGGTCAGTGCGGTCCAATCTAGTTATTGTTATCTGTAAAATACATAAATCTACCTCTAGTTGATGGAATTGGTTACACGTGATGGTAGGAATGGGTGGTTTCAAACCACGTTTGGTACACTGCAATTTTAAAGAGAAATTTGCACATGGTTTGTCCTATTAAAAACACCACATAGACAAATACATTTTTACCACAGGGGGATACATTTTTTATACTTTACATTATAATGTTGTGATGTCTAAATTTTCTTCTAACATTTAAAACTATTGATTTTAATTTTTACATTTATTTGGATAAAATAGTATAACATCTTAACCCCCTCGAGTCGGCGGTCGACTTTATAACTCTGTCGTTTTTTTATCATTCATGCAAGTGTTATCCTATCATTCATTCAAGTGTTATACATCATTATATTCTAAGTGTCTATTTTTTGTGTACAGTCACAATAAAAACAAATTGTTGTGCTTTTTGCAAAATAAGGAAAACAAACATGATTCGCGATATTCAACCTCTCTCTCAATGTCTAATCTGATTCTCTTCAGAAAATGACCTGTAGCTTAGTGAGAACTTGACACACAAACATGTGACATATGTCTAAAGAAACGTTGAAATGTCAGGTTTTAAATCATGTAAATCAAAACGAAAACAAATATTCTGTGTTTATGTAATCGGTGTGAAAAGTGGGAGATATCAGTCAACTCATTACTGACTCATTATCCGCTAATGTGGCCACGCCCACGGACCGCGCGCTCATTAAGATTCAAATACAGGCAATCCATGCGTCGACGCCCACACACAGATCAACTCATACAAACACAACTAGTGAAGCTATGGTTCAGATACATCGCTTTGAGTAATAATCCTGGAATAATTCTCCTCACGGAAAGCTGATTCAGAGCTCATTTACAGGGAGTGCAGAATTATTAGGCAAGTTGTATTTTTGAGGATTAATTTTACAACATTAATAATTAAACAACAACCATGTTGTCAATGAACACAAAAAACTCATTAATATCAAAGCTGAATATTTTTGGAAGTGGTTTTTAGTTTTAGCTATTTTAGGGGGATATCTGTGTGTGCAGGTGACTATTACTGTGCATAATTATTAGGCAACTTAACAAAAAACAAATTTATACCCATTTCAATTATTTATTTTTACCAGTGAAACCAATATAACATCTCAACATTCACAAATATACATTTCTGACATTCAAAAACCAAACAAAAACAAATCAGTGACCAATATAGCCACCTTTCTTTGCAAGGACACTCAAAAGCCTGCCATCCATGGATTCTGTCAGTGTTTTGATCTGTTCACCATCAACATTGCGTGCAGCAGCAACCACAGCCTCCCAGACACTGTTCAGAGAGGTGTACTGTTTTCCCTCCTTGTAAATCGCACATTTGATGATGGACCACAGGTTCTCAATGGGGTTCAGATCAGGTGAACAAGGAGGCCATATCATTAGATTTTCTTCTTTTATACCCTTTCTTGCCAGCCACGCTGTGGAGTACTTGGACGCGTGTGATGGAGCATTGTCCTGCATGAAAATCATGTTTTTCTTGAAGGATGCAGACTTCTTCCTGTACCACTGCTTGAAGAAGGTGTCTTCCAGAAACTGGCAGTAGGACTGGGAGTTGAGCTTGACTCCATCCTCAACCCGAAAAGGCCCCACAAGCTCATCTTTGATGATACCAGCCCAAACCAGTACTCCACCTCCACCTTGCTAGCATCTGAGTCGGACTGGAGCTCTCTGCCCTTTACCAATCCAGCCACGGGCCCATCCATCTGGCCCATCAAGACTCACTGTCATTTCATCAGTCCATAAAACCTTAGAAAAATCAGTCTTGAGATATTTCTTGGCCCAGTCTTGACGTTTCAGCTTGTGTGTCTTGTTCAGTGGTGGTCGACTTTCTGCCTTTCTTACCTTGGCCATGTCTCTGAGTATTGCACACCTTGTGCTTTTGGGCACTCCAGTGATGTTGCAGCTCTGAAATATGGCCAAACTGGTGGCAAGTGGCATCTTGGCAGCTGCACGCTTGACTTTTCTCAGTTCACGGGCAGTTATTTTGCGCCTTGGTTTTTCCACACGCTTCTTGCGACCCTGTTGACTATTTTGAATGAAACGCTTGATTGTTCGATGATCACGCTTCAGAAGCTTGGCTATTTTAAGACTGCTGCATCCCTCTGCAATATATCTCACTATTTTTGACTTTTCTGAGCCTGTCAAGTCCTTCTTTTGACCCATTTTGCCAAAGGAAAGGAAGTTGCCTAATAATTATGCACACCTGATATAGGGTGTTGATGTCATTAGACCACACCCCTTCTCATTACAGAGATGCACATCACCTAATATGCTTAATTGGTAGTAGGCTTTCCAGCCTATACAGCTTGGAGTAAGACAACATGCATAACGAGGATGATGTGGTCAAAATACTCATTTGCCTAATAATTCTGCACTCCCTGTATTCTGTTAGCATCTGTGAATATGAAACGCAAAAAGACTGTTTAAATATAAATCCTGATGCAACATGGCAAGACTGTTTAGACAAGATTTATTTGGCCTGATTTCGTTTTGTATAAATTGTACCTTAATTTTAATCAATGTTTTTAATATAGTTGCTTCTTATTTTATAAGAAGTCAATATAACAGACAATAGCCTTAGTGCACGCGTCTCATAAATGAACTTAAGATGGAAATGATATTTGAGTATTAATTGCCTTTTTTACAGTGAATTTCGTTTTGTATAAATTGTATTAATTTTAATCAATGTTTTTAAAACGAATTTTGCTTCATATTGATGTTTAATATTATACCCTATGTTGTTGTTGTTGTTGTTTTTTTTAGAAAGTGAATTGCTTTCCTTAAACTGAATTTAGTTTTGTATAAATTGTATCTTAATTTTAATCAATGTTTTTAATATATTTGATATAATATAATAGACTGGTATAATAAATATATTCGTATATTTGATACCAATATAGCAGACAATAGCCTTAGCGCTGGCTCATGCATTTCACGTGTTTCTGACTGAAGCTCGAAATGATATTTGAGTATTGTGTGTATTTGATCGTTTACAAATTATTCCGAAAATATTTGCCTTTGAAATGAGTGAGTCAATGTTCAGTGTCACAATATTACTGTTTTTTTAGCTCTTCTTTCAAAAACATTTCAGATTGAAATCTTGTTTATTTTTGGGGCAGATACTTTAGCTTGATTTAAGTAAAAAACATTTAGATTTTTCCCCCAGAAAACTTTTTTTTTTTTTACTGTTACTGTACTTATCTAGTAAACCTAAAATCTAGTAGGCCTACCTAAAGCTCATTTATTATGCAGCTCATTATTATGCAGGTCTTTGTTTCTCAGGAGTGATCACATTATTATTCATGGTTCGTTCACGCCTACTCGCATAAGGCCTGATTAAAGAAAAAGTGTTTTACAAAATGTAAATTAATATTTTGTTTTATGTGAATTAGTAGGCTCAATGATTCTCACATCAGTTTAAAGCAAAAACTCTAAACAAAAACACCCAATGATCAAAGGTCTTGTGAACACGTATCTATTGTGCGTTTTGAAGCCTTAATTTTAAAGGGGTGGTAAACCACGATTTCACTTTTCTAACTTTAGCTAGTGTGTAATGTTGCTGTTTGAGCATAAACAACATCTGCAAAGTTACAACGTTCAAAGTTTAAAGCAAAGGGAGATATTTGCTTTTAAAGAAATCGATTTCTAAGGACTACAGCAAACGGCCGGTAGGGACTACTACACATTCCTCCAGGGTGTGCTGACATCACCAGTCCCAATATTTACATAAACCCCTCCTCCGAGAATATGAAATAAGGGGAGCGAGGCCATGTTGTATCGCTGCGGGGAAGCGTTGTTGTGGTATAGTTATTAGGCTGGAGTGTTGTTGCCAATGCCGACGAAATCAAAGCACGAGACAGACAGGGGTCGGAGGAGAAGACCGGGAAATGTGACATAATGGACAATATTCGTCGCACTACAGGAGCCGCAATTCAGCTGCGCGAGACAAACCAGCCAGTGATCCGCTGGAGCTCACAACTCCGAAAACGCCAGATAAAATGTACTATTAGGCACTAATATATAAATAATATATACACATTATATAAATAAACCACAGATCTGAGCTTTAAACAACTACATTATCGACTGAAAAAGTCTTAAAACTCCGTTTTGTCACACATTAACAGTAGATTTTAACAAAAAAAGACGTAAACACAGCCCATGTCAGTCATTTCTCACCGAGAGCCGCTGGCAGAAGTCCCTCCTATGACGAGAACTCGCGTCTGTTGTGAAGTGAATGTCACGCGCGAATGAAGCGAGTAAACTCATAATGTTCAAGCGTCCACCTTCGCGCGAATAGCGCGATTTATTCACGTCCGGCGTGACGGGCGCGCGCGGATGACCGCGGCTCATCTCCCGGAGGAAAGCTTCCACAATCTTCACGAGCGCTATGAAAGCGGGATTCGCACAACGGCTTGTCCTGAAAGATGGATTAAACAGAAGCTGTTTACGGGCCACAACCTGTAAGTATGATTTATTTTTCGTCGATGTGTTTTCCTGTAATAGTTCGTATTGTTAATTGTACGTTGTAGCAAGGAAGTAAACATGACAGCGCTGTTTGGCTCTGCAAACCAGTTTGTTAAATGCTCATTCATACTTAACGTTATCCGACAAACACCTCACGTTACAAACTGTTTTAAATCTCAACAGCGAACTTAGCATTAGTGTAAATGATTCTTTGATTAGAGCTTTTATGTGTTGTTTATCTACAGGCATGCTAAACATGGTTCTGTGTTTGATTTGGATACTATAGTAAAGCCAATGTTTAGTGTTCGTTCTTACGACAGATATTTGGCTATAATCGTTCTAAAAATACAAAAGTAACGGTGCCATTCATTAGCGATCACTATAGATCCGCAGTCTTTACTCTTGAGGACTGAACAGGTTCTGCTCGATCATCTTCACTAAAATTGTCTGGGTCTGATTCGGGCTCAAATTGGTACGGTTTTATTGACGCCGTTGTACACAAAGCACAGGCTTAGCCTGAGGCTACCGGTGAAGGGAAGGGGCGTGACGTTCTGATAAACATGCACTAGGCGGTTAGCCAATCACAACACACTGGGCCAGCTAACCAATCAGAGCCCATTGCGTATTTTTGAGGGACTAGCTTCACAGAATCCGGAAACCATCAGACCGTTTTTACAAGGAGGGACAGAGCAGTGTAGAATAAAGGTAAAATATATGAAAAATAATGCAATTTTTTAAAAACGAAGCATGAACACGTTACAGTGCACCCCACAAACACAATCAAGCCTTCGAAAGAGTGTGCTTTACCACCCCTTTAAAAAATTTTTTTTTTAGTTTTTTCAAAAATTATGCATAAACATTATTCTCTCAAAAATACAAGCATGTACATACATGTTGCTCACATATTATGGTAGCCCAGTTTGTGCTGAATACAGTGTAATTACACTTTTGCCATTAATATGTTTATAAGCAACTGAAAAATGAACAAATGCCAGAGCATGTCAAAACTTCTAAAGGGCCCCAAAACAGCTCAGACTCCTAGGGGTTAATATCTGTCATAACATGAAAATGATTTTCAACCAGAATATTAATATTGTGCATCTCTACTAATGCAGTTAGTTTGGCTCTGCGAGAATAATTGGATACACACCTCTCAATGGCTTTATGGATCCTCCTCCACTGCGGGTAGTTGGCTTCCTGTTCGAATCCTCCTCCACGAGCTTTAGCCTGCTGCGCTACAGCTATAGTGCGTGTGTCGATGATGTAACCACGCTTCCCTGCGCAAAGCGTGGCATTGATCAGTTTCTCGTCTTCTTTGCAGCGGCGCCCATTGGTTCCAGTTAGTGGCTGGGCTGCTCGCATCATCACCTGTGGACATTGTGATCAGGGTCTGAATTAAAGCAGCAGTCCGTAAGTTTTGCCTCTTTGTAGCCATCTCTGTTTGAAACCCGCAATTGCAATTATTTGCGGAATTATCATCTTTACGTGGGTTGTGCATCGGCACGGCTCCTCAGTGCGGATGAATCTAATGTTTTGAGGAGTTTGTGTGCCTGGCTGTCAGTCACCGCACCGGTGTGGATTATTAAATGGTAAATGGACTGCATTCATATAGCGCTTTCAACAGACCCATGGCCATCCAAAGCGCTTTACATCTTGCCTCACATTCACCCATTCATACACCAATGGCGGTGTCAGCCATGCAAGGCGCCATCCAGCTCATCGGGAGCAGCTGGGGTTAGGTGTCTTGCTCATGAACACCTCGACACTTGGTCAGGTGGAACCGGGGATTGAACCACCAACCTTCTAGTTTGTACACAACCTACATGAACCACTGCGGTTGTCAAAAGTACCGACCGGTCTGAAATGTAAAAAATGTGACGCTTTAATATCTCTGTGATTGGCTACAATGATCAGCGCTTCAAAAACATGTTATAAATATACATCAATGACGCTTTTCACAGAGCGCTTACACAGATACACAGGGCTTTGAATATGGGTTTGAATACAGGCGCCTATCAGCCTTCCGGTCCGCTGGTCGACACCTGCTTGTGCTTTCAAACGCTCCCGTGTGTTGAACATTGTAGCCAATCACAGACACATCCGATGAGTGCGTGAGCACAATGGCCAGTCAGAGGTGTTTACGATTCCAGCTCAACAGCGCTCAAAGCGTCACATTTTTTAAATTTCAGTACCGACTTGGTATCGCGGTCGGTACTTTTGACAACACCAGTGTGGATACTGTACTTCAGAATCACAGATTCTATGTCTTGGAAGTATGACCAAAATAAGAATTTCCCCCGCAAAATGTCATCTGAACATGTAATTAACATGTCTGACACTTTAGTTCTGATGCATTACAATAAATCACGCTACCAAATGCGATTAAATCTAACGATCGCTTAGCTCATATCAAACCGTGCAAATTATTATTATTGTTATACTTTGTTCTAAAATGGTTAACGCTAACAACATCAGAATTACGTGACTGTGTATTTAGTATGTATTAGCGTTACCTGTAGATTTCAATTTCTGTACAGTCTATTCTTTTGCTTTTGACTGATCTCCACTAGCCGGACTCCTTCTTATGTATACAGACGTGACGTAATGATGCAAAGACATGCTCGAATTTCTCATGGAAATCCACCAGTACCACCAAATTATAACACATTACAAGATTACTTTTGTGAATCGGGCTAAGGTAAGGAGATAGTATTGAATACTGGCTGGTTAAGAACTTCCTCAAAAATAGATTTTGGATAATTTTTAACAACAACAAAAAAAAAGTTACGGACTGCGTCTTTAAATAGATTTAAAAAAAAATGTAAACAACATTTTGTAAACAAGTGCATTTCTAACCATGCCGTTTTTCTTGTGGTAGTAACTCAGCATAGGGAAACGGCCACCGTGCCGGAAGGAAGAAGCTTTGCAGAGACTTTCATCATCGATGTCTTTAGGCACGGTCAGTAGGGACGGGTACGAGGGGCACACGCTGAAGTCTTTATTGACCTCACTCAGTCTCCATTCATCTGTCTGAGAGAGAACCACAGAATTCAGGGTCACCTTTACAATTTAGAGTTTATTTTTAAATGAAAAGAACAAAACAAAACTTTTCATGAATATATTGTTACATTCTAATTGTAAACGAATAGGGGTTTAGAATAAGCTGACACACTACTGAAACCGTTCACAAGTTTAAACTCACTACGATTTTGTTTTTGAAAGAAATTAACACTTTTATTCAACAAGAATACATTTAATTTATCAAGAGTGACACACTTTTATAATGTCACAATGATTCTATTTGAAATAAATGCTGTTCTTTTGAACAATTGTATTCATAAAAGAAACCTTAAAACAATTTCAAAGTTTCCACTAGAATATAAAGCAGCACAACTGTTTTTAACATTGATAAAAAATAACCTTATAATTCCAAGGTGGCGAAATATATCAAAAATGTATTATTAGCAGTAATATGCGTTGCTAAGGACTTAATTTGGACAACTTTAAAGGCAATTTTCTAAGTATTTAGATATTTTTGCACCCTCATATTCCAGATTTTCAAATAGTTGTATCTCAGCCAAATATTGCCATATCCTAACAAACCATACATCAATGGAAAGCTTATGTATTCATTTATGATGTCAATTTCAAAAAACATTTATCCTTATGACTGGTTTTGTGGTCCAGGGTCACATTTCACAATGTTTTGGAGTTTGGGTTCCTTGCCACTGTTGCCTCTGGGTTGTTTAGGTGGGACACTGTTCACATAGTAAAGACAGTGCAGCACTTCTGGGTTCTACGTCAGAACGCCGGCTCACTATTGGTCAACGCTGTTCATGTGAGCACAACGACGCATGCGTGTGATGCTGACGCAGGAGTTGGCCAATAATGAGCCAGCGTTCTAACATAGAACCCGGAAGCATTGCACTGTCTTTACAATGTGAACAGCGTAGGAGAATGACGTGGAAGAGAAGAGATTGTTGAATAAAGTTGTTAATTTTGTTATGGTTTTTGCGCACAAAGTGTAAAAAATAATAAAATATCTTCATGTGTGTCATACGGGTTTGGAACGACATGAGGGTAGAAGATAAGGAAGATAAAATAATTTAATAATTGTTGGTCTTTACAACAGAACTGAATAAACACTGAACTGATTTCAGCTGAACAATGATGCCATTTTCTTTTAGAGCTGCTGTACAGTCGAAAGAACTGTTTGCATTATTGAATAATTTTCCTGTTATCATTGTAAAGCTGCTTTGAAACAATCAAGTATTGTATAAAGTGCTATATAAACAAAAGTGACTTAACTATATTACTGTTTTAGCTCAAATAAATGCACAAGAATCTTCTTTCAAAAACATTAAAAAACCTTAGCGACCCCAAACTTTTGAACGGTAGTGTGTGTGAAATACTAGCTGTATTTATATTAAAACTGGATCTCAGAACATGTAGTCGTGAGTATTTGTTCCCTGGCTTCCCACAGAGAACAATCAGAAAAAATGAACAATGATACACTGAGAAAATCTATCACCATTTTTTCCTGATGACCTCAGTGTCAAAGCTTCCAGGGATAAAAACAATACCATAGACTCCAGATCTTTGAAAGCCTCCTCTGGTATGAACAACTGCCATCCGTCCTCAATGACCTCAAACAGAGGACGGTAGAAGAAGGGATACATCAGGGACACCGAGTCCAGCGTGGACAGAGCCTGAAAGATGAACCATCAACCAACCTGAACACTAACAGCATAAACTGAGAAATTAGTAGATCCTCAGGTTATTATTTGTCCATTATTCTGCTTTATGAGTGAGTAACAATGCAGTCTTACCTCAATTGAGCTGGCAATATTAAGACACTCCTCCATGCCAGGTATGTCCAGCTGAATCACCCGCAGGTCTTTACACTTTACAATAATAGTTCCAAGGGATCCGACAAACCTGCGTACATTTGGTCAGTAAGACTTTTATGTTTTTGAAAGAAGTCTCTTATGCTCACCATAGCTGCATTAGTTTGATCAAAAATAGAATAAAAACAGAAATATTGTGAAATATTATTACAATTTAAAATAACTGCTTTCAATTTGAATGTTTTTTCAAATGTAATTTTTTTTTTTGTAATTTATTCTTCTGTGTCACACAATCCTTCAGAAATTATTCCTATATGCTGATTTGCTACTCAAGAAACATCTATAATTATTAACGTTGAAAACCTTGCTTAAAAACACAGTATGTAAGTTTCACCGCTAGAGCTCGCTTATTTAAAACAAAGGTGACGCCGTGAATGAGTGTGGAATCATGGGAGTTGTAGGCTTGCTCCATAGCTGATGGAAAGGAATCCGACAGACTCGGACGGAAATCATGTTCATGAATGAGCGAATGTATTCAAGTTACGGTGGTATGTAGGGCTGAAACACGATTCCTCGAGAATTAAAAAAATCATCAAGGCAAAATCATTTGCCTCGAAGCTTTGTGTAGTCCATTTAACTACACACGGTCATGTTGCAGGCAATTCTTGTGTGAGGACTAGCGCATACTGCGCGTATTGCGGTTATATCCGCAGGTCAGGTGGGTAAAGTAATAAAAAGTAACATTCTAAAAATTGCGGGTGGATGAGAGAATATTTAAAACGCTTAAGCTTAACATTTGTGGCAGTTCGCGGAACTTTGCGCTTCAGCTGAAGAGATACCAGCACTCGAAACACATAACCAGCATCAATGGAGCTTGCACATGCATCACCGTCATTGTGATGTGTATGTGAAATGTTTAATGGGACTTTATATACTTGATATCACCGAAATACACCATTAAAATGTTCTCAAAGCTAAGCCAAACAAAAAGCAGAACGAGCTGTAACTGTTGTGTGCGCAGCGCTCGTGCTTTCATTGATTTGCGTAATTTAAATCTCACACTTTAATCACAGGCTATTTATAGCTCCTAACTTAATAAAACACGCTGTGTTACTATGATGAACGATTAGCTCAAAATGTAGATCTGTATGTGCAATTAACTTTTTCTGAATTGAACACAAACACATCTCTCGCTCACGTTCCAGCGGTTAGTCCTCCGTGTGCTGTATAGGTTGTCGACCCTGGTTTAGGTTCCATTTCGCCAAAGAAGGGTTTTTAAAGCAACCCACTTCATTGTAGCTTATATGTTACGATAGCATTGCGCTTAACACTGAGAATATGAATAATTGTTATGTGACGATCGGGTGCGGATATCTAAATCAGAAAATCACAGATGCGGGTGATGGTTTGTTTTTAACAGCGGATTCGGTGACGTTAGAGCTGATCCACGCATCTCTAGTATGGCCATCTCTACTCTTGTTCTTGTTCCAAGTTTTCTTCCTGTCCAGTATTTTTTGCTTCTTACAAAAGCCACAAGGAAAGTAAAGGCTTGTTTCATACCTGAGCTGAAGCCGAGACTTGAAAGTTAAGTTGCACAACATAAATGCAATGTTTAGGCATTATTATATTACTATTATTTTGATTTATAGGTTGTAGGTTTAATAGTAAATAAAATAGTTAATAGTAGTTTAACATTTATTTTTATTTATGATTTTTTATTTTATATATTTGTATTTGCATTGAATGTAATGTGGCAATTGAATGCGCTAAATTGGTTTAGTTTTCACAGATATTAAAATCTGCTGCTGTCTGTAACTTTTTTTGTGTTCAAGATTTACACAAATGATATAATGAGAATGTGCAACATGAATCCATTTTCCAAACCGTGTTTTTGTCTTACCCTGAATCACTACGGTACACTTATAATAAGTGTTTATATTGGGACTATTTCAGACCGGTTTGGTAGGAACCGCTGTGGAGGAGCACAGTCCCTGCGTGACTCGCCATAGACATAAACAGAGAGAAGTAGCTCCGGCTGCAATGACGCAAGACGCATGCAGTTCTGTTTATTAACCGCTAGAGCACAAACAGTTACAGACTGCAGCTTTAATGTATGCAATTTAATCAATAAAACTTAACATTTTCTCAAAAGGAAACAAATTAGTTGTTCATTTTAAGATACCCGTCTTAATTTCTCTTGTATATTTAGTATTGCTCTTTCATAAAGAAAAAGTCCTTCTTATCCGATTACTCGATTAATCGATAGAAAAATCGGTAGAATACTCGAATACTAAAATATTCGATAGCTGCAGCCCTAATGGTATGAAGCAGGACCCGCCGTAATATATTGTATGATGGAGAAAGCTCTCTCTGATTATGCTATGTTAGCCACTTTACAAAATAGTGTTGTTGCTGAGGCATGGTAAAAACTTTACTCGCAGTGAATCAATAAAACAAGCCATTCAAACAATATGACTAATCGTGTTGCGCTGTATAACATTAGATTTCTGTTAATAAATGTATATACAAACAGTTGCTTGCCTGTCTAATAAAATACATACTAAAGCGTCTTTGGTTTTTCAATGGTTTCTATGGAAATCAAGGGTAGCGCGGATATGACATCATTCACAGGCGACGCAAGGACACGGTCCATAACACTGGTGTTTTTGGTCCATTTCTGCGGTCCATTGTACGTTGTAAATGTTTGGGATAATGTAACAAAGGTCAATAAAATATATAACATTGTTCTAGTGGTTTTTGGATATTTTAATCTAAAAATCTTACATATTGTCCCTTAAATATTTTTAATATAACATGATACATTTGTTAGTCTTTGATGAAAATAAAATACAAATGAACAGCATTTATTTGAAATAGAAATCTTATGTATCTTATGTCTTTTAGGGCTGGGCGATAAAACGATAACGATATGTATCGCTATAGACACGTAGTCGATATCAATAAAAAATGCATTCGATAAAACGTTCGATAATTTTTTTTTTGCTTTGTCGGAAGAAACCAGAGGTTGCGAAGCAAGTTTGGTTGCGTGAACAAAGGCACTCACTCTCTGGTAACCAAGCAACGTAGGGAGTGACAGGCTAACAGCCAATCAGGTAACTGTATAATTTTGATTTTAGACTGTTTATATTTTAATTACTTGAGTGTTTTCCATGGTTGTGTTGACATTTCTGCGTTTATAACTGAGGGGATTATAATCAGAGGAAGGTTAAGTTTAAATTTTTTTAATGTAAAATATTTTTCTCCTGGTCCTTATTTTAAATGGGTCATAAAACATATCAATAATTATCGATATCGACCTATATGAAACACTTATATTGTGCCATATCGCCCAGCCCTAATGTCTTTACAGTCCTTTTTAACCATTTAATGCATCCTTGCTGAACAAAAACAGTCTTAATTTAATAAGAAAACTTTCTGACCCCAAACTTTTGAACGGTAGTGAAAAATAGCATTAAAAATGCTATGGCATTTTTACTAGTCGTCTCAGACTTTTGTACACAAGGAACCACACAACCTTTCAGTGTGTCAGTGGTACCTTTTCTCAATGGAGTCAATGTTGGTATGAAGCAGCCAGAGCTCTTCAGTGTTATCCTGGCGAGAGGACAAAATGAGGTGATGTCCCGTCAGACACAGAGTTCCCTCCACAGTGGGCATGAAGGGTCGGTGGAGGACCACCCCATCCACACGAGGGGTTTTGATCAGCTCAGCAAACTCCATGATGCTTTGAGAGGCACAAGAAACCTGGGAGAGTCAACGGGACATGAAACATTACGGGGTGAATACTGTGATGCATTCAAAATACATTCATTATGTCTTAGTCTCGTTTTTAGGTTTGCTATTATTCTGTGATTTGTATTTATTTCTGTAGTAACATTCATTTGTTTATTTAATTTATTTAGCTGAGCAATATCTTTGTCATAATAGGTTTGTGATAATAGGTTTGCTAATGTCTTGCAGAGATGGATTTGTTATCTGCTGAAGGCAGCAAAACAAGACGCAAGCAAAGAGACAACAGTACGAAAAATACCACATTCGTCCATTTTACTTGAATGAGCATAAATCAGACATACACGTGTCTTTATAAACAATTATTGTAACATATTCAATGCATCTGTCCAAATTTCTCTCGGCTTGCTGTGTCATCACACTGAAATAATAACAACAGACGGGATTTGCAGCTTTGAGTCGCTCGTACTAAAGACCGTTCAAAGGCACTCGACAGAAAACAAATGCAATGTATCTTGTCGAGAACAAAATGTGCATTATAAACATATATTTAGATAATATGACAGCGGTAACAACAGCATTCTTCTCACCTGACACCTCCACTTCCTTGTCTTCCACTCCTTTGTTGGATTTGACAACAGACCGCAAGCAAATTTGAAGCACTATCGCCACCTAACGCGAGGGAGAATGAGAACATGTAAAGAGATGAGAGCGGAATAATCATATTTTGACTAAAAATAAAAACTATTGAGTGATTATTTAGATAAATATAACTATATATAAGTAGCTATATAAAACATAATATATATAAATATAATTTCAGTGTTCTCTCCAGGTTTATAAAATATCTTGAATTCACCAGAAAGACATACACTCTAAAAAAAAAAGGTTCTATATGGCACCAAAAATGGTTCTTGGCTCGTAATCATAGGGGAACCTTTTTTAGTGCTATATAGCACAAATTTTGGTGCTTCAGTGGTTCTACAGCGGTTCTTCAGAGGTGCTATATAGCACCTTAGTCAAAGAACCGGTGAAGGACCTCTGAAGAACCGCTGAAGTACCACTGAAGCACCAAAATTGGTGCTATATAGCACTAAAAAAGGTTCCCCTATGATTACGAGCCAAGAACCATTTTTGGTGCCATATAGAACCTTTTTTTTTTTAGAGTGTAGGATATCACAAAATATTAGTGAGCTGGTCACATTTGACAAATACAACACGCACAAGTTAAATAATTTTAAACACACTAGAAGAGATGAGGAACAAGTTTTATATTTTCACATTGGGCCTATATTTGCCTGCCAATATATTAGGTAGGCCTACTTCTCAAATAAATAAATAAATAAATACAAATGAAATGCCTTATCTATATCTGTGGGATATTAATATTTTGTAAATAAACTAAATTTAGAATGCATGACAAGGATGCACGTTGACTCCACAATCAGGACTGTTTATTTTCATTAGTTGAACTGTGGACTGTACACTTGTGGAACTGAACAAACAGTTCTGGAACATATTCCCGGGAATACACACTTGTTTCTTAATGTTATTCATTAAACCTTGCAGGTGTTGCTGTAGTGCTGAAAGTTAAGAACACTGCTGACGGGACCATTTCTGGCAATTAGTAGCCTACAACATCGAAAAAATCTTGCATACTTGAAATTCTGTAATGTTCATACACATAGTCTTCTCAATGGATTTATGTTTTAATATGTACTATAATTTCAAAATAAAGAATAAATAAAATAAAATAATGTCTTCATGAAATTGACTGTTTTTCTTTCTGTGATATCTTGGTTCCAGGATTATTTAACTCTATTATACAATTGTACTTTAAAATCATTTTAATGGTGTACTTAATATAATAATATATTTCTTTAACAGAGGTTTAATGGGGTTATTAAATAAAAATAAATCAATCAAAAGAAAATAAATCTTAAAAAGAAAAAAAAGGAAAAAGAAATCAAATAAAAGAAAATATGAGATTTGGAGAATGGATCATTGAAAATCCGAATATATTGGTTACATTTTTGCACTGCATTATAATATTTCAAGCATCTTTGATTTGCATCATTTAGCCTTGACTTACATTTATGCATTTGGCAGACGCTTTTATCCAAAGCGACTTACAGTGCCCTTATTACAATCCCCCTGGAGCAACATGGAGTAAACACACTGGTGGTGACCGCTGGGATCGAACCAGCAACCTTCTGCGTATCAGGTCCATGGTTTAACCCACTGGACCACCATCTCACTTAAGTGACTTAAAGATATTTTTTGTGAAGTGTGTGTGTACATGTGGTTTATCAGGACAGAAATGTGTATAATGACATGGGTATTACAACGTAAACATGGTTTATGAGGACACTTCCTGTGTCCTCCTAAACCAAATGGCTTAAAACTAAACTGTGTGTTTTCTTTTTGAAATGACATAGGTATTACAAAAAGAGGGTGAAATATGAGGACGTTCCCCATGTCCTCACTTTTCAAAATGCTTATATTTCACACAGAATGAGGTTTTTTTCACAGAAAGTAAACTGCACAGTCTCCTGTGAGGGTTAAGTTTAGGGATAGGGGCAGTGTAGGGGGATAGAAAATACGGTTTGTACGGCATAAAAACCATTACGCCTATGGAATGTCCCCACATTTCACAAAAACACCCCTGTGTGTGTGTGTGTGTGTGTGTGTGTGTGTGTGTGTGTGTGTGTGTGTGTGTGTGTGTGTGTGTGTGTGTGTGTGTGTGTGTGTGTGTGTGTGTTTGTGTGTGTGTGTGTGTGTGTGTGTGTGTGTGTGTGTGTGTGTGTGTGTGTGTGTGTGTGTGTGTGTGTGTGTGTGTGTGTGTGTGTGTGTGTGTGTGTGTGTGTGTGTGTGTGTGTGTGTGTGTGTGTCTGTGTGCACCTGTATGAATCTACAACAGCTCCTGCTGTAGTGTTAGCAGAATCCTGCTGGGAGCAAAGTAGCCTCCTGTTGAGGAGGAAGATGAGTGTTTCTTGAGCGCCGTGAACGATTACAGTCCCTGCATTATTTAGCTCGAGTTACATGTGTGCCATGAACCCTACACTCCCCCCAAAAATATGCAGCTCCATTTGCTCTCATTAAAAATGCATACTGTTTGTGTGTGGGGAAAAACTCCCCTGACTGAGAGCTGATATATTTGCAGATGTAACTCGAGTGTTGTATATGGAGCCGGGCACACATAAGCATACATTTTCATCTCATGTTCTATCAAATCAAACCTCAACCTATAGCTTAACCTATAACATGGTTTTCAAAATATCTGTGAAGAGCTGCTTATTGTCATATGGTATATGATTATGGAATTATTGTCTTTTTGTTATCAAAAAAAAAAAAAAAAAAAAATCCTGATTATACTGGTTCCACTATTATTGAACTACATAATAACATTTCAAGCATATAAATAAATAAAAAATAAATAAATAAATAAATAAAATAAAATACAATAAAACAATTATCCTGATGATACTGGTTCCACTATTATTGAACTGCATAATACCATTTCAATAATAAAAAATAAATAAATAAAATAAAATAAAATAAATAAAAAATAAATAATTATATATATATATTTTTTAATAAATAAAACAAAAAAAATCCTGATGATACTGGTTCCACTATTATTGAACTGCATAATAACATTTCAATCATAAAATATAAATAAATAAATAATTTTTAAATAAAATAAAAAAAATCCTGATGATATTGGTTCCACTATTATTGATAATACAATTAAATAAATTAATAAATTAAATAATATATATATATTTTTAAATAAAAAACAATCCTGATGATACTGGTTCCACAAATATTAAACTGTATAATAACATTTCAATCATAAAATAAATAAAATAAAATAATTTTAAAATAAAAAATAAAGAAAATCCTGATGATTCTGGTTCCACAAATATTAAACTGCATAATAACATTTCAATCATAAAATAAAATAAATTAAATTAAATAATACAATTAAATAAATAAATTAATTAATTAAATAAATATATTTTTAAATAAAATAAAAAACAATCCTGATGATACTGGTTCCACAAATATTAAACTGCATAATAACATTTCAGGCATATAAATCCTAACATGGCTGCATGAAAACACAAAGCCTTAAAAATGACTTGTAAAGCATTTTACCTGCTTTTGGCATTCGCCATATGACATGGAATAATTTATCATTGTGTGTCTGTTATCATTGTGTGTGACACCAAAGGCCATAAAGTCCATGAAATGCAATGACAAAGTAAAAGAGACCGTTTCTCTTTTCTTCAGGCCACTTTGATATATTGCCTTTTTACATTTAGTATAGCTGAGCTATGCAGCTTATGCCATCATCAAACATTTCTGTGAAGTTTCATCTGCTCTAAAACCCAGAAGAGACACTGACAGTGTGCTCTAATTTACAGAACTTCACATCAGACCTGCAGCACTGAGCAAATTCAAAGTCACTGCATTTATGAATGAT